>OZ010800.1:21806500-22238499 GCA_963932465.1 Maratus speciosus | reverse complement strand
ATGGAAATCTTTCTTCTTTTACAGTGGCTAGAAGCATGCATTTTTCTAAATGAAAGGACAGACAGGGTCCAGCACCCCCTCTGAACTGTGGGAAAAGGTATAAAAAATAGGATTATATTAGAAAAACATTAGTCTGATATAGTTGATATGAATATATAAATTGTATTTTCAATAAATGGAGCGACATACCGCAAACCAACTGAATTGTGTTGCTATTTTATTTTGCCTGTTTCATTTTATTTCAACTATTGCAGGTCTGCCATTAGTGATTATTTTTTCTCTGCCACTATTTTAACAAATTAATCTTCATAGTAAACTATTATTATTTAGAAATATTGAATTTTAAAAAAATCCTGCTATTGTTAAATTAAGGTTAGCAGAGTAAGTATAGGAAAAGCAATATTTTTGTATTAGTTGTATGCAAAAGATTACCAAAGATTTTACAATGTGCTGACAGATGGATTAATCTTTGGAATTAAGTTGCATTAAGTATATTTTTTAAATTATGCTTAAGTTATTTTAACCATTAAATAAAAATTAAATTGAAATACAGGTTTTAACAAATTGAATTTGAGAGTACCATATTTTCCTGCGTATAAGCCGCAGCTTAGTTAAGTCTTTTTCAAACTGGGTATTTTATTTAAAAAATAAAGTCAAATAAATGCTAAGCAACAGTAAATCACATTTTATTTAAAACAAATTCTGGTATCTGAGCTGCGGTTTATATGCAGGAAATTACTGTAATTTTTTTTCTATTATTCGATGATGTAAAAATTAAATTACATACCTACTGTTTAGAAATAATTAAAATTTTGAAAAAATGTAAATGGATTTATTGCAGACTACTGTCTAAAATGTATAAAACCTAAAATATTAAAAATATGAGAAATTCCATATGTAACCATTGCTCTTACATTAACCCTGAAATCACAAGATCTGGGGTCGCTGGTGACCCCCAGAAGGAAATTTGTGTGTGTGTGTGTGGGGGGGGGGGGGGGGTTGGTAATCATGTTCACTCGCCCAAGTAGTCTCAGTTTCAACGGTATTTGTGAAGCCTCAAGACCACCAGGATGTTTACCTTCCCTTAAGTATTTTTTTGCGCGTGTGTGTGTGAAAAGGTAAAATATTGAATTTGTCTGAAGTGTGTATGGTCCATCAGACAAACTTCTCGCAGAACTTTGTTCGGTGCATACATGATTTACATTTATTAAATTTATTTAGCTACATATAGAAAATTTATGATTATTTTTCTCATCTGCTTTGTTCAAGTCTTACCTCATATCTTGCTTCGTTGTTTAACCTGCATAAAGTAAATAAAGAAAATTTATCATTATTTTTCAGCTAATTCCAAAATACTTCGATCATCTGCTTTGTTCCTTACCTCATCTTGCTTCTTTGTTTAAATTTTACTGATTTAACTAAATATTATTTTCTACATAGTCCAGTACTTAGTTTATAACTTGTTCAGATTTTGAACAAGAAATATAAATTCAGTGTGACAATGTAATTTATTAGATGCAGAAAATCAGAATAATGTTTTACAAATTAATTTGACCTATAATGTTCCTGAGAAATGCTATTGAAATTTGAATTGTTGAAACTTTTAATTCTGCATATATTTTTTTTTATTTTTAGAATGCATATAAAACTGCAATTATAATAAATTTTGTAAAATTTTTGGATAGGCACTTTCTAGTGTAGTTTAAAAAATAATTTGTCATAAAAAAAGTATGTATGCTTTGAAATTAAATATTTTTTAGAAATTTCGTGCTTCACATTGTTAAACTTCATGCCGCTCAGATACTTTAGTGTTAAAAGTCCTTCCGGCCAGTGCCGGGAGGAAGAGGTAGCTTTCATAATCCTTATTTAAGAAAGGCCAACTTATATCATGCAAACACACGAAGCTCAATTTAGTGGAAACCGAATATAGGAGATTCAATACTAATTTTTATCAATATAATGAATGAGAATTTCGCGAAATTAGTCAGCTTTATCCAAGCTGCTTTTCTTTAAAGTAACTTATATTTGGCTGCCAAATTCGGCAATTTCTTAAAGTGCCTGTCATTTTAAGACAACATGGTGGATGAGGCTAAGCAGTGAACTTGGTCGAGACCTTAGTAATTGCTGTGCACATGCTCACTCACATCGGAATCGGTTAATATACAGGAGTGCTGTCGCATGCAAAAATCAGATTTTTCCAAAATGTCACCCACAATAGAAATTGAAACTGCTATATCTGAGCCATTTTTAAGGTAAAGAAAACAAAAAATGCTCCTGAATCCTTATATCAAGATCAAATACTTAAGAAAGAAACCTTTTTCAATTTCTAATTTTTTTGCACCTCACTTTAAATATATATATATTTTTAATTTAATGGCCGCTATTTTGAAACAAGATGGCTGATGAATCTGGCCAGCGAACTTGGTCCAGGTGTTGATGTATACTATCCACATGCCTTCTTACATCGAAATAGGCGAATACGTGTGTTATCGCGTGACAAATACAAGATCGCTTCAAAATGTTAGCCATGCTAGAAATTCAAAGTGCTATAAATCAACCATTTTTTAAGATATCAACAAAAGAACAAATTTTCAGAAACAAAAACTGCTCCGGAATCTTTGTATCAAGGCCAAACACATAAAAAAAACCTTTTTCATTTTCCAATTTTTTAATACCTCATTTTGAATTTTAAATTTAATTTTTTTTAAATGGTAACCCTTTTGAAACAAGATGGCGAATGAAGCTGGCCAACGAACTCGGTCGAGACATTGGTATGTACTATGTACAGACCAAGTTACATCCAAATAGGTTCATAAATACGCCTGTTATCGCGTGACAAAAATCAGGTTGTTTTAAAATGTCAGCCACAAGAGAAATTCAAAATGCTATTACTCAGCCATTTTTTTTTTGATATAGACGAAAGAAAAACTGTTCCGGAATCTTTGTATTAAGGTCAAACACATACAAAAAAAATCTTTTTCATTTTCCAATTTTTTGGTATCTTATTTAAATTTTTTTTATTTTTTAATTTTTTTAAATGGCCGCCATTTTGAAACAAGATGGCGGACGAAGTGGGCCAACGAACTCTGTCGAGATATTTGTATGTACTATGTACACACCAAGGTACATCCAAGTCGGTTCATAAATACGCCTGTTATTACGTGAGAAAAATCAGGACGTTTCAAAATGTCAGCCACGCTAGAAATTCAAAATGCTATAACTCAGCCATTTCTTAAGATATAGACGAAACAAAAACTGCTCCCGAATCTTTTTGTCAAGGTCAAACACATAAGAAGAAAATATTTTTTCAATTTTCAATTTTTGGTACCACATTTCAAATTTAAATTTTTCTTAAAAATTTAAATGGCCGCCATTTTTAAACAAGATGGCGGGTGAAGCTGGCCAACGAACCCGGTCGAGACATTGGTATGTACTATGTATAAACGAAGTTACATCCAAATCGGTTCATAAATACGCCTTTTATCGCGTGACAAAATTCAGGACGTTTCAAAATGTCAGCCACGCTAGAAATTCAAAATGCTATAACTCAGCCATTTTTTAAGATATAGACGAAACAAAAACTGCTCCGAAATCTTTGTATAAAGGTCAAATACATAAGAAAGAAATATTTTTCCATTTTCAAATTTTTGGTACCACATTTCAAATTTAAAATTTTTAAAATTTTTTTAAATGGCCGCCATTTTGAAACAAAATGGCGGATGAAGCTGGCCAACGAACTCGGTCGAGAGATTGGTATGCACTACGTACATACCGAATTACATCCAAATCGGTTCATAAATACGCCTTTTATCGCGTGACAAAATTTAGGACGTTTCAAAATGTCAGCCACGCTAGAAATTCAAAATGCTATAACTCAGCCATTTTTTAAGATATAGACGAAACAAAAACTGCTCCGGAATCTTTGTATAAAGGTCAAATACATAACAAAAAAATATTTTTCCATTTTTAATTTTTTGGTGCCACATTTCAAGTTTTAAAATTTTTTTTTAAATTTTAAATGGCCGCCATTTTGAAACAAAACGGCGGATGAAGCTGGCCAACGAACTCGGTCGAGACATTGGTATGTACTATGTACACACCGAATTACATCGAAATCGGTTCATAATTACGGGAGTTACAGTGTGACATAGGTCAGATATATATATATATATATATATATATATGTATATATATATATATATCAATTTTGAACGGAGGGTGGTTTCGGGGTCTGGGGGTCATGATCGATGAAAATATACCAAAATTTTTTGAAATCGCTTTCCTCCGAACGGCTGCAATAGGTAGCTTTTTTGTAAAGAAAGCTACCTAAAAGATACGAAGGTATGAAATTACTGAATTTACACTTATCTTAATAGAAATATTTAGTATTGGTCTAATGTTTTCTATATTGTTCGGGTACTTTGACTAAGTGATGTTTGCAAAAATAATTTTAAAACTAAACAAGCTAATCATATGATCACGGTTAAAATAGTTATATTAGTTTACAACTTAAAAGAAAAATACACTTTAAATTAGCACTTTGTTAAAGTTCACTAACAGTTTTTTAATTTTAAGGGCTACTCATATTGGTCCTGCATAGAATGTCCACTTTTTTTCCCCATATGGGCCCATATACGATCTAAGAGATATCTATAAAACTATTTACATAGATCTATAAGGATTTATAATGTGATCTTTATAGATTTATAGGTCACGGAACTAAGGAACTTCACTCACTTGAAAACACCCGCTCAGTAATGTTAAACCTATAGGCATGTTTGTTTTAAAATTTATTGTTTGATTATTTTAAACCATTTTTTTTTGCATAGGATAGTCGAGGTCGATCTCTAATATGGCTATTTTTTACTTTTCAATTTCGGTTGGAGATTTAAAAAAAATAAAGATACCTTCACTTTCGGAACCGGTTTCGTAGGTGAAAGTACTTTTATTTAAAAAAATCTGTAACCAAAATCAAAAAAGTGCAAAATAGCCCTGAGAACAAGCTCAGCTATCCTATATGTGAAATAAATTGTTTAAAAATATTCAAATTTAAGTGAGAAATTCGAAAACCTGTCCATAAATTTTACATTACTGGGCGGGTGCTTTCATGTGAGCGAAGTCCCTTAGTTCTGTGACCTATAAATCTATAAAGATCACATTATAAATCCTTATAGATCTATGTAAATAGTTTTATAGATATCTCTATAGATCGTATATGGGCCCATATGGGAAAAAAAGTGGACATTCCGTGCAGGACCAATATGGGTAGCCCATGTAGATATCTGTATAGGTTGACGTAGACATCTATGTAGATATATATAAATAACCCGTATGGGCCCATATGGAAAAAAAGTGGATATTCTATGCGGGCCCAATATGGGTAGCCCATATAGATCTATATCCCTGACCCACTTTTGCCCATATGGAAAAAAAGTGGACATTCTATGCGGGCCCAATATGGGTAGCCCACATAGATCCATATAGATATCTTTATAGATCGACATAGACATCCATATAGATATATATAAATAACCCGTATGGGCCCATATGGAAAAAAAAGTGGACATTCTATGCGGGCCCAATATGGGTAGCCCATATATCCCTGACCCACTTTTGCCCATATGGGCCCATATAGATGTGCTGCCTGGGAACATATTTTAGTTACTTTTTTTACCGACAGAAGGCACTTTCCTAATTTTTTCCCCTCTAACTGTGCCCTGTTTCCATGACGTGGCAACTATCTTTCGAATTTCAATGCAAGTGATTCCAAACATTCTTATTTGTATGGCCTTATATATACCTCAGTCATAAAAATGTAAAACTTTGTGCCAATTAATATACACAATTGCGAAAATGAAATCACAACCAATGAAAAAAGGAAGGCCAAGTAAAATCGTGTAAATCGAGGAATCTTTTCTCGTAGTGCTGGGAAAATACTAGTACAAAAATGATTTTAGGTGGTATTTGGTGTGAAATGTTTATATGTATTCATTCATGTCCTATTTATATATTTTTTAATTTGTAATTTGCTTATTCCATATTTCTTTTGCACGTGAAAATCTTACAATTTAAAGTTAACTCTTTGGGAGAAATTGTTATACCTTTTTTTTTGGCAACAATAAAGTTTATAAAATTTAATAGAATAATGTCAGTTTATTCTGTATGAAAATGACGAACTGTTTCATTTATAATCAAAATAGTTGAATAAATAAATAAAAATATTATTCTATATATTATATAAATACTATTTTCGTTTCTGCGTTTAAATCAATCTATATGCAAACAAATATAAAACAATACTATAACAAAGACATTCATTAATTCATTCATTTTAACTTTGATTTGACTTTAAAAAACCATACATATTTCCACATTTATGATATTTTTAGATAAGAGGCAGTTGCTACGCAACGGTTAAAAGGGAAAATTGAAATATAAGTAAATTCATAAAATAAAATGTTTTATATTATTCGAACACATGTATAAAATTCCATCATAAGATATACACCTAATTTAAAAACTCTGACATATGTTTTGGCAAAATTTCTAACTAATTGGAATATTTTAAAATCCATATTTGTAAATTTTAACATTCATAATTTACCATTTAAATACATTAGTAAAATGAGCCATTTTCTTTCAACAAATAGAAATTTGAAAATCGTCTGAATTGCCATAGTAAAGCATTATAGCGCAAAAGAAAATGTTCCATTTTTCGCAAACGGATGAACGAAATTTAACCAAAAACTATACAGCTAATTCCGGGTACCTCACCAACATACTTACTTAATGTCAAGCTGATCGAATGTTTTCGTGGCAGTTATCGCGGAGCAGACTAACAAGCAAACAAACGGAAACCCAAAACTTTTCGGTTCTCCTTCACTTCCGTTTCGGCAACTAGTAAATCTGCAGATCAGGAGCCTCAACGTCAGCTCTGCAAGTCATTGTTTTTAAACATACTTTGGTACTATTCAATTTCCTGCAAACCGCAATTTAAAGTTTTCAAATTACTTAATTATTATATAAATAAAAACATACATTTATGTTTACTTAAATAGGTGTAACAAATTAAAATCAAAATATATTGACATGTATCGGTTTAATCGTAAAAACCGTAATCATAACACACACATAATCAAAAGAAATGAATGACACTGGGTACCAAAAGATAATCTAAAAACCAAAAAAAAAAACCATAAAACTGCAAACATGGCGCCCTCTATGATCTCGAATAGCCTACGCTACCGCGGCTCCCTCTATCAGACTCCCTTTTTAAGAATTTATTAAGGAATTCCAACCATAAAATTGGAATATCAAAGGATAAAGAATCATTACACACAGTATCCCTCCTAGAATATATCTCAATAGATTCCCGGATGATTGACTTGCGGTATAAACTCGAAACAAACACTAATCTACTATCTCTGAAACAAATATTAACCCCCCTCTTTAAAAACAGCCTTGATAACGCAGTCTTATCCCTACCAAATTTTATATCAGATACATCCTCCTTTCTTCTAATCCCAAACTTTCTACCTGTCATACCAATATAATAGTTAATTTCCCCCCCCCCCTCATTCTCATATGGAATTTCGTACACCCCTGCGAGATCATCCTGTGCAACCGGATCAAAAGGTCTGTACAGAAGATGTTTCAACTTAGGAGGTGGTTTAGCAACTAATTCTAACTTAAACTTCATTAATTTACTTTTAAGTCTCTCAAAATTACCCTTGATATATGGAAACGATAACCTTTTAAATCTTTTAACGTCCCCCCTCTCGCACACCTTATCAACCAAAGTAGAACTAACTTGTGAATGACCTTTACACTTATAATTTTTAATCAAATTATTAATCTTCTCTCTTTTGTAACCATTTACTTTAGCAATATTGAAAATATAATTCAACTCCTCGTCCAAAAAATCCTCTGAACAAATATTAAACGCACGATTAACCATGAACCTAAACTTAATTATTTATAAGAATAAAAATATACGAAGTTTTCAGATGTTAGAAACATTAAATTACAAACGTTGTTATGTAAGGATATTTTGAAATTTTCATGAGCTACTAATTCTGGTATTTTTTTAGATAATAAAGAAGATTTCTTGAGGAGGCCTCCCCCCCCCCCCCTGAACCCCCCATGGTCTCATTAAATTTACATATGTAACTTTTTATTGATTGCGCTAATGGTTATTGTAAATCTTAGATTTCTTTTTACACTTCCGAGACTTATTTTTCAATACCGGTAGACAGGAAATGATTTACACTGAGGCAATTATATTAAAAGTTTAGGTTTTATGAACGAAAATGTAATTTCCTTTTAAAAATAAAATAAATTTCATTCATATTTACTGAAATGAGGCGACATTAAGAAGTAATAGTCTAAGAGCTAGCAATGTCAAAAAACACGTCGTTTAATCAAAGCTCATTTTTCTATATGTTCTTTCGTTTTATGGGGTAGTACGTTTGCGGGCTGTCTGGCAGTCGGGAAACGTTGCGTTTATCTGCGGGAGAAGGGGTTATTCAGGTCGAAAAAATTCAAAATTACGTTATTTTATCAAGGCTCATTTTTCTATATGTTCTTCCGTTTTATGGTGTAGTACGTTTGCACGGTGTCTGGCAATCCGGAGACGTTGCGTTTACCTGCGGGAGAAGGGGTTATGCAGCTCAAAAAATTTCAAAATTACGTCATTTTATCAAGGCTCATTTTTCTACATGTTCTTCCGATTTATGTTGTAGTACGTTTTCGGGCGGTCTGGCAGTCAAGGGACATTGGGTTTACCTGCGGGAAAAGGGGTTATGCGGGTCAAAAAACTTCAAAATTACGTCATTTTATCAAGGCTCATTTTTCTATATGATCTTCCGATTTATGGTGTAGTACGTTTGTGGGACGTCTGGCAGTCAGGAGACGTTGCGTTTACCTGCGGAAAAAGGGGTTATGCAGGTCAAAAAACTTCAAAATTACGTCATTTTAGCATGTTTTTTTGTTTATGACAACAGTTTCTACTAACTATTTCTGATATTAATCCATTATTTTCAGACGTTACCAATGTCGCTAAGACCCTGCCAGATCCACACTTACAGGTAACATTTTACTCTTTGGTTAACAGACGACCTATAATTAATTTTTCAAACACAAATTCGATTGCAAAGTTAATGCCAGATGGCTTTAAACATGGCAACGAAAGTGCCTGCTTCAAGAGTGTTTTATAATTTAAAAATTATAAGTCATCTTTATGTTGTTTTATCAAGCTTAAAAATTACAAGATACTACTCTTTGGCTGGCAGAAAACCTATAATTAATTTGCCAGACGCAAATATTTGGTTGCAAAGTTAATGCTAGACGGCTTTAAATATGGCAATGAAAAAAGTGTTCAAAAGTGTTTTATTGTTTAAAAATTACAATTACATAGATTTACATTAATTACACAAAATTAAACATTTATTTTGACAAACACTATATATATATAGTAAAGTGAGGACAGACGACGCGGTCGGACAGATGCCGCAGAGATTGTATTGGCGACACTAGCGCTCCCTAGGCCAAATTAAGAATTTCGTTGTGTGCCTAAGTGCTGTCTGTTGTGTTGCATGTGTTTCCACTGCTTAACTATTAGTATTCAAATATTTCTGCCAGCTTTTATGCTTCAAACCTGCGTGGTAAGTTCCTAAAATTATTCTAATAAAGATTTATTACATATTTTAAGCCAAATAAAGAGGTATTTATTTCCAAAACCGATTGTAACTGTAGACTATATTCTCGTAGAAAACAGACATGTGCTTGCCTTTCTCCCGCGTCATTCAAATGACACAAAATGGTTGTGCGGCATCTTACCCGCCACTTTGGTACAGATGCCTCACTTAGGTTGAAGGACAGATGCGGCAAAATATATTTTTGTTTTTTAGTTCAATAAATTCATCACTACAATTTCAATAGAACTTACATATAAATGAATGTATATTCAGCGGATTTCTTTATTTAGCTAATATTTGTTTAACACTTTATGTACTGAATTATGAATTCATGAAAATTTTATCTTCTAAAGCATTTTTCGTGAATTGTTTAAACTACATTAGAAGATTTAAATAATCATTTAATAAATTTTAGAAGAATTTCAGAAGGATTGAAGGATTTAGAAGGATTAATTAAATTTGAATTTAGAGGGATTTTGTGCAATATTTATAACCCTGCTCAAATTTTTATTTTAAATATTTTTAATTTTTTTAAAAATTAATATTTTTTAAATGCTGAATCTAAATTAAAACTTATATATTTCTGTTTATTTAAATTAAAAACAAATGAAATTCTCTAAATAATATTTCGAGTTATAACGATTTTAAACTACCCCACTTTTTTAACAAAATTTAAATTTTAAATTAAAAAAAACGAGAAATTTTATCATGAGATTTTGTTTACAAAATGATATGGTTAACCATCACAAACAAATTCAAAATTTTAACTCAATAAATAATTTTTTTTTTTGAAAATGTGTCCCTGACCCCCAAACTAAACCGGGAGAGTAAACTAAAATGGTCGCCTGGATATAAACAAGTGGTTTATATCTTTTTTGTAATTATGCAGTCTATTGTTTCCAGTTAAGTGTTTTTTTCTTTTTTTGCCTTAAGTGTTAATTTTTGAGCTTGCACTTTTGCAATTTCGTTAAACTTTTCACAATTTAGTGATATATATAATTTTTTGTAAGTTTACTGTTATTTATTTTCGTTTTAAGTAGTTTGAGAAAATAAAAATATGATTTGCTTGAAAAAAAAATAAATAAATAAACAGCCCAGCATTTTTCTCCATGCGACATCTTATCCATCACTTAAAAAATGATGTTAAAAAAGGACCTGTGGGAAAATAATTATGCCTACTTTATTAAGAAGTTTTTAACTTGTTTAACATAGAAAATAGATTCTAAATGGTTTGATCAATGATTTCTGGTACTTAGTTTATTGTATTTTGCTTTATTGTACATTTTAGAAGAAGAAAAGAAAAACTGCGGCATCTGTCCTCACTTTACTATATATATACAGGGTGATTCATAAAAGATGGGCAGAACTTTAAGGGGTTATAGTACACTTAAAGACAAATAATATTAAATAGGAGACTAAGGGTCCCAGACGTATTCCCAAGGAGATAGGGGGCATTAAAGTTTAGGGTCCGAAATTTCAAATGATTATAAAACATGGAAAAATTGGTCGATACGTTTGCGGTTTTTGCAAAAAATTTTCTTTATGCCAGTATTTTCTTGAAATAAAATTTTAAAGTTCAATTTCAAAAAATGCCGATAGGGGGCGCTTTAGACTTTGGAGTAACAAACAACTATTTTTTAACGTTATTTTTTGTATTTCTTTAAATGATTTCGAAAGCTTAGACTTAAACTTAAATTTTGATCTAAAAATCTGAGTCCTAACGAGTAGTTAAGTAGCGTAAACTGAAATTTGAAATTTGAAACCCTTCTCCCCCCAGAACAAAAATCAGTTATTCCCGATCTTTGTGTCGTAGATTAGGCTCTAACTACTGCCGCGTTTTGCTAAAATTATTCTTTATGTCAGTATTTTCTTGAAAATAAATTTTAAAGAAAATTTTCAAAAAATTCCGATAGAGGGCGCTTTAGACTTTGGAGTAACGAACAACTATTTTATACCGTTATTTTTTGTGTCTCATTAAATGCTTTCTAAAGCTTAGACTTAAACTTAAATTTTCAGCTCAAAATCTGAATCGCTGAGCGTGGTTCAGTAGCGAGGGGAGGGGGTTCAAATTTCAACTTCTGAACATAGTTCAGTTTGCACTACTTAACCATGCCCAACGATTCTGTGCTGTGATACGAGGCAAAAATACAACTTTCGTCAAGGACAGCATAGTCGGAATTCACTCATAAAGGCACTGGCACAGTTGGAAACGTCGCTCATGCAAACGTTAAAGCTCCATTCCTGACGCTAGTCACCGGGTGAAGAAGGAAACAGAAAGTATGCAAATGTCAAATGGGGAAGAAGAAGAACACGTATGCAAAATTTCGACACGATTCAGGCATAAAAACCACTGAACGGTGAGTCAAGTGTAAGTCGCTGTAGTAATGAATCGGAAGATGGTGCCCTTCACGAATAAGGAAAAGGCTGAAATGCATTTAATTTACGGAGCGGCAGATGGAAATGGTGCAGAGGCACAACGAATGTACGGAGAGCGATTTCCCAACAGGCGGTTGACTAACCGCAAAACTTTCGAGCGCTTGCACAGACAGTTGTGTGAGACGGGATCATTTCTCGCTTCCCGGTCGAATGCAGGTCGTGCAAAAAAGGACGAATCAGTAGTTGTTGCAGAAGCCATTCTGGATGTAGTAGCGGCGCAGCCAAGTACAAGTACACGAACAGTGGCTAGGCAGGTGGATACCTCACAGTCCATGACTTGGAGGGTACTGAAGGATGAACATTTGCTCCCGTTTCATGTGCAACGAGTCCAGAAACTGTCTCCAGGGGATTATCCAAATCGTATTGAATTCGCCCGCTGGTTTCTGCAGCAGAACGCGCTAAATCCACATTTTGGACGAACTGTGCTTTTCACCGATGAATGTACCTTCACACGTGAAGGTACATTTAACACACACAATGCACATGTATGGGCGGATGTCAATCCACATGCTACGTATCCACATGCTCATCAGAGACGCTTTTCCATCAATGTTTGGGCAGGAATCCTCGGAGACCACCTAATCGGACCGTACCTTCTTCCTGAATGCCTCAACGGTAAAACATACCTCACATTTCTGCAACATGTGCTGCCAGACCTGTTAAGCGTTGTTCCTCCACGCATCCGGCGGGTCATGTGGTTCCAGCACGATGGAGCGCCAGCCCATTACGTACGAGACGTCCGCAACTATCTGGACATCACATTTCCGAACAGATGGATTGGTCGAGGTGGTCCTGTTGCTTGGCCTGCTCGCTCGCCAGATCTTTCAACCCTCGATTTCTTTTTTTGGGGACAATTGAAGGCTCTTATGTATGAGACACTCATTGAATCCCCCGAGGAACTGGTCGCCAGACTTTCCGCCGCTGTAGGGGAAGTGCTCGAAAAACCTGATGTTTTCGCGAATGTTCGCCGTTCCATTCTTCGCCGTTGTTCTGCGTGCATAACCTCTGGTGGTCACAATTTTGAACATTTATTGTAATTACATGTTAATAAATATGCTTTGGTAACATAATCCTAATTTGTGTCTTTTTACCTCGTATCACAGCACACAATGTGTGGACATGGTAAACTGAACTGTGCTCAGGAGTAGAAATTTCAAACCCCTCTCCCCAGAAACTTAACCACGTCTAACGATTCAGATTTTGGGCTGAAAATTTAAGTCTAAGCTTTAGAAAGCATTTAATGAGACACAAAAATAACGGTATAAAATAGTTGTTCGTTACTCCAAAGTCTAAAGCGCCCTCTATCGGAATTTTTTGAAAATTTTCTTTAAAATTTATTTTCAAGAAAATACTGACATAAAGAATAATTTTAGCAAAACGCGGCAGTAGTTAGACCCTAATCTACGACACAAAGATCGGGAATAACTGATTTTTGTTCTGGGGGGAGAAGGGTTTCAAATTTCAAATTTCAGTTTACGCTACTTAACTACTCGTTAGGACTCAAATTTTTAGATCAAAATTTAAGTTTAAGTCTAAGCTTTCGAAATCATTTAAAGAAATACAAAAAATAACGTTAAAAAATAGTTGTTTGTTACTCCAAAGTCTAAAGCGCCCCCTATCGGCATTTTTTGAAATTGAACTTTAAAATTTTATTTCAAGAAAATACTGGCATAAAGAAAATTTTTTGCAAAAACCGCAAACGAATCGACCAATTTTTCCATGTTTTATAATCATTTGAAATTTCGGACCCTAAACTTTAATGCCCCCTATCTCCTTGGGAATACGTCTGGGACCCTTAGTCTCCTATTTAATATTATTTGTCTTTAAGTGTACTATAACCCCTTAAAGTTCTGCCCATCTTTTATGAATCACCCTGTATATATATATATATTACAAAGAAACGATTGTTAATATGGTAACAATTAACGGTCGACTGTCATTAAATGAAGCCAAGTCCCTACAAAATATGCCATTTTTTGAAAAGGCTATTTCGTTGCAATATTTAAAGCCGTCTGGCATTAACTTTGAACTGAATTTGTGTCTGTCAAATTAATTATAGGTTGTGTGATAGCCAAAGAGTAATATCTTGTTATTTTTAAGCTTGATAAAATTAAATAAAGATGACTTATAATTTTTTAACTATAAAACACACTTGAAACAAGGCACTTTCGTTATCATATTTAAGCGGTCTAGCATTAGCTTTGCAACCGAATTTTTGTCTGGCAAATTAATTATATGTTTTCTGCTAGCCAAAAAGTAATATCTTGTTATTTTTAAGCTTGATAAAATGACATAAAGATGACTTATAATTTTTAAACTGTAAACCTCTCTTGAAACAGGCACTTTCTTTACCATATTTAAGAGGTTTGGCGTTAACTTTGCAACCGAATTTCTGTCTGGCAAATTAATTATTGGTTGTCTGCTAGCCAAAGAGTAATATCTTCTTATTTTCAAGCTTTATAAAATGCCGTAAAGATGACTTATAATTTTTAAGCTATAAAACACTCTTGAAACAGGCACTTTCGTTGCCATGTTTAAAGCCGTCTGGCATTAACTTTGCAACCAAATTTGTGTCTGAAAAATTAATTATAGGTTGTCTGTTAACCAAAGAGTAATATGTTACCTATAAGTGTGGATCTGGCAGGGTCTTAGCTACATTGGCAACCTCTGGAAATAATGGATTAATATCACAAATAGTTAGTAGAAACAGATGTCATAAACAAAAATCATGCTAAAATAGCGTAATTTTGAAGTTTTTTGACCTGCATACTCCTTCACCCGCAGGTAAACGGAACGTCTCCCGACTGCCAGACACCGCGCAAACGTACTACACCATAAATCGGAAGAACAAATAGAAAAATGAGCCTTGATAAAATGACGTAATTTTGAATTTTTTCACCTGCATAACCCCTTTTCCCGCAAGTAAACGCAACGTCTCCTGACTGCCAGACCGCTTGCAAACGTACTACACCATAAATCGGAAGAACATATAGAAAAATGAGCCTTGATAAAACGACGTAATTTTGAAGTTTCTTGGCCTGCATAACCTCTTTTCTCGTAGGTAAACGCAACGTCTCCCGACTGCCGGACCGCCCGCAAACGTACTGCACCATAAATCGGAAGAACATATAGAAAAATGAGTCATGATAAAATCGGGTGACGAAAACGTTGCTAGCTCTTAGACTATAACACTCGTCAAAAAATATTTTTTCAGACAATCTATTTAATGCTTGGCTTTTAAGAAAGATAATATTTATTTCGCGATACAATGACGTCATTTTCGACAGCGATAATTTTGCGGTGCATAATTTTGACATTTACTATGTATTTGCTTTTCAAAAGTTTTTTTTTTTTTTTTTTTTTTTTTTTTTTTTTTTTCTCATTGAAATTTTCGAGTAAAAATTAAACATTTCTGTTAGCCGTGTGCAGCCGATAAACCGTGGTAACATTTTTTTTAATAATAAGAATTAATATCATAACAAAGGCCCTTTTATTTCAACCTCAAAGCGTATTCGTTTTATTTTTACTTTCTTCTATCTTGACAAGAAGAAAGTATTGGTTTCATGAAAATTTTCGAATTCCACTTTTCGACGGATTTACACGTTTTATGGGTCAGAGATTCCAAAAAACATGTTTTTACAAAATGTCTGTCTGTGAGTCTGTCTGTTTGTCTGTCCGTCTGTCTGTCTGTCCGTCCGTCTGTCTGTCTGTATGTGACACAAATATTGTGGGCGCTCTATCTCAAGAACTAATGCAGAGAATTTAATAAAAATTCATATTCAGGTAGTCCCTGATATAGATTGGTGCTGATTAGTTTTTGGTGAAAATCGTCCAGCAGGTGTCGCTGCTATGTAGCATTTTGCAGGATTTCCGCAAAAGCTCTATCTCAAGAACTAATGCGATTTTTATAAAACTTCAGATTCCGTTAATCCTTGATATGAGTTGGTGCTGGTAACGTTTTGGTGCAAATCGCCCAACAGATAGCGCTGCTATGCTGCATTTTGCAGCATTTACACGATTTTCGTAATAGCTCAGTCTCAAGAAATAATGCACGGATTTCCATCAAACTTCAGATTCAGTTAGTGCTTGACATGAGTTGACGTTTTGCCTCTTGTGGTGTATATCGCTCAACAGGTGGCGCTGCTATGCTGCATTTTTGAGATTTCCGCAATAGCTCTATCTCAAGAACTAATGCTTGGGTTTTCAACAAACTTCAGATTCAGGTATACTTGGATATGAATTAGTGCTGTTTATGTTTCGGTGTAAATCGCTCAACAGGTGGCGCTGCTATGCAGCATTTTTCACGATTTCCACAATAGCTCAATGTCCAAAACTAATGCACGGATTTTCATCAAACTTCAGATTCAGTTAGTCCTTGACATGAATTGATGTTTTGTGCCTTTTCGTGTAAATCGCTCAACAGGTGGCGCTCCTGTGCTGCATTTTTTGTGATTTCCACAATAGCTCTAGCTCCAGAACTAATGCACCGATTTTCATCAAACTTCAGATTCCGATATACCTTAATATGAATTAGTGCTGTTTGTGTTTGGATGCAAATCACTCAACAGGTGGCGCTGCTATGCTGCATTTTTCAGAATTTCCCCTACAGCTCTATCTCAATAAGTAATGGACGAATTTTCATCAAACTTCAAATTCAGGTATACTTTGATACGATTTTGTTCTAAATTGATGTAATTTCTTTTACTATTTAAATGATTTAATTGACGTGATTTACATAGAAGAAAGTTTTGTGATGGCCACATCATACTAGTTGATATATGAGGTCAAATTCACCTTCTTCTCGTATTTTTGTTTTATTTCCAATATGAAGACGTATTCATGTCTATTTTTTATTTCATTTTCCTCTTGCACATGAAAATCTTTCAAATCAAAATTAACTGTTTACGATAAATTATTATTCCGGGATCGGATTTTCTTGGCAATGGTAAAAAAAATCTAAATTTTATATCAAAATGTCAATTTATTCCTTATAAAAATAATGAACTTTTTAATTTAAAAGAAAAATATTTGCACAAAATAAATCGAACACAGACTTTCTTTATTTCTGGGGTAAATTCCATCTATATGTAAAGACGCAAAAAGCATTAATTCATCCCTTTTGACGTTGATTTGAGTCCAAACAATTACACATACTTTCACATTTACGATATTTTTAGGTGTTGTTTCGTTGCTAGGTAACAGTTAAAAGAAAATTAAAACAATGGAGTAGGTGCATTTAAAAATAGAAAATATTTGATATTATTGGAACGCATATATAAAATCCCCCCATAAGTTATACGCCGAATTTAAAAACTCTGACAAATGTATACAGAAATTTCAAACTAATATAAATAATGCATGCTTCTAATTAGAAAATTTCATTATTCATAATTTACCATTTAAATCCTTCAAACATATGAGCCATTTCCTTTCAACAAGTAAAAATGGAAAAATCGTCTGAGTAGCTATAGAAAAGCGCAAAATAAAATATTCTCTATTTTGCGAACGAATGAGCCAAATATAACAAAAGACTATACAGCTAAATCCGGGTACTTCACCAACATACCCACTTAATTTGAAGCTAATCGGATGCTTTTTGCGGCAGTTATCGTGGAACAGACAGATAGATTAACAGACAGACTAACGGAAACCAAAACTTTTCGTGTCTCCACAGTAAGCCTTCACTGACGTTTCGGCAATTAATTATCCAATAGAAATCGTTACAAAATTCAGCAAAAACGTTGCGAAAAAAATTCCCTTCTCAATCAATCAACTCTGACATCATCCTGTATTTTAAAATATGCGATTCACAAAGAGTTTTTTTACGTAATACCCTGTATAAACGCGGTAATTTTATATTAACCCTTAATTTAGTACACATAATTATAGTTGCTAATCTCACTTGAAAATGCACATTTATAACATCAGACGAAATGCTTGAAAAATCGTAAAATTAAATTTTTTAACTTAATATTAAATCGTAAAAAACTCGTAGATACATATGTACTTGTGTTACGAATGTGTGTCTGTTGTATAATTATATCTAACTTGGCTTGACTGGCACCGGTTACAAAAAAATCAAATTAATGTGCATAAATATATTAATACGCATGGTAAATACAATGCTCTTAATTTAATTTCTTATTAAGTATTATGTAAAAAAAATATTTTTTACTTTACAGTAGTTTTTGAAGTCGGTCTTATTTTTGGTAAAACGTTTATTAAAAAATATACTTTTTACCAAAGTATATTTCCAAGTTTACACAATTCAAAGATATTTAGTTAAATGTTCAAGATGTTCCTCAAGGGAGGAAGAAAAAATAATTATATTACCAAATTAATGTCATGCAAAGCATATTTTATATTTAGTAAGAATTCTTCTAAGTGTTCTATTGGATATTGAGAGACCAACTATCACACAGAATGGTAACACTAGCCAATCAAGGAGCGCAGAATTGATAGTAAAAGGCGATTTTTTCTGTATATGAAGGATGTATAGGGATGTGCCAGTAGCCAGACGCTAAGTACATGGTGAAAAAGTACTGAGCACTACTTAATTTATAAAGTTTTACATTGATACGATGTAAAGGTTCCGCATCATTTTTTCAGTACCGAATTTAATTTTCGATAATCTACACATAATCTAGATTTTTTGACCTCCTCACGTTTTTTAACTATAGTAAATGTTGCAGAATAAAGGCTATTACTTTATTTAACCCCGCTGCTAATAAAGATTGAACTTTATTAGAAATTTCTTTTTCTTCTGAAGGGGAAGTACGATGTGGCCTCAAAGATATTGGTAGGTCAGATTTAGGAAAAGCGCGTCGTGTTTCGATATTAATTTTAACTACATAATTGTTATTATTTTTTTATTTCTACATAATTTTTAACAATATCTCTTATAATCCCATTTTGAAAAGAATTTATTTCCTCAATTAATTCAACAATATTATATTCGATTGCATTTTGAGATGTCATGAAATTTCCATAATCAGGTTGAACATCATATTCAAAATTATTCGGTTTATGAACGTTTTAAGATGTTGTAAGACTTTCATAAGCTGGTTGCATATCGTTATAACTATAATTATTTCGTCCATGAAAGTTAGGAGATGTTGTGATTCTTTCATAATCTTCTTACACATGATTTTCAGTATAATCAGCATTAAAGTGAAGAGATCCTGGATTGGTAAGGGATCAGCTTTTGTTTAAAATATTAGCTCCTTGAGTTACAGTACAATGGGTTGGGGTCGAATATTTCAGAACGTTTGGCCTATCTCAGCAGCCGTTTTAGGTAGGAGTGAGAAATTTAGGATAACACACGTATTACAAAAATAATTAAACACTTATTTCGGCGATTTTAGAAATCCTCCTCCTAAGGGATTAAATGGGGAGACGGAATATTAGGGCATTTGGCAATATCTCAGCAGCAGTTTTACGTATGAGTATGAAATTCAAGATAACAAACGTTATTAAAAAAATAATTAAACATGTATTTCAACGATTTTAGAAATTCCCCCCTAAGGGGTTAATGGGAGTTCAAATGTTTTATAATATTTTGCCATATCTCAGCAGCCGTTTTATGTAGGAGCGTGAAATTCAAGACAACAAATCTACTGAAACAATAATTAAACACGTATTTCAGAGATTTTGGAAATTTTCAGCTAAGATGGTTAAAAGGGGGTGGGGGTAGAAAATGTTGGGACATTTGGCTATATGTCAGCTGCTTTAGGTAGGAGCTAGAAATATTAGGTTGTAACGAAAGTTTTCCGCCAACAAAAGTTCTTAATAAAGTTAGAAAAAAAACCATGAAAGCCGTAACTTTAGTGAGGGTAGTAATCCCCATCCGAATCTATGATTTTCTGCCAAGGTTTTGGTAGTTTTTCAAAGCCTTCGGCCCAGAAACTGGGGGCAGCGGGTCCAAAAGCAGATCAATCTCATTTCGGGTGTCCTGTGCAGAATTAATGATAGCATCAGCAAGATGTAGCTGCAAGTGTGAAAAAAGGTAGTAGCCCGAAGAAGTGATGTCGGGGCTATATGGTGGGTGTGGCAAAAGATCCTATTCGAGTCCATACAGAGTTCAGCCGGTGAATGCAGACGCATGTGATATAGCATTATCTTGATGAAACATTATCTTCTTGCGCCGGAACTCATTTTGACATTTTACCCCAATAGTAGAGTCAACACGGACTAGCATCTTGCTGTACACCTTACTGTCCATGGTTTTACCTTTTCCAGATACTGTTTGTGGATAATACTACGGCAATCCCACCAGATACAAAGCATTATCTTTTTGTTAGTCAAATTGCGCTTTGCGAAGCTGCTGACGGGTTCGCCGGGCATAGAGCAACCCCTTTTTCAGTTTGTGTTGTTGAAGTGAATCCACTCTTCGTCACAAGTGACGAAACGGTCCAGAGTTTTGACCTTGCGTTGATATTCGAGCAGATTAGTGCAGGCCGGAACACGTCTGCACTTATCTGCTTGAGTCAGCTCATGCGGCACCCAGCGATTGAACTTGTACGTCAAGTTTATGCAATGCATAGCGCGGCTAATGGACATGAAACTAACGTCTAACTGCTTAGCTAGCTCTTGAGTGGTTGAATACTGATATTCTTCCACAAGTTCTCGCAGGCGTGCCTCATCAACATCAGTAGGCCGGCCAGAGCGCTCTGCTTCTTGAATGTCATAGTCCTTGTTTTTGAACTTTCGGTACCAAAACTTCACAGTGTCATATGATTCAACAGGTGCCTAAAGCTGTGCACATGATTCGGCGACATTCTGTAGCTGACTTTTTGGAACAGAACTGGAAGTAAATGCTGGTTTTAATATGGTAGCGTAATAGTTCCATTTCAGACACCCTGTATTTAATGATAACGGTGTTTTTTTTACAAATTTCACAACACAGTGTTATAAAGCAAGTCTCTTTCTTTCAAATGCCAAAAGTCGTTTGACAAAATATGAGCAAACACGACAACGCGAACTGTTTGAAAAGACGATATTAGCTGTTGCGGGAAACTTTCGTTACAACCTGATATAACAAATCAGTATAACAAATTTCTTAAAAAAATAATTAAACACGTATTTCAGCGATTTTAGAAATTCCTTCCCTCAAAAGGTTAAAGGGGATGGGTGAAAATTTTATAACATTTGACCCTATCTCAGTAGCTGTTTTAAGTAAGAGTGTGAAATTTCAGAAATTAAATCTACTAAAATAATAATTAAACGCGTAGCACCTGGCAGACCGAACCTCACGCGGTAGTTTTTCCAGCATGTACTTTTTTTGCTACTTTATTTTACTTACTTTTTTTCCAAATTCATGGAAGTTTTGCAATCGATTTTTTACCCACTTCCAGATAGGCTAGAATTATATAAATTCTGTACAAAAGTGTTTTGCCGATAACAATGCAACAGTTTAATATTTTTATAACATAATTATAAATTAATACATTCATTTAAAGTCATTTTTCAATTAGGCGGACACAGTTGATAAATCGCGAAATATCTCTATAACTCGTGCAATTCTATGGGAGTTGAAAAAACAGTGGATTTAATTATGTGACAATAAAGTCTCGACAAAATAAGCTAAAGCGCTGTGCTGACAAGGGACGCTACACACACAACCTCATAACTAAATTGTTTAGGAACCTATATCATCTCTCAATATCCACCACCGCTTTCCTGACAGGTCACGGCCCTTTCAAAACTTACCTAAAAAAATTCCACTGCACCACCTCGCCTCTCCGTGAATGCGGAGAATTAGGCACACCAGAGCATAGCTACTATATTATACCCGCCCCACCAGTGGCCGAGAGGTTCTGCTCTCGAAGCTGGTAGACGGGAGGTGCTGGGCTCGATCCCAATCGCGCCCGTCGGCCTAATCGTTCGGAGTTTTCGTGGTTTTCTTCGAGCCGTGGATCTTCCATGCGTTAATACGGATTAGGTTCCCTTAGAAAGACCCCCACGGAGGGCACTCCCCCCAGGCCTATATCCCTCGTGTAGATAATTGGCCGTCAAAAATCAACCCAACCCTATATTATACCCTAACGGAAATCTGGTATATCAAACATCTCAGCCCCCCCCCCCCAAATCCAAGCTATTAAACATACTCTCATGGCCGGCACTGCTGGCAAAATTAAAGCATATTTATCAATTTAAAAAACAAATTTGTGTTCACTTCCTAGCGATCATGCGTCTGGAGCAAACAAAGTATCAGCTCAGCACTCCAAATCTGGAATTTCTGGACTTAGTGTGTTCCAGCATACGCACCATTGCCATAACAACAGTAACCCCTCCTTTTCCACCTGCTGCCTGTCGCGTGGGGTCTCAGCGGGTGACGCCGAAGTCAAAGTTTTTTTCTCCCACTCTCTGTCGGGTACTGGCAGTCTGTTTCCCAGAGGACAGAGCTTATACTGTAAATATTTATCTAACAAAAACATAACTGTGAAAAAAGGGAGCCAAGTTCTGTAAAGACAATGGCAAGAAAAGAAGTGGTATCTAAGTGGGTGCCAAGTTCAAATAAAATTCACTCAAACTTACCTACTGAAGTATTATAGCATTTTTTAAATTGTTTAGAAATAAAAATTATTGATAGCATATTAATAATAAATCTAGAACTTGGCAAGTTTTTATCTACGAGTCATTTATTTTTATTAATGACATTATTATATCTAAACTTGTTATTTCATGTTTGGAAGCCTTCATTTGAGTGAGCTCCTTCCCATTGAAGGGTGGTGGGATAAAATATATCCCACCTAATTTTAACTGCAAAATGCCACATTGACACTGGAAATCAGGACTAAAAAGTTTAAATTTATTAAATATGTGAAAAGAAGCTTTTATCCATTTTGAAATAAATTTGTTTTTAAATTCTGGTGTGATTCAATCATTTCAGCATGTCACGAATAAAAGCTCTTTGCCCCTGAAGGGTTAAAGGGGTGCAGTCTCTAGAGGTATGACCAAGAACAAGCGTAAGGGTATCTGTCTCTTTCTCAGGTCTTTTAGTCTGTTTGCATTGAGGTTTCCGAAGGGTGGGTGCTAGAGTGATAACCAAAAACGAGCGGGAGTGTATTTGTATATTTATTGGTTTATCAAATCTTTAACATGAGTCATTTGTTTATAATAATAACTATATTAATTTTTTATAATGACATTGTTGTTAATATTAACATCATCATTTTATTAAGACATGAAACTGATAGGTATAACATTTATCAAAAACTTGCCAAGTTCTAGATTTATTATTAATATGCTATCAATAATTTGTATTTCTAAACAATTTAAAAAATGCTATAATACTTCAGTAGGTAAGTTTGAGTGAATTTTATTTGAACTTGGCACCCACTTAGATATCATTTCTTTTCTTGCCACTGTCTTTACAGAACTTGTCTCCCTTTTTTCACAGCTATGTTTTTGTTAGATATCATTACTTTTTGTAAAGTTACAATATATTTAGACAATTTACTTAATGCTCTTTAATGTGTTTACATGCGACTATTTTATTCACCAAGCAACATTCAATTTTAATTTAAATTTCCCACAACAAAGTATTTGGCTGACAATTTGCGGCAGAAATTTATATTTTAATACTGCTATATTGAATGCATGTTTTGAAATGAAATGTATTGATTCAAAATTTTTATTGTTTCCGAAACAACAATTCCAGACATTAAAGGAATATTTCAAGATAAAATGATTTTTAGAGGGGTTTTTTTTTACATTATTTCGAGCAAATTTGCTTATTTTGAACTTGCCCTGCCCGCTTAAAATATCCCAGTATGTTTAAATAACCAATTCTCGGCAAATGTAACATATTATTTTTATTGTTCCATATGAAAGACTGTGCATTTAACTATTCAAAACTGTTTTTGTTTTCTTTGTACAATCATTGGAAATGCAGCTATGACCGTTTTTTTTTTTTTTCAGTTATCAATCAAGAAATTTTTATTTAAACAAGTGGGTAAGTGTGATCACAGATCGCAGAGAGGGTTTCGTTTAATATTTTATTCAAAACACTTTATCCTTTTGAAAAATCTGTTAGTTCCACATTTCGCAAAAAGGGGCGCACTCTATTCTAAACAAATCTCTATCCGAACGAAACTCCGTTTTATGTACTATCCGTAGAAATATTAGTCGAGGGGATTGGGCCGGTAGCACCCTAGATAAGTAGGCACCCCTGGTGGTAAAAAGTAGAACTAAAATATGTAAGGCTATGGTGCATAATATGAAAGAATGGTCAAAGTGGTGTCGACAAAAGTTGGAAAAGTGCTCCCCGATGAAATAAGCGGAGGTTAGAAAAATTGCATAAAATACACAAGTTAGAGCCCGGAGGGGTAAATAATATAAGACTTTTTGAAAATTTTATGATTTGCCGTGTGGTCTGAGGTATTAAGCTATACGTATGCAGGAATTCATGTCTCCAACTTAATTAGGGGCTCTCTTAGAAAGAATTGCTTAAAATACATATGTGGTAGATCAAAGGGTTAAACGTAAGACTTTTTCAAGATTTTATGATTTGTCGCCTGGCCTCAGGTGTTCTGCTTAAAGTATGCAAAATTTCAAATCTCCAATTTAATAAATGGCTCAGTTAGAAAGAATTGCTTAAAATTCGCATGTGGGAGCCCAAAGGGTTAAATGTACGATTTTTTCAAAATTTTATGATTTGTTGTATGATGTGTGGTGTTCAGCTATAAGTATGCAAAATTCCACGCCTCCAACCAAAATAAGGGCTCACTTAGAAAGAATTGTTTAAAATACACATGTGGGAGCCCAAAGGGTTAAATGTACGACTTTTCAAATTTTATGATCTGTCGTATTATATGTGGTAATCAGCTATAAGTATGTAAAATTTCAAATCTCCAATTTAATTAGGGTCTCGTTTAGAAAGAATTGTTTAAAATACGCATGTGGGAGCCCAAAGGGTTAAATGTACGACTTTTTCAAATTTTATGATCTGTCGTATTATGTGTGGTAATTTAGCTATAAGTAGGTAAAATTTCAAATCTCCAATTTAATTAGTGTCTCACTTAGAAAGAATTGTTTAAAATAAACATGTGGGAGCCCAAAGGGTTAAATGTACGACTTTTTCCAATTTTATGATTTATAGTATTATGTGTGGTATTCAGCTATAAGTGTGCAAAATTTCAAGTTTCCAACATGTATAGTTTCAGAGAACGGGCTCTGTGATACACGGACAGATGGACAGACAGACAGACAGAGGAGAGAGACGAATAGGGTTTCGTCAGATGAACGAAACCGTAAAAACGGATATGTAAGTTTAGGTAACCTAAAGAAAAATAATGTCTTTCAATGTTGAAATTAAGAAAGTGCAACGTATAAATCGAGAGATTTTTGAGGAGGTTGAATATTCCTAATAAATTTTACGAAATAAAAACTTTAAATGCGCTTTCTGAAAACATGATTTTTGTGAACAATTAGTTAAGGAAACAATCAGTTGCTGCATGTTTTGCTCGGATTCAGCACTTGGCGCTTCTTTTGGCAAATTAAAATTTCGCCTAATAGACGTAATGTTAATGTAAAAATGGACACCACCAGATAGGTAATTAATCTATTTTCACATTTTTTTTTTTTTTTATTCCTTAGTTTTATAGAGTAAACGAACTTATTTGCCAAATTTGAAATTTGTAGGTGCAGTAGATATATGAGATTTTTTTTTTATGAGTGAGTGAGTCAGTCAGTATATGATAAAATTATCGACTATCAGATATTTTCAAATGTCATTATCTCGAAAAACTAATGTGTTATTTATAAAATTTTGGATTCTAGGTAATTAGGGTGGCCTTACTATTCGTATTTCGTATTACAAGTACGTAGGTCAAATAGATTTTGAGTAGTAGAGTGTCGAAATGTGGCGAAAACAGCTGGAAATGGTTCGTGTAATATAACACAGGAGCATGTCAGAGAAACTTGGCTGACACACTGCCGTGTGTCTAGATTCACCAAGCAACATTCCAATTTAATTTAAATTTCCTCCAACAAAGTATTTGGCTGTCAATTTGCGGCAGAAATCTATATTTTAATACTGCTGTACTGAATGCATGTTTTGAAACGAAATGTATTGATTCGAAATTTTTATTGTTTCTGAAAAAAACAATGTAATCCCTTAAGCTAATATTAGAAAATTATTAAAATATCTCAATTTGTTGATTTTCTGTAAGCAAGTAAACCCAGATAAACCGCCCAGTAAGTAGATTAGGTTTACAATGGAAGTCTATGGGAATTTGGCGAAATAATAGAGATATCGCCAAGGTGGCGTCACTTTTGGAGACTAATTATGGTCGCCTAATTTGGCGATATATCGCCATGTTGGCGAGAAACTTGGCAGTGTTTGGCGACATGATAGCGTCCCCTCCTACGGCAAATTAAAAGCCCAATATACGT
Organism: Maratus speciosus; assembly: GCA_963932465.1. Lineage (NCBI taxonomy): Eukaryota > Metazoa > Arthropoda > Arachnida > Araneae > Salticidae > Maratus > Maratus speciosus. Next base: position 22,211,971 of record OZ010800.1, on the reverse strand, counting down.
AATGTTAAAGTAAAATTGGGCACCCCCAGGTGGGTAATTCATCGATTTTCACAATTTTTTTTATTTTTTTCCTTAGTTTTATAGTGTAAACGAACTTCGCACAAAATTTGAAGTCTGTAGCTGCAGTAAATATACGAGATCTTTTTGATGAGTGAGTGAGTCAGTCAGTCAGTCAGTGATAAAATTATCGATTATCAGACATTTCCAAATGTCATTATCTCGGAAACTAATTATGCGTTATTTATAAAATTTTGGATTTTAGGTAATTAGGGTGGTCTTACTACACATTTCGTATAACAAGAACGTAGGTCTCATAGATTTTCAGTAGTAGAGCATCGAAATTTGACGAAAACAGCTCGAAATGGTTCGTGTAAATAACACACGGCTATGTCAGGCGAACTTGGCTGACACACTGCCGTGTGTCTAGATCTTCACGGAATTTATGGATATACCGCCCATTGTCACGATTTTGGCTGCTTCAGATCTGGGTGAAAGCTTTATTTATTTATTTTTTAAGACCTTAATAAAGGCGACCGCAAGGGACACTATGCTCTACAGATTTCGTTACCTTGTCTGGGCAGTCCCCTTAGGCAATCAAACAAACAGTCAATATTTTAAAGAGTTAAAAGAAAAGAAATATATATAAATAAAAAAAGAGTGCAACATACAGGATACGCTTCTATCAATTAATAGTTAAATATCAATAAATTTACGATTACACGATGAAAAATAAATTTAAAAGCCTAAAAAGATAATTTAAATAATGTTTCATTTTTTCTGTCATATTCTCTTTTGTTAAATAAACAGAGCAAAAAGTATGTTTTTCTAATATATTCATTGTCTTGAGCTTCCTAGAAAACGTATAAAAAAGCAGTGAATTTTCCGTAATCGAGGTCTTTGCCCAGGCCAAATTAATGTATTGTAATAGATATTTTACGGAAAAAATATGAATTGAAGTTAAAAATTTCTGCGGTATTTTCAGGATGACCATTTTAAAAAAAAACTATTTTTGGTAATTCCGCATTATCCCGTCGACCATTTTCCATAACTATCGCCAAAATAATCACCTGACTATAACGCCAAGTAACCAAATGGATGAATGTTAGAATTAGAATATAAAAAATAAAGAAAAAGAAAAATTAAAAAGCTGAATGACAATCACCATAATTTTTATAAAATAAATTTTTAAATGTATTAAGGAAAACAGAAAAAAGAACAATGTTGGATATTTATTTATTTACATTACTAGGGGACGCTGCCCCCTACGAGCTACGCTCGCCAACACCCCCGTTCAGACACCGCAGACTCTAAAAGCATGCTAATTTGATCGGCTTTAAAAAGATTTCGGAAGATTGAATTATAATTTAAAAAACAGTGGCGATCTCCCTTTAAACGAGTTTCTATTCATTTCTCTTTGATTGGGCGAAAATATAAAGCCAAATGAGCTGCTGTTAAAAGATATAATGGCTGTTTCCGTTTTTGATTAAATAAAATCAGTTAAACATTTCAAAATATGCTAATAGAAAATGAATTAAGTAAACAGAGTCTTTGTCTCCCAGTATTTTTTAGCAAAGCGAAAAGAAAGTTCTTTTAAATAAGACACTTTAAAGGTATCGTTTTTAATCTGACGTAATTTTATCAAAATTTTCTTTCTCTTTTTAATATTCACATGAGAATACTTTTGTTAGAAATGAAATATTATTTGCGCTGTCCTAACAAAAATAGTTGAAAAGATCATCTTAAACTATCAAATAAATGTCTCGCGCAATTTTTAAATTTAAACTGTTTTGCAATATTACTTTTTGTTCATTTTACGTCATAAGTGTAATTTGACGGAAATGTGGCGTAATTTCTCCTATTTAAGACTTCTAACACATGTTAATGAATTTATTATTTTACAATATTCTTTATCGTTTAAAATTCATGTGTAAATATACTTTTTATGATGTAATTTTCAATGAGTTCCTGCTCAATATATTTTCTGTTTATAATAGTCACGGATAAATAAATTTTTAAATTGAAGCAAACATTATTGTTTGCGCTGTTTATACAGTTGGCAACAGTTTAAATTAAAACCATTTTCTAAAATATGTAAAAAATATCTCTCGAAATGCTGAAAATTTGAATTTAAAATTGAAATAAAACCTCAAAAGTGAGTCAAATAAAAAAATTAAATGCAGTCTGCACACCGAGAAATTCCAGCGCATAAAATTATCTAAAAATGATTAAATTCCCATATATAGTTTTTGCTCTATAAATTTTTTTTAATGGAACGATTTTGCCCAACTTTAGCATTAAATATATTTAAAATAATTCTTCGATTTGAAAACTGTCTGCATCAACATGTTTATCAAACATTTCTCTACAATACCACGATTTTTATATTTTTGTATGCAATATTTTGCTTAATATTAACGAAGAAAGACCTCCGGTCACAAAAAATTCAAAACCAGCGGCGGCTGTGACAGCGTTAGTTACTTTTTTTTAGAATAGAAAGATTTTTCGTAATTATCCCTCTCAACGGCTGAATGTTCATGACGTCAGTAGAAACTGATATATTCTATGTAACTGTGCATTGCAACATTGTTTTAATACTTTTTCGCTTTTAAAATTATGTGCAGCCCGTTTCAAAACACAATTGTTAGTTAACCCCTTCGGGACGAGCGTGTTTTACAGAATTTTTATTCATTTATCACCGGTTTTTCAAAACAGAAATTTTTCCCTAATTAAATCGAGAAAGTGCTTCGATTAAATAAGTCAAAATTTACAATAAAAAATTACTGGTGGAAATAATCAAGGATTCTCAGCACCTTATGCGGCACGTATACTTGTCGCTCGTTCCCAAGGGGCTAAAGGGGCTACTATACTCATACTCACGCAAAAACACCCGCTGGCTTACTTTAGCCGTGTGGGACATATTGTTTTAAATATCTCGTTTGCATTTCAATATTTATGAATGTTTTTTTTCTTTATCTCTTTTTTTTTTTTTTTTTTGGTACTTTTTGGTTAGTCGGGCGGCTTACCGAAATGTACCCTTTTTTTCCCCTGGATAGCTAAGGGCGATCTGGACAAAGACCTTTCTGTACTCGTTTGATTTTGTTCCAGATTTGTTTTTTATAAATATGCTTTCGCTTTCATAAACGATTTTGAAAGTGAAACTGTCCCCATAAAAAATCCCTGCAACCAAAAAAAAAAAAAAAAAAAACTCCAATTGTAGACATAGAAAAACAAACAAAAAAAAAATACATTCAAATGCATACTATATATTTTTTAAAATATCTCTCATAGGATTAACATTAGCGAACGGGTGTTTTCGCGCAAGTGAAGTAGTCTCTGAAGTAACGAAATTTAATATACAGTGAAACCTCCCTGAGCGACCACCTCCCAAAACGACCACCTTTTCATGGAACGAAATTTATTCCCATAGGTTCAATACTAATTTTACCTCCATTCAGAGACCATCCCAGTTGAACTCCCTCCATGAACGACCCATTTCTTTGAAGAAAATGAAATAAATTCCGTTTTCTCCTGGTCGCTTGAAGAAGGTTTTATTACAACAATAATTTCGGAGGGCGCATTATTGATTTCACGTCTAAAATAAGTTTAGTTTATTTTTTATTCCAGTAACTTTTAAGTGTTTAAACCCCTCTGTGCCCTTTCTGGCAATGAATTTAACTCTGATAACGAATTAAGAATGACCGTCAATAAACTCCCCTGCCATATTCTGTCAGGAAACTCTCAAAGAAATAGATAAATTAATGAAATCGTCATTATTTGTTCCCGTCCAGAAAAAAAATTGCATTTATTGACTGAACTTCGAAAGGAATTGGAAATAAAAGCTATGAAAGATAAAACCGTAAAATCACAGCAAACGTCAATATGTTTATTTTTTTAACCATGCAGTAATTAACTTATGTAATTAACTTTTGTTTAAATACTTAAATTTTTATATTTTTTCCTAATGTCAAAAATAAATTTTAGCGATATTAATTGTTACCGTTTTTCAACAATTAAAATCTAGATTTAAACATGACCTCCATTAAGAAGCCACCTCTCAAAACGACCAAGTTTTATTGGAACGGAACGTGGTCGCTTTAAGGAGGTTTTACTGTATAAAAATGAAAATTTATCTGTCTGTCTGCAATTCTATACAAATCCGAAATTTGAAAGACGGAATTGTGAATTGTTACGTACATGTGTATTTAAACACGGATGAGGCAACTGAAGTCGAAATAATTTATAGTTAATCGAAATAATTTATTGGAATTACCGGAATCGAAATAATTTATCCCAACAAAAAGTTTTCGGTAAAAAAGAAAAAAAAAAAAAGGCGCCAAGTTCTCCTTAATGTTTCGGCCAGAAAAAGTAGTGATATCTGATGTTCGCAAAAGTTAAAAGCCAAACATCCCAAATCTTTCATTGAAAATGGCTTCCTGCGACTTGGCCGTTAATGCCTTCTACAGCATTTCAAAATTAATGATTAGAAATTACGCATTTATGAATTATTTAAATATTAAAAGTAATATTAGAATGCAAAGAGGCAAATTCACATAAAGGCATTATAAGTAAAAGATTTCTGATAACTACCGTTCAGTTTCAACAAACATTAGTTTTGATTACAGATCATTTAGTCCACTTGCGGTTTAATTGCCATTTTGTACGGTCTAAAGCTAAAGTCATTAACGTAAAACCCAAGAAATAAAACAAAATTTACTTACTTCATATCTCACAATATGTTACATCATATTTCATTGTATAATATTGAAATCTTGTGTATTGACGAAAGAGATTTTTTTCGTTTGAACATTTATTATAGTTTGTTTGCAAACATTCAGAGGTATTCGATTTATAAACTGTTAAAAGTTGATATTAATTATGTTTTAGCAATTAGGGATATTATCTCCTGAATACAAGTATTTTGTTATTTTTAACTTCTAAGCATTTAAATAGACTGAAGTTGTTTAAATGCTTTTTTCAAATGTGTATTTTATTTCTGTATTCTGTGTCACAAAATACCTAAAATAATCAAAAAATGTAGTTGGCATGTAGCTCATTTGTACATATTTTAAAATTTGAAACACTCTCACGAAGGCATTAACGGTCAAGTCGCAACAAGCCATTTTCAATGAAAGATTTGGGATGTTTGGCTTTTAACTTGTGCGAACATCAGATATCACTACTTTTTCTGGCCGAAACATTAAGGAGTACTTGGCGCTTTTTTTTTTTTTTTACCGAAAACTTTTTGTTGGGATATCACTACTTTTTGTATGTTTTTTCAAGTTTGTTATTCTAAACTATATTAATATGAAAAAACTTAAATTTCGATACTTTTATGTTAGCCGGGAGCAAATTTCCTCATTAGCCTTTTGTTTTTTCGCCAATAGCAGTTTTCATTTTTCACTTGTGTAAATTAGAAACAATGCTTTGATTTTCAAATAAAATATTTTGGTTTAGGTTATTATTTCTTATTTATTTATTTATTTATTTCTATGTTAAATATTCTATTAAATAAAATGAGGGAAATGCATCTATTTTAAATGAGATGACTGAAAAGTATATATCTTTAAATGAAATGAATGCAATATGAACAATGGAGTTGGGAACAGTATTTGGCGATTTGCCACATGCGCCCGGCTAACATAAAAATACCTAAATTTATTTTATTGAGCTTTACAAATTTATAGTTTTTATTTATTTTTATATTAAAGTACTAGCCGCCTCTAGCAAGCAGTATTTACCGTATTACTTCCATGTTAAACGTTGCATCATGTTACTGTGATCATAAATTAATTTACTTGCCCATTCTTTCGCTAATTCGGAAGCTTTTGATAGAGAAATCAAAAACTTTTTACGATCATGGAAGCACATCATATATTTTGTGTTGTCATGTATTTCATCTTTCGCGACAAATATCTCTTAACTCACTTGTGCATGCTTCCTTAGCAGTTACGATTCGTTCTCTAATGCAAAAATTTTTAATCCTATTAAGTAATCTTTTCTAATTGGGCTCACTGCCAATTGTTGTATTTTAACTGATAAGACTGGGTACAAGTGAAATGGTTCTTATGAAATCCTTTGACAATATCTGTATTTGCATTAAACCATATTGATGCTAATATCTTTTTGTTTCACGTTAACCTTTTCAATAGACTCGATTACGGAAGAATAGAACGTCTACCGGCTCTCTGCCATGATCCATTTAAAAGTCTGTCATTCTTCTCAACGGATCGTACTGAAGAATTAGTCAATGTGCCATGGTTTTAAGATTTTAGCTAATTTTACTCGAAACCTGAAAACTAAAATGCGAGGAACCGGATTATAGAAGATTCATTCTAACGTTCATATTGATTAACAGGTTACATATTATAGAATTATAATATTCATAAGGAGAACTGGCAGTTTCAATGCTTTAATAGTTTCCGTAAATTCTCTTTATATAATACAGAAGTTTTAGCGGTGTAAAGGTTAACAACATAGTCACAGTAAGAATAATAACAGTACAATATAATAACAATAGCAGAGGTTTTGGGCAGTGACGAAACTATTAGCACTTTGGAAATATTAGTACGTTATATCATTTAACTATTCAGATGATATGCGGAAAAATAAAAATAGATGGCTCGCACTAATAATTAACTCATCGAAAAATAGCCCCTATCGTCAAATATTCGCCAAGCTTGGCGACATTTAGCAAAGTTTCGCCAAATTTGGTAATATATCATGTCAATTCTCAAATTTGGCGACAAAAAAATGTTTTGTTTATTCTGACGTCATAATGATGCATATGCACTAGGGTGGTGCGAAAAAAGTGAAGTTGATATTTCCGAGTTGCTATAGTGCGGAAAAGTTGCGATTGGTAAATACAAGAAAAACAAAGAAAAAATTATTTAAATCTGACTTTATCTTCCGATCCCGCAAACCGCCTAAAAATTTTAAAAAATTGAAAATTTCCGATTTTTCCAGAATTTTTTTCTTTTTTTACGTATATATATATATTATCGCTATAGTGAAAAATATTTGCAGATTGTAATGTTTAATAATAATAAAAATAAACAGTTGCGTTTAAAGAATAGCTTCCGATCACGCAAGCTCAATAAAAATCGGCAAAAATTCAATTTTCAGTGATTTTGATGAATAAAGAAAATAATCACCTGAGATCAGTTTGCGTTCCAATATTAACATTTGCATATAAATTGTACAGTGTACAACTCTTTGCTTGTTTAGATATTTGATAATGTTTAAACAAACCAGAACTCACCAAGGGAAGGTAGCTGCACTTCGAGTTCAAACCACACCCTATCCTCCATCCAACCAATGAGGGTGTTTGCTATTTACATTACTTAAATACACAATTTGTTATAATAGAATCAAAACACTGTATTAAAAAACTAGTGTCGTGACAGTATAAGATATACAATTTGTTATGTCATCTGTTTAAGTCTGACTTTTAAGACGCAACTTTGTACTGCGATTTGGTGGTAATGTCTGGTATTATGGACATTGATTTCAGTGTGGCCCTGATGCTCTCTTGATTGGGGTCCACATACCTTAAATGATGCTTCCGTTACCGATTTAATGCACCGCTGGACATCTTACGTGTGGTTGAAAAACTTTTTATCATCCTAGACTGAGATATGACCTGATTAAACGAAGAAATGTATTTCTTCATGGGTTAATCTCCGAAAAAGCGGTGGAAATGTTAATTTTGCTACATTACAATCAATTAATTTTGGATTGTAGGAGTGATAAAGATTCAGATGCCTTTACCCTTTGAAACATTCTGCCTGGCTTTTAACAGCCCTAGCTCTCTTATGTGCCTCCTTTTATAAAAGACCATTGCCATCAGTAGGTTTTCCGGGTGAGCAAAGAACGAGTTTCATTCAGTTTCAAAGACTACACTTTCTTCAGGTTGTCACGAAAGTATCGAGATGTTTCAATTGCTCTGTACAGATGAATAGGCCAGTCGGTAATGTACTTACAACATTTTATTTCAAAACAAACTGGCAAGTAAGATTTTAAAATAAATGTCAATATGGCTTTAAGGCATCCGATGGGTTTTCCACGCTCGCGTAAAGTCGAAGGGCTCTATTTGCACAAGTGAGCAATCTGGCATGTGAAATTGGACCGGAGTCACACTTTAATAAGTCATTTGGAAAGTTGTAACTGTTAATTGCTTGACTTACGCCAAGAAGATATCTTTGGTCCTTGCTCAACAGTTGCCTGTCCACTTCTGGAATTTCACAATCAGTCAAATGAAAATTTATCACCGAGAGCTTTACACAACAATGATATTGTGTCCAAATGGTGTATTAAAGGATCTTGAGCCAGTAGTTTCAACATTCAAATGTTGAAAAAGATGGCGGGAAGGTAATTCAACAAAATGGAATAAACAAACAACCCACTGCAGTGGTCGTCAGAGATAAACTTCAAGCTTTCTGATAGCACCACCTTTCTATCCAGTATTGGTATTTGTACCACCACAGCCTACCAAATCTAAGTATTCTAGGGAAACCCCTTGTTCAGTAAGACATGATACTATGAAAGCTACGATGTCCTTAGCAGGCCCGGAGTTTGGAGGCACATGGCCTAAATAAACTGAGTCACGTTCTTTTATGACAGGAAAGTGTTTCTCTTTAATAGTTCAACGAACCTGTCTAGATGCAATACTTTCTTTAACTGGGGTATCGTCCTTTCTTCCGTCAAAATAGTATATGCCATGTAGTTCATCTGAATCCAGTTGACTTTTCTGTAAATTTTATGGAGTTATGCGAGACTAGGTGGGAGCGCGTACGCCGACTTCAGCGCTGTTTTCCAACGTGGCTAACGGCAGTTGGGTGCACTACTAAACGTTTCAGACCTGAAACGAACTCTTCGTGGTAAGTTCTAGGTTGTTTAAAAATAACTTAATATGCTCAATAGTATAGATTAACATTTAAATCTTAACCTGAGACTGCAAACTGACCTCAGTTGATTATATTCTTAATGCATGAAAATCACTCAAAATTGAATTTTTTGCCGATTTTTATTGAGCTTGCGCGATCGGAAGATATTCTCTAAACAAAATTAATATTATTATTATTATTAAACAGTACAAACTGCAAATATTTTTTTCCTATAGCGATAAAAAATATATAAACGTAAAAAAAAAGAAAAATTTTGAAAAAATCGGAAATTTTCAATTTTTGGAATTTTTAGGTGGTTTGCGGGATCGGAAGATAAAGTCCGATTTGAAGAATTTTTTTTTGTCTTTCTTGTATTTACCAATCGCAACTTTTCCGCACTATAGCGACTCGGAAATATCAACTTGACTTTTTTCGCACCACCCTAATATGCACTCGTATTATGTATTATACACATAACTGTAATATTGTCTTATATGCATATGTATGCATATACGTCTTATATGCATATGTATAATGCATAAAGTTCATTAACATCACTAAAACGCACATAAAGGAATAGTGTTCCATAAATAGTATGGGATATCTGCCAGATTGACGAGAGTGCTATTGAGATTAGAATTACGACATTTATAACAGACCGGTAGGCGTCTGCACACACCATCATCTCGTCAAGTTTACAGCGGAAATTTTAGGATTAGTCATAATTGGATTAGCATATTAAAGTGCAACTGGTCTGCCAAGTCATAGCTTGGTAGAAACCACCTGAAGACCTAATTTTAGTGGTTAACTGGTAGGTTTACTATTGTATTTTCCTGAATACAAAAGTTTGGAAACATGGAGGAATGGGTGCAGGAAAACACAATGGAAAATCCACCAATTAACCCGTAAAATCGGGTCTGTAGGTGGTTTCCACAAAGATATGACTTGGCAGACCAGTTACATTTCAATATGCTAATCGATATTTAACTAATCCTAAAATTTCAGCCGTCAACTCGATGAGGTGATGATCTGTGCAGACGCCTCCCGGTCTTTAATAAAATTTGTTTTAAGGAAGTAAAAGATAGAAAGATGGACAGATAAACTGAAAGATTTGCCTTATTAAGATTTTTGTAAAAGCATATAAAAATTCATTCAGCTTAAAATCATGTAACACTTTTATAACTCAGGCTAATTTTCTGTAATCGGGTTTTGGCGACCAACATATCTTATCTATAACTATAATCTTTCTTTTACAGATTTAAAATTAACAATAAATTAACAGCAAGTAGGCTAATAATACAATATAATAACATTAGCATAGGACTTCGGACGCCGCATATGTCGCACATCGTTAAAGATAGTTTATTAGTTACACATTTCGTTTAATTAAAAGGAGATTTTTAAACTTTCATATGGAATTAGGATATTTTTCCCCTATAGGGACCTTGGCATTTTTTAAAAATCTTGGCGCAATTCGGACTTCAGAAACTGAGATATGTTGCCAAATGATATAAACAACTACGAAAACAAATCTGATGAACTTTTATGTTATTTATATGTATTTATATACATATAAACATTTTATTTATACATGTATGAAATATTATTTTTTATATACAGATTATTTATGTTGGTATATAAAAATAAATAAACGGGTTCCTTACATTAAATAAATTGTATACATATGGAAAAAATTGCTTACGTATATGACACAGTAAATAGGTTGCCAGAAAATACGTTATTATCAAATTTCTTTTCTCTTAAAGGCTATTTTCTGTATTTCGCCAAGGCTACTATATCGGAAACGTACCGAATTGCGGTTATATTTTGTTAAATGTTTTATTCTTTTAATATCGTAAGTATATCATAACCTATACTGATTAAAATTTTTAGGTATATTCATTTTTTCTATTTAACAAACATCTTTGGAACAGCATATATATAAAATGTTATTCTGCTTGAAATCTCGTGACCGCCTTCAAAGCTCTGTAATCGAGTTTTGGCGACCAACATTGGCACAATTGAATGCGTAGGAACTGTTTACGGCCAAATGAACACCCCCTGTATGAAGGGTTTAGAGGCGGAAATTCTGTGTTTTCAGATTTTTCTGGTTAATTGTGCTACAAACCCGACTTACTTGTGAAATTTCATGATTGTACGACTTTTACAAGTACCTTAGTTATTTGATGATGCGAAGTGAGTCAGTGACAAAAAAGCGCTTTTTCGGAATTTAATATTTCGAAAACTACTAAATATAGAAACATGAAATCGTGGATCCTTAGTTCAGTTTGACCATACGAACATGTGTATGAAAGAAAAATTTCTATATCTCTCCCTAAAACGACGTTATGAGGGAGTGAAAAGTATGCCGAAATGGCTCAGGAAAAGGTAGCTTACGGCTTGTGCGAACTTGGCGGACGCACTGCCGTGCTCCCAGATAATTAAAGTTTAAATAATAAAAAAATACCAATTTAACAGCAATATCCTATCAAATTTAAACATTTGTCGTTATAGCAGATGCCAACAATTAAAAATCTGGAATAAAATTCTCACAAAAATTTCTTTTCTTCTTTGCCAGATTTTCACGTGAAAAATGAAAATGAAATAAATAGTTTGAAGAATAAATAAATAAAAAAAGAATATTACGTCATAACTTTTCTATTGCAGTTTTCTTACCAAGTTGACTGCCATTCCGGTTATTAAAACGAGCTACAGATGGCTCTGAAAAGCGTCAGTCAAAAAAAGATTTCCACTGATTTCCACGTGAAAATGAAAATGAAATAAATAGTTTTACGAATTAAAAAAAAAAAGTGAATATTATGTCATATTGGAAATGCAATGGACGGAAGCAGGTGAATATATAACGTCATATGAGTTTGAAAAAAGGTATTGAAACATGATAAAAAACGGATTATGCAAATATTGGCATATTTTAACATTTTGAAGTTATCTGAATTTGTTTTCGCCATTTTTAAATCTATTCCATATGTATACGTGTGTGTATGCTTATATATCCATTAATTAGTGCCAATATAGCATACACAATATTGCACGTACTACTGTATTTGGATACAGCCCCTCATGTTTTTGCTTCATTTTGGGAACAACGGATTTCGAGCTTATTCTATCAGCGATAATTTTCAGAATTTTCAAGCTATGTTTTTGAGACTTTCACAAAAGTTTCACTATACACTTAGCTAATACATTATGCACATTATATTTTGATCGCATTCGCGCATGCGCAGTGAAATATTTTTTAGTAAACCTGTTCATTTCTTTGTCCTATTTTTATTATTTTTGGATTCTGATTGCAGATGCACAATGTTGTTTGTCATATTTTCTGAAAAGAACTTTTTTTTTTATATTAAGAACTATACAAATTATAAGCAAGAAACTTGGCAAAATTTGTGACTCTTTTTATAAAAACTTTAATTTATCTACGAATATACATGCTATTCTTATAAAAATGAACACAGTTTATTGCAATAAGGCACTATATCATAATCTACTGTATTGAACGCTTTGCTACGTTAGTTTTTACAGGGTTATCCAAAAGATATTCGTTATTTTTCAATTTGTTGATGGTCCCCTATGGGTTTCGAGAAAAAAAAAATCTTCACGGAAATATATGACCTGTAATATTCTGTTTACACACCTGGAGTTTCAAGATAATTCCTCATGTATTTTTCTAGATATTTAAGAATACGTGTAAAATCGCAAGTGACCGGTCACCTTTGGCCATATAGTGTTTTTCGTGCTCAGTTTAGTGTAGAAGATAAGTGCCGCATTCTAGATAATTTTTATTGTCTTTAGGATAAATGATCATTAGATGGCTTTAGAACATATAGGCAAGAATTTCGATTACAGAAGACTGGAAAAAAATTCTTAAACCTAGCAGAAATTTCTAGCAATAAGTCTTGCTCAGATATTTTTCTCATAATCAAATAAATCATATTTCATAAAAATCGTTGGAATTTTTCCGATTGATACCACCTTTTCGAGTAATGATCACGTCGAGTTTTAACCACAGAAAACTAGTTTTCTCGAATTAGTGACCTAGCTAGACCGATTTCGTGTGCCCGAATTAGTATGTGAAAAGCATTAGAGTCGTTTTGGATATATAGCAGCATTTTCTGTGCTGAGTTTGTTTTAGTAGATCAAACTGAACTTTCCTGAATTCGAAACCTAACTAAATGGATTTCTCTTGCTCGAATTTGTATAGGCAACACGTTTCGTGTAAATCGTTTGTGATTTTTTTCATTTCTAACAAAAGCCCTTTCAGCGCTGAGTTTGTTTTACCTTGTAAAATTGAATTTTCTTGAATCCGCCACATAGATCTTTTTCTCATGCTCGATTTAGTTTAAGACGCAAGTTTCGTGAAAATCGGTTCAGTCGTTTACGATATCATTCATAATCGGGAAAATTGCTTGCTCGTTTAATAAATATGATTTCAGCGACTTTAGAAGCAGCAGTTTTAGGTAGGAGCATGAAATCCAAGATAGCAAATCCATTAAAAATTAATTAAACATGTATTTTTCTATTTAAGAAATTCTCCTCCCCTTTTAAGGGGATTAAAGGGTGGAATGTCGAAACTTTTAGGTCATTTCGCCATATCGCAGCAGCTGTTTTAGATATAGGCATGAGTAATTGGATAACTAATATTCTAAAATATAATTAAACAGGTATTTTATCGATTATAGAAATTCCCATCTAAGGAGATTTAATGAGGTTTTAGCCATATGTCAGCAGTATTTGTAGGTGGGAACGGTAAATTCAGGATAATAAATATATTAAAAAAAAAATAATTAAACACATATTTCAGCGATTTTAGAAATCCACCAGTTTGGTTCTAAGTCCACTGTAATTGTATCCAGATTCCTTTGCGCGAGGGCGACGTAATCATCATTCGTGTCGAACTTCATTATTTTCACACCGAACGATTTAGCGCAAGACAGATTCAGGATTTGCTTATCGAAGGAGGGGGGGGGGGGGGGTGATCTTCCTAACAGGGGGGCCAAATTGCTAATATACATTAGACTTATGTGCCGGTTAAATTATTCTTGATAATTCTATTACAACCTGACCTGAACCCTGAGGACAAAACTAGCCTTTTATGTGCGCATGGAAAATCTGGATTCAACCCTCTACCCTCCTCCGCCGCAAAGAAACTTCACAAAGAGAATTTTAATAAGTTTCTAATAGCCGATTTATTTAATATGTAATCATAATTTAATTTGTAATAATAAAATACGTAATACTGAACTACACAATCAGCTTTATCGAATATTGATTCGTTAATACTTTGAAATTGCAATTGAAAGGAACCAAAAAATATTCCGCTGTAAACAGGTTTCCTTGTTAGCAGGTATATTCCTTGGTATTCTTACAGTTGAAATTATTTTTATTTTAAATTAAAATTGGATTCCGTTATTGACAAATTTCATTTTCATAGATTATTTGCAGTTGTATTATTACAATAAGGTGTTTAAAGTCACAGTGAAAAGAAACTCAAACGCTAATGTTAAAGCTAAGTGGGAAACATTTACAGAGATTTCTCACTAGTATCTTAGCATTTTTAAATGTTTTTCTTTATTTACATATGATACCTGAGGTCGATATCTATTATTATGCATTTATACTTTTTCGATTGTGGTTACAGTTTTTTTTTTTTTTTTTTTATATCAGGATAGTTTCATTTTCAGAACTGGTTCTAAAAGTGAAAGTATCTGCATATAACAAAAATGTACCTAAAATTAAAAAAAGTACAAATACATAACAGTAGATATCGACCTCAAGTATCCTAGGCAAGAAAACTGTTCAAAAATATTCAAATGAAAGCGAGAAATTTGAAAAAGAATGCTCTCATAGAGTTAACATTAGTATGAGAATTTCTTGACATGACAAGTGTAATTTCTTAAGAGACTAGACTTACATGGTCACGTGAAGACATTCATAAGCTAAGGTTAAACATATGGGAGTGTTCTTGACAAAGAGCTCGTTTGCATTTTAATACGTTTAAATAATATTTTTTCATGAAATATTTGAGGTCGATATCTAATGTTGTGCATTTGTATTTATTCGAGTTTGGTTAATTTTTTTTTATTATTCGGACACTTTCATTTTTCGAAAACTGTTTGAAACCAGTTCTAAAATTGAAAGTATACTCATATATATAAAAAAAAAATAACCAAAATCGAAAATGTAAAAATGCACATCGTTAGATATCGACCTCAGGTATATAAAAAAATAAATCAAATCAAAAAGAATTAAATATAAAAATTCAAGTGAGAATTCATAAAAGAATGCTGCCATATGTTTAATATTAGAGTGCAAGTATTTTCTCATGCCTAGTGTAGGCTAGCTGACACCAGTCACACGAAGAAACTGGAACGCTAATGTCAAACTTATGGGAGCATTCTTTTTAAAATTGCTCACTTGAATTTTATTATTTTTCAGTATTTTGTTTTTGCTTACAAGGGCACCACAAAACATGGTGCTCACAGATTTTGGTGATTTTAAAGTATGTTATAGGGATCATATCTCTAATTATTCAGCTGAAAGGTTTTATTCAAATGGGCCCTAGTTTTCGAGAATTTGGGGGTCAAAGTTCAACATACGTTTGAAATACTGATTAATTTGCTTTTTTAAACGTGGGCTGGGTAGCGTCCTGGTAAAGTGCGAGTACGCTATACCGTAGATGGCGGGTTCGAACCCAACTTGTACCATTTTTACTTTTTTATTTAATATTATATTTTGACATGTTACAAGTTTTACACTGAGTTAAGAAATCCACAGCTTTCAAATTTTTGATATTTTCCTAAAAAATTACATTTACATTTTCAAAATTGTTATGAATATTATATTTTTTCTGAAATTTTTAAGCTAATATTTCTACTGAAAAACATTAAACTAATTTATATCTAGAACTTTTTTTTAAAAATTATTTTTATAAAATTTATTTGTATTTACATTTTTATATTTTAAGTGTAGATCTATAATAATAATATATGTATATGTATATATATATATTTTTTAATTATGGATTTTAAATGGAAATTTATATATTTCCCCCCATATATTATACAAAATATTTTTCATGTCGAATCTCTTAAACGTATTCACGATTAGATAATTTCAATAATATATTTACAAAAGAATAATAAAATGTTAAAGTAGTAACACTTACATGCAAAATTCTACCAGTTGTATAAATGTTTAATGTCCAATAAATATATTTATCTGTAAACTTCGAAATCAACATAATTTTGTATTTGCAAAGATAAAAAATGACAGATTAAATTTAAAACATTTTCTTCGTTCTAAAAATTATAAACATTAATGACTTCGTTCTTAAACAAGTTGGAAATTGCTCGTCAAACGTGGCAAATGTGGTGCGTTCGTACTATAGCTAGTTTTATAATTATTTTTTGCACCCCATATTGTACTGAATGTATAGTTTTTTGCACTTCGTAAGTGCATAGTCTGTAACATCATTAAAATACACTGTAATAATTTTTTCCCATTCCCTGTAATGAAACGGAAAAATTTTGACTATCCCTGTAATTTAGCTATACATCCGATTTTCATAAAATTTGAAATGGCTCGACAAACTTTTGCAACAATCATATATTTAAAATTTCAGACCTCTCGGAAGGCTGTAACATCATTAAAACGCACTTGCAAGCATTTTTCCTACTGCCCGTAATGTAAAGAAAAACTTTTGATTGTCCCTGTAATTAAACTATACATCCGATTTTCATAAAATTTTAAATAGCTCGACAAAATTCTGCAACAATGATATATTTAAAATTTCAGACCATTCGGAAGGCTGTAACATCATTAAAATGAACTTGCAATAATTTTCCCCATTGGCCGTAATGTAAAGAAAAACTTTTGACTGTCCCTGTAATTAAACTATACATCCGATTTTCATAAAATTTGAAATGGCTCGACAAAATTCTGCAACAATCATATATTTAAAATTTCAGATCATTCGGTTGGGTAGTTTTTGCTCTGTTATATGCGGACGGACAGACGGACAGACGGACTGAACGACGACTATAGGTGCTACGTATTTATATAATTACGAACGCACCTAAAAATGAACTCGAAATGCCAGATATAATTCTTCATATATATATAAAATATTTTTAATGAAATCGTCTGCTGTGTTTTCGCTGTAATATCAGAATAAGTAAAAAAAAAAAAAAAAAAAAAAAAAAAAAAATATTAATCTCGTTCAGCTATTCATTAAGAAATTAAAGCTTTAAATAATATATATTATGTTAGTAAGTATCTTCCAATATTGTTTTTTAAAAAAATCATGCAAAGTAGTTGTTTTTATTGTGATTTTTTAATGGAATTTTATGTTTTGAATATTTTTATGATATGTATCGTTCAGTTAATTGCATATTTACTAAATTAATAATGGCGATGTCGGTAATGATAAACATTTTTGTATTTCATTAGTTAATATATTACTTTCATTATATTTACAACAAATGAAATATTAAAATTATATATCATTTTGTTAAATTTTCCCAGTCATTTATTTATATCTAACATCTACTATCTATATTAGAAAGGACAAACGTATCTGTGCGTAACGCATACATCATTTTGCGAATGGCAACACGCTGAAATTTAAAATAAAATTTTGGTTTTACAATTTTCTCTACTACAAATTTTTAAACTTCTAAACATCGCACATTTTAAATTTTTACACCGTCGTATAAGGAAAAAAATGCTCTTTTAAATGCAATTTGTTTGAAAGCTGTATCTCAATTTATATTTGAGATATTATTTTTTTGTAGTTTTTAATATAATTTTTCATATCGTGGCAACTAAAAGTACCCCATTTCTATTGAAAGTCATTGAAAGTAAACGGAAAATAGTCGAAAATAGCAGATACTGTATTTTTTTGTTGCCATTTTCTCATAAAACCTGAAAAAAAGTTGAAATTAAAATATGGGCTATGTCAAGAATATTGTCTGTTATTCCGTGATAATGACGTCATATGCATACTTTTCTATAGACGAAGTTTAAGATTGGTTTGTAAAAGTGGATTGCTTTATAGGATGCAAATGACGTCATTTTATAAAAAAGCGTGTATTTTAATTCTTAAACTTGAATTATGTTTTGTAGAAGTGCGTCATTTTCACAACCCAGCTGCTTTGAAATTCTTCACAGGTGAAAATACTTCACTTTTGAAAATAATGTAATCGAAATCACACACTGATAAAACGCAATGGTTTACAAAAATTTAGAGTGTCTTTATAGAAGGGAGGTGACATGCAAATAATAGCGATTTATATTAAAGAAATTGATGATTCTCGCCTGGAAGGATTGGCTTCGCCGAGATAGACAAGCAAACAAATAATTCGGGGTTTAAAATAATATCATGTTCCTGAAGTTTTTGTCCAAAATTCTCTCGAATAATAAAATTTTAATGCTATTCTTTAGGACATTCTACTATAATTTTATCAAAATAACATAATTTGCTTAATTTAATTTTTCCTAATTTTATATAATTTATATATTTAAAACACAAGTGTGTTTTATAGTCATATGCCCTGATTTTCCTGCTGAATCAATTTTACCAATACTTTTTTTAACTGAAAGCTCTTCATTTGTAGATGTGATCGCTTTATCTGTTTTTTTTTCTAATATCCCCACTTTTATATTTTAATTTTAAAAGCCTTTTATAAAATTTCTTCAAAATGGTGAAAATTAAATAGCTTTCATTATTGCAGACAAGAGAGAAATAATGAGGTAACCTTTATTCATGCTATTTTCTGATAAAATTCAAAATTGTTGATAAAAATCCCTGCCGGCTCAGGCCTACAGGCGGAGGTAGATTTCGAAGTTAAGTACTAGATTCAGCAACAAAACTTAAATCCAGATTAGAGATAAACCCAGTTACTTTACTAAGAATGAGCTCTAGGGAGCTAAACATTTTGTGAAAATTCTAATATACACGAATACACACACGCATGTATATGGAATAGGTTTAAAAAATTGCTAAGCAAATTCAGAGAACTTCAAAGTGTTAAAAAATAAGTTAATATTTCCATAGTCGGGTTTTTATCATGTTTTAATACGTTTTTTCAAACTCACATGATGTTACATATTCACCTGCTGAGGTCCATTTTATTTCCAATATGACGTAATATATATATTTTTTTAATTCGTCAAACTATTTATTTCATTTTGACTTTTCATGCGGAAATCTTGATGTAGAAAACTTATGACGTAATATTCAATTTGTTTTCAATTCGTCAAACTATTTATTTTATTTAATTTTTCACGTGAACTTGCAATAGAAAAGCAATTGTTGTGGTGAGAATTTTATTACTTTTTTTTAATTGTTGGCAACTGCTATAACAAAAAATATCTATCTTTTCCTGTCATTGTTGTGTAAGAGCTGGTTTTATCAGAATCATGTTAAGACGGTATTCAAAATTTTGAACCCTCCCCATTTCCATTCCCTTGGGCCGATTTTGCCCATTTTCAATCCCCACCAAGATATTAGCCATCTCAAAGTTGTTGGCGAGTTTGAAGACGATCTGTGCATAATTGCGACTTTTATCGTGCGGACAAAATTTAGTACATACATATATATATATATATATATAAACTTTTTAGGTGGGGGTGATTTGGGGTTCTTGGGGTTTATAATGAAAAGTTATGAAGGGATTTTTCAAAAGTCGCACCATGGTAACGACTGCAATAGGTAGTATTTCTTACGAAATCTACCTAAAATTGTTTTATAGGGTTTCGTGTCGCAAAATCCTATTAGGAGCAGAATAGTATATTACGGGCAAAATAAAGGAAAATGACATACTGCTTTTGAAAACACTAATTTTTTTCTCATAAATTTTCTATAATGTTTTCCCTTCTGCATGTGTACTGATACTAGGCGAAATGCTTATTTAAGTGAAAATGAAGTCATATTTAAAGATAAAAGAATTTTTTTAGATAAAACTAAACATTTTAACACAAATGTGTCTAAAAAACATAAATTACGGAAATTTTTACTCTCCGGAATTGAGATTAGAATCTCAAGTAAAGTGTGCGTCTGTTCACATAAAAGATGTTGCTGACAATCGTGACTTCAAGTTTTGAGTTAAAATTATTTTCAATCATCAAACAATATGCAAATTTAAAAAAAATGATAAATATAGATATGAGAAGTGCGTATGCAAATTTTGAGAATGTGAAAATTGCTGTTTTTCATTCCGGAATAACAAGCATAAGAGCCTCAATTGATAACCACATCCTAATAACTGATCTTTATTATATTTTACTGATTAAGTATCTATATATTATAAAGAACAAACGTATCTGTGCGTAACGCTGACATCATTTTGCGAATCGCAACACTTCACGATCAAATTTTGGTCTTGAAATTTTCGCTACTGCAATTTTTTAATTTTCTGATCATCGTATATTTTCAATTTTCATCGCATAGGGAAAACATTTATTTTCAAATGCAGTTTGTTTAAAAACTGTATCTTAATTGACTGATGTATTATATTTTCTAAAATAATTTTTAAGCACGATTTTTTTTAAGTTTATCTTATCACGTGACGGCTTCAATTACATAATAATAATAAACATTTTGCACATAAAAGCAACAAATATTTTCAGCATTTGTTTCTGACTATTTTTGCATAACGAAATTAATACTTCCTTTATAAACAAATAAAAGAATAATATTAAAGGAACCACCAATCTAACATATTTGCGAAAGTCAAATTAATGAAATTAATACTTCTTTTATAAACAAATAAAAGAATAATGTTGTAAAAACACAAATCTAACATATTTGTAATCGTACAATTTAAATTTTTAGATCACCAAATAGGATTTTTTTTTTTTCAAATGGAATTTGTTTGCAAAGTTCATCTCAGTTTACTGATTATCTATGGTTTTAAAAACAATTTTAAAACATGAAATGTTTTTTTAATTTATCTACATCGCGCGGAGCTCTATTACGAAAGATTAATCCGTTTGCCCTTGAAACAAAATAAAGAGTTCATCATTTTCTTACGGCTAATATCCGTTAAAAAAACTTTCCTATGAATAAATAAATAAAACAATATAAATAAAACACAATTTTAACAGACATGTATAAGCTCTGACATTATCAGAATATAAAAGGATGCCGTAAGTAGCAAAATCTTGGTCAAATAACTCTTAGCATGCGGTTAATAAGAAAATATCGGTTTTGATAAATTTCAAAAATTTATTTGATTGTATAATTCGTATTTTCCATATGAAAAATGCTTTTTTAATGTAAGTGGGCTATCTAAAATATTTATTGCATATAAAAAAATTATTTGTTTTCAATTTAAAAAAAAATGTTTTCACCTATATTCTTTAACCCGGGAAGCCCGGGTACGATCCCCTAGTATATATAAAATCCAAACGGAAATTTCGTTCAGAACATCTATATTTCGAGTTCTACTGCATGGATTTTGACGAAACTTACACTGTTAGATAGATATCGTTTCAGAAAAGGTTTTAAGCTATAACACATTGTTTTACTTAGATTAGTTATAGAATTATGATGGAAAGTTCTGTTATTTTGGGCGATAAGGTTACCATTTTATTTCTTGGCGAAATTTATCGTTGATGAAAAATTGAAACGGATATTACACCTCGAAAAATAAAAGAAAAAAAGTGTTATCAATTTTATTTAAAAAAAAAAAAAAAAAAAAAAAGAGAGAAAAGAATAAATCAGTTTTGACGAGTGATAATATCAAAAAAAAAAAAATATTTAATTTAAACATGAAAGGGAATGTTCGTAATGCTTAAAAATTACGCAATTGAAATATTACAATTAAAACAGGATTTGGCTATTTATCTTTCTTTTGCGTCAGGTTAAGAAAAATGCATTTGAAAAATTTATAAGATGATATCAAGGAAGTTCTTCATAAGCGCATACTTACAAGGGAACCACTTTTGGGGTTGCTCGCACCTAGCATTGCAACCTGGTGCATTTTAAAACCCTATATTAATAAGTTTGAGAATCGATAAAAATTTTCTGTTAAAATAATAATTCTTGATTATACTATACAGCAGCATAAATTTCTGAAAATGCAATTTTTGAGACAACTTATCGGACTATTAACATTCAATTTTTTTAAAGAAAAGCATTTAAAAATAATAAAAATTAGTTAATAATAAGTATAAAATATTGAAAAAAGTTTGAAAATTCCTTCAAAAACCCACGAATTTGATTTGGAAAAATTGCAGCTTTATATTCATATTTTTGGCGGGAAAACAGTTGGCGTTTATTTTCAAAAGTAGAGCTTTCCGGCAAACCTAGCCAAATGTCATAGCTGAATTTGTAATAGCTAGAGATGGCAATGTCCGACCTATTTCGCCACAGTAATTTTTCTAAATTGTGTAAAAATATTAATTTACTTTATGATTTATTTTACCGAAGGACCATTTAATACAGCACCATTTCATTTTAAACATTCGAGACTATATTTCATTCGATTTCAAAAGAAAATATTAGTTTGCTTATTTTGTATTTCACTAAAAAATAGTTTTCAATGATCTTCGAAGCTTTTATAGAATTATATTTATTACTTGTATATTTATCGTCTGCATAGAAAAAAAATAAAAGCCTAATATTTGTTTCTTATGCTACCAATTATTAAAAAATAGCAATCTGATATAATTCTAGTAATATGTTCTGTACATTTACTCTTTTGATAAAGCGGGCGGAAAAACTGTAGCGCCCTATTTGGCGACTTAACTCACTTTTGGCGTGAAATAAACAAATAAATATCTAATAATAAAAAATTAAAAGTATAAAAAAGTATATAAAATATTATTTTAACAGAGAAATTTTTTCGGTTCTCTAACTTTTATGTATAGGGCTACAAAACGCACCAGGTCTCGATGCTAGGTGCGAACAACACCAAAAGTGGTTCCCTTGTTAGAAATATTTAAAAAAATATATAGAATATGCTTCTCATGAGGATATATGAAAGGATAAAAATAAGTAAATGAAAATAAACCGCTTTTTAAATTTTCAAAATTTAAATTAATTTTTAAATGGGGAAACCCAACTTATTTTTCATAGACTCTTAAAGCAAATAAATAAAAAAATATATTCTTCGTCATAAAAATATTATTTGGCACTAATTTATATTTATGAAACAGAGTTGGAAAAGAATTATCCTTTGTTGACATAAGACAGTCATCATAAAACATATTAAACTATCTTAAAATACTTATAAAATTAATAACTCTCTCATGAACAAGGAAGTAAAGCATCATTATATTTATAGCATAAACAAACAGAGTTTTTCAGGATATGCTAGATAGTTTAAGAATCAAATTATAAACAACAAAGGATTAATTTCAAATCTATAAATCATAGTAAATATGTTAGTTTAATTGGTGTCAAAGTGGAAAATTGATAACAGATAAATCATAATTAGCTTTTGTCTGGTTGACATTTCATATTACGTGTACCTCATAAATAATACTTAACATTAAATTAGAATTAACTCTTGTTGTGCAATCATAAGTCCAAACTTTTGTCTCAATATAAAAAACAGATATAAAAAGATAATGCACAAATCATGAAAGAATATGCCTCCAACTTTGATACTTCTGCCCTCTGCTGGAAAAAGTAAAAGCTAGCTGAGAAAAGGCGGGGTGCCGAGGGAAAGAGAAGTCAGATTATGATGGAGTCCTCTGTTGAATATCAGGAATAATTTAGAGAGAATTGGCTCCTACCATCTTCCATGTCACTGGACCTGACTTCAGATGATATCATGCATTATTACAGTAAATAAAGTCAGGTTCAGCACAAACTGCCTCATCTTCTTGTAAGGCCATGACTACTACACTCACATAATATGAAGTACAAGCGGAATAATTTCATATATATATATTAATTTTTTATATAAATCGGCAGAACCTCGATTTAACTTTCGTTTAAAAAAGAAAAAAAATGCGATTTAACGCTGGTTGGCGAAGCAATAAAATTTGAAATAATACTATGATAAATATTCATTAAGAAAACTTTTTCAAATATCCATACGAAGTTAGTTTAAGTAAGTTTAACTTAAATAAATACATTTTTATAACTGTAGTTTTGTCATGTACATGTATGTGTATATAATGAAATTTAAAGATAGTAATTATGCTGTTTAGAACAAAGTTTAAATGGATTAAAATTGTTTCAAACTCAAAATTAAGGTCCGTTTCTGAGCATTGGCAGTTTGACTTCGATATTGTTAGTGTCAGAGAAAACAAAAGAAATGTATTGTTGCCATGGAAACATCGACTTAATATTGATATTTTTAATGATAGCATTCTTAATCAAAATACACTTAAAACTTATCCAGGCGAGGACACCGTATAAAATTAAATAACTACCGCAACACGCAATTTGTATAGATTATATAAGCTTACAGAAAAAATAATAAACTAATTCATCTTTTAAGTTTAAATTCGTTGAGTATTAGGCATTTAAATACTTATTTAACAAGTAATTTATAAATTAATTTCAATCTCTTGCATTTGACCACGAAATGTTTTGGTTCGCCAAATAGCGTGCAACGTTCGTCTTTTCGCGCCAAATACTCGAAAATATTATATCTTTTTACATATTTTCAATTTGGATTCTGCCACTACATTTGACTGATCTTTTTTACTTTCATGAGTAATTTTATTAGTATTTCCTTTTTCAAAACTAGGGGGCTCGGCCCCCTACGAGCTACGCTCGCCAACTCCCGTCCAGACACCGCAGACTCTAAATGCACGCTAATTTGATCGGCTTTAAAAAGATTTCGAAAGATTGAATTATAATTAAAAAAACAGTGGCGATCTCCCTATAAATGGACTTCTATTCATTTCTCTTTGATTGGGGAATTTTAACGCCAAATCCGCTGCGGTACTACTTGATTATCTCGTCGACCAATTTCGCCAAATGATATAAATCGCCAAACCACTCGTCAAATTATACAAATTGACATAATTTTTATTTTAAATAACGAAAGAACAAATAAATTAGTACAACATTAATAAAAATACAAATAAAACGTCGAAATAAAAATAACTTGATGACTTAGATACGTGTAACAACATTTCAAAATAAGCTAATATAAAAGGAATTAAATAAACAGAGTGTTTGTCGCCTGGTATTTTTTAACAAAGCGAAAATAAAGTTCTTTTAAATGAGACATTTTAAATTAATCGTTTTTAATCTGACGTAATTTTGACCAAGCTATTCTTTCTCTTTTAAATATTCACGTGAAAATACTTAATTATAATACTTAGTTAAAATAGTTAGAAATGAAATATTATTTGCGCTTTCCTAACAAAAATAGTTGAAAAGATACTCTCAAAATATCACATAAATGTCTAGCACAATTTCTAAATTTAAAATTTTTTGCAATATTATTTTGTGTTCATTTTATGTAATAACTGTAAAGTGACGTAAATATGACGTAATTTCTCCTATTTATGACTTCTAACGCATGTTAATGAATTTATTACTTTACAATATCATTTCTCTTTCAAAATTCACGTGTATACTTTTTATGACGTAATTTTCAATAAGTTCCTGCTTTTTATACGCAATTATTTAATTTTAATTTGAAAGTTTTTTTTCTGATTATAATAGTCACGTGTAAAAAAATTTTTAATTTGAAGAAAACATTATTGTTTCTGTTTTTTATGCAGTTGGCAACAGGTTAAATTAATACCATTTCCTAAAATAAGTAAAAAATATCTCTCGAAATGCTGAAAATTTGAATTTAAAATAGAAATAAAACCTTGAAAAATGAGTCAAATTTAAAAAATAAAGGAATTCTGCACACCGGGAAATTATAACGTATAAAATGATCTAAAAATTATTAAATTCCGATGTGTAGCTTTTTCTCCTATAAAACTTTTTTAGCGGAACGATTTTGTCCAACTTTAGCATTAAATATCTCTTAAAATAATTCTTCGATTTGAAAACTGTCTGCATCAGCGTGTTTATCAAACATTTCTGTATAATACTACCGATTTTCATATTTTTGTATGCATTATTTTTCTTAATATTAACGAAGAAAGACCTCCGGTCACAAAAAATTCAAAACCGGCGGCGGTGACAGCGGTAGTTACTTTTTTTAATAGAGAGATATTTTAATTATGCCCTTTAAGGAGACCTTCCAAATGAGTAACAATTTTGTTTTTGATTTGTTATGTTTTTTTATTGATTTTTTTTTTTTATTATCTAACCCTTACAGAAAAAACTAGCAGTTTTTACTTTTGTCGCCAAACAATTTTATTTTAATCCAAAAAGTCGTAAACCTGACATCAGCCCCAGGGATGTTAACATTATAGGTGGTTTTTAAAGCGTAAGACAGCATTTTTGAGCAATTTTTTATATTCAGATTTAAACTATTTAAATAGCAGTTAAAATTATAAAAGTGGAGTTAATACTTACATTTTAGTTCAAATGTCTGCGCCCCCTCCCCCCCCCCACACACATGCACACACATATTGTAAAATATTTTAATTTCAGACATTTAAAATATTTTATACGGAAACATGCTGGTTTGTTTTTTCCAAACTTGCGACTTTTATAACATCGAACGTAGATCAGCGAATATAATCCACTCTTTTTTTTAACACATACGACCAGGTTTCCTTTTATAAATGTCTACTGCTTCAAATGTTAAGTACTAAAGGTAATTCTTAAGAAAGTTTATGCAACTATGCGTTTTTAATACCACAAAGAAAACATTTTACAATAAAAATGGCTTACTGAAATAAATTTTCGTAATCTTTTTAATTCGTCATTTTCTTTTCAGTTTTTTTTTCTTTTTTTTTTTTTTTTGCATATCTTTTCTGCTTTTTTGAAGGCCTTTTAAAAGATATTGGAGTAATTTTCCGTAATCAGATTACCCGCTAATTAGCGTATTTACTGTACCGTTGGATGTTTCTTTTTATATTTGAAAGAGACTCTGTACAGTGAACCCTACTGCAGAAGATTACATGAAATTTGTACTTAGCGATTAGTAAATTCATGATTTTTCATTATTACTGAAATTATTGGGTTTCATCATGAAGCAAACGAACAAAAGATGTTTTGTTATTATTTATTCTTTATCTCAAATAATTTACCTCATAAAAAACAATACTTTCAATGGAGGGGGAAATCTTTATTATTCCAATGGTGCCAAATGTAATAATATCATGTCGACTTAACATTTTAGCCGACATAGGATAAAACTATCTCAAATTTCGATCATCATAAAGCATATTGTCCTGACGCACACTCTAGCAGCTAATCGTAGCAATAAATTACGTGTTATTTTCATAGTATGGGTTATTTCCACAATAGACGGAAGAATAATTTACACTTGATAATGTAAATATCAAGCCTATTTATTTCTCCGTATAAATAGACTCTTTAGAATAATGCAAAATAAATCTTCAATCCGTATTGACGAAAATACATATTACTAAAATTTTTGTATATCTAACTTTATTTATCGTTGTCGGTCCTATTTAAGGTATGGAGAAATGTTGGTAAAAATATCTATAATTAAAGACAATAAAAAATGCATTATTTATTGGAACGTAATTTGTCGGATAATTTTGTTTCGCAATTACCTCTGGTGTATGTGTAACAATATTGATGCATCACTTTTAATGTTTGTCCTAATCCTGACAATCAGATCGATCATGGATGATTAGAAATATTTTATTAAATGCATGAAGTTTATTTTTCTAAGTCGTAGAGTTTCTTCCCGGGTTAACGGTTACATGATTTCAACTGGTCTAAAAAATGAAAATGCAATGAAAATGACATTATTTTAATTTTATTCAAACGATTCAAATTTAAAAACACACATTTTTATGCGTCACTTTTTTGTTAAAATGAAAGTTAAACACTCCTTTTTGTCTGCTAATCATTTAATAAAGTACATGCAATCATCTTAATACATTTTTAACGGTATTTACTCTACTAGAATTTCAAAAAGGGAAAATGTAGTAATAGAACTGTCAAGAGAGGACATTTATTACGAAGTATAACTCGTTGTACTGATTCAGTGCCAGCTACCAAAACCACATATGCTCAAACTGAGTGACCAGAAGTTCAAGAACAAGCACCCAAAAGTTAACTATTCTAACATTATTCGTATTCAATGGTCAATCTCTGTAATCATTGTGATGCTATCTAATTTAATAGTGTCAGATTAGAGAATTTTTTTATTCCTGTTGTCATACTGGCCTCATTTCTCTACTACAATGCACTGTAAATGATCAACTGAAAGTATTGCTTCTTAATAGCTCAAAATTTCTGCAATTCAGCGGTAATATAATATCGCAATGACGTTCGCATCGGTTTCAGCATTGTGGAAGGATATCCCAGGTGAAGGTCCACATTGTTTTAAAATACAAGGTCAAATTCACATTTTGTTTGACTCAAGTTTCTTTTGGAAAAATCGACCAGCGTAGCGGGCGTAGCCTGCTAGTATATATATAAAATCCGAATGACACGAATTTATGAAACGATTTCATGAAACGACTGAATAAACAACTCATTATATTTCACGGCAATTTCTCCGAAAATACGTAATATTTTGAGGTGTAATTAACACCAAAAATCCGTATTGATCTGCAGATCTGAAAACTGGTATTAGAATTTTTAAATTCGAATTAGTTTTCAAAATATTAATTTTTTTCTAATTTTAAATACTTTTTTCTAATGATGTCAACTCAAATTTTAATCATAACACATATTTTTTTTCACATCTTAGAAAAGATTATTATTTTAAACAAATTTGGCGACCAGTTTGGCCTCTCATAAATGTATGCAAAGAAATGTATCATGTTATTTTATTCATAATTAAATTTGTCGCTTCTTTTTTTTTTTTTTTTTTTTTTTTTTTTTTTTTTTTTGTATTTCATTATTATTATTATTTTTTTTTTTTTAAATACAAAACTTTCATTTAAAACTGAAACATTTAAAAGTAATGGCTTTCACTTCTTTCTTTTTTTTTTTAAACAAAACGAAAAGATAAATATTAGGCACAGATGTCATATACGCACTGGGGTACCTAATTGGCACCAAAATGGCGTTATTTTGCCTGACATGGTGACCGGGCTGTTGTTGCTCATTTATTAATAAATTTTTATTTACATTTATTTTCTTTTGATTAAATATATATATATATATATATATATATATATATATATATATAAATTGTTTTGTTCTATAGTTATTAATTAAACTTTTTTTTTAATTTATTTTTATTTCATTTAAAAAAATAATAGAAAATAATTTAAAAATACATCTGTAACTGGTATTCGAAAACGAGGTTTTCGCCAAATTGTGGTAAAAAAAAAAATCCCGCCAAACCACACAAATCGTGAAATTTAGTTTAAACTTCAAAGCAATGTTTTAATGGTACTACTTAGTTATTCCGTCGACATATTTTGCGAAATTATATAAATCGCCAAATAATTCGCCAAATTATACAAATTGACATAATTTTTATTTTAAATAAAGAACGAACAAATAAAATAGTATAACATGAATAAAAATACAAATAAAACGTCGAAATAAAAATCCCTTGATGGCGTATAAACGTGTAACTTCCTTAAAGTCAAGTAAATGTGACATTTACGATCAAACATTATTGACATTTAATCTTATAGTTTAGCGATAGATTTTTGGTCGATGGTATAACCAAGTAGTACCGTTTTAATTTACCACTCGAAAAATAAAATAATGCTAACTGGCGAGTTTTAAAAAAGCTATTGGCGGGATTTGCACCCGGCTAACATAAAAGTACCAAGAATTCTTTGCGACCATGGGACCTTTTATGTAGTTTTATTCGAAAAAATAATTTTGATTCTTTAATCAAAATGTAAAACCTTTCTTATGAAAAGGGAAGGGATCCGCACGTAATTGTTTATGGCAGTTACATGACTTGGGCTATTATAATATAGGTGAAATGATGACGATAGAATAATATTTGGCGACTTATCACCTGTGGTTTGATAACAGTAAAGTACCAAAATACCACCTGGAATATAAAAAGTGAAGGTACTGTTGATGATAGTCACATGACTTAGGCTATTATTATAGAGATTGTTTTCAATTCTGAAAACAGCGCAGAGAATAATATTTCCTTACGATTACAAATTTATTTACACGTGACTATAAAAAACAGAAAAAAAACACTTTAAATTCATTATTAAATGAGTACGTGTTAAAAGCAGGAAAATATTGAAAATTCTTTCTAAAAAATTGTATTTACTCATGAATATTAAAAGAGAAAGGAAACTTTAAAATAATAAATACATTAATAGGCGTTCAACCCTTTCAGGGGCAAGGTACTTCTATTAGTAAAATGTTGAAATCAGTGAATGGCACCAGAATTCACAAACAAATTTCGACATACGAAAATGCTTTTGTTCCATTACTTAATAAAAGGAAAATGTTCATTTCAATATTCTGGTGCCAATGCGGCATTTGAGAATTAAAATTAAGTGTTGCAAAAATGAACCACTGCCTTGAAGGGGTTAAAGCAGTAAATTGTAGTAATTGTAGAAAATTGTATTATATCAATCGATTTATAACGCTGTTAAAGATACCGGGTGGCAAATACTCTGTTTTCTTAATTTACTTTATTTTAGCTTCTTTTCAAATGTTTAACTGATTTTCTTTAATCAAACACGAAAACAATCATTGGATGTCTTAACAGCAACTGATTCTACCTTAAATTTTCGCAATCAAAGGAATTGAATGGAAACCCGTTTACAGGGAAATCGCTAAATTTTTTTCCATTATAATTCAATCTTCTTTAATCTTTTTAAAACCGATCAGATTAGAGTGCTTTTAGATTCTACGGTGTCTGAACGGGGGTTGGCGAGCGTAGCTTGCAGGGTGCAGAGCCCCCTGGTGTATGTATAAAATGTAAGAAAAAAATATTATGCGTTATTTCAGAGCTGTGATAAATAAAAAAATATACATAAGTGTAAACAATAAAAGTAAGTTTTAAAAAGGATGAGATAGTTTATATATATATATATACTATAATATAATATATAAATAAACTATACTATATATATATTAGTTTAATTTTCGTTAACAAAAATATTAGTTTAAAATTTACTATATATATACTATATATATTGTAAAATATGTATGCTATAAATATATACTATAATATAACTATAATATAATATATAAATAAACTATACTATATATATATTAGTTTAATTTTCGTTAACAAAAATATTAGTTTAAAATTTTGCAGAGAAAATATAAATTTTCAAAAAAAAAAATCGAAAATGTAAATGTAATTCGTTAGGAAAATATAAAAAAATTCAAAGCTGCGGATTTTGTAATCTATATATTTATATAAAAGTCTAGTGTGTGGGTAAAGCCAGACTCTTCTCCATGAACATGCACTGCCACCTACACGCAGTTGGTTAGATAGCCCTTGGTCTTTTGCTGTTAGTAAGGCAGTTTGGTCGCGGTGCGTGGAATTGGGAGAGTACAGGGAATTCCATTTCATTACGGCCTATCTGGAAAAATCGTTTGAGATAGTTTTTAATAATATTACAGCCTTTCGAACATAATGAAATCGAAATGTTTTTATGAAATGCATTTAAATATACATTCTGTAGCATACGCGGTGCAAAGAATATTTATTTTTCATTTACAGGGCCACACAAAATAATTTCGAAATGTTCTAAATTGCGATTTTTACACAATCTTAGGAAGTTCCGAACCGATTTAAAAAATTATTGTGTCAAAATAATAGACCTTGCTCCAAAATAAGCTATATTTTATGTCGGTGGTATTACCCCAAAGGAGATGCATTAGCAAAAAAAGTTCTAAAAATGCAATTTTTGTGTTACTAAAGGACCTATGAACATTAAATTTTGCATGGTATTTACTTATAAGATATAAATGATCTCTAAGAACATTTCCTAAAAAAATCGAAATTTAAAAGGAGTGAAAATGGGCGAAAAGAGTTCTAAAAACGTGCTAAATTGAAATTCTCAGGAAACACCAAACCAATTGCAAAATTAATGGTAGGAAATTGATGGTGGCAGCTCTTGCTCCAACATAGGCGTTATTTTATGTCGGTGTTACTAACATTTGCGTATTGCAGGAGCAAAAAACGTTTTAATATCGTTTTTTGTGATACCGCAGGGGTAGGTGTTAGCAACTTGAAATTAGGCATGGTAGTTATTTATAAGATATAAATGATCTTTAAGAACATTCCCTGAAAAACTCGAAAAGCGTTCTAAAAACGTTCTAAATTGCGATTTCTACGTAATCTCCGGAAGTATCAAATCGATTTCAAAAGTAATGGTTGGAAACTTTGGAAATTGATGGTGACAGCTCTTACTCTAACATAGGCTATATTTATGTCGGTGTTACTGTCACTTGGAGGTTGCAGGAGCAAAAACAATTCTAAATTGCAATGTCCTAAAAATGCCCTAAATTACGATTTCTATGCAATCTCAAAAAATAATGAACCTATTCCGAAAGTAATGGTTGTGAATCAATGGTGATAGATTCTCATACTACACAGTCTGCATTTTAAGCTGGTGCCACTACCACTTCGGGTTTGACAGGAACAACAAGCGTTTAAAAAAACCCTTTAAAAACTTTCTAAATTACGTTTTTAAAGGAATATTAGGAAATACAAAATATACGTCGATACAATTCTTGTTTTAAAATGAGTTCGTTCGGGGCTACATCAATATGCAACGTAGAAAATTTCAGCCTAGTTTTTAAAGTCCAAGGGCACATTTATTATTGAGTACGCTCGCTAATGCCCATACCAAATGAATCGCCGAATTTCCTACAAATATATTTTGTTAGTGAGAAAAACTCGAAATAGATTATCTTTGCACTCACATTCTGCGGCTACAACGAGAAATTATTCAGGGGTTACAACGTCTATTCCATAAGCATAATCAAGTGATCAATGTGTTCAAGACTAGAACGAAAGGTTGCAGACAACCATAAGATCGTCATTCAGGCCGACAAAAGACCATCCGGTGAGCATGAACGAAGGTTTAATGCACCTCAAGTTAATGAAGTTACAGTGAAAATTGTGGATAACAAATATAGCCATCGTGATATCTTTATTCAACGTCGAAGCAATAAAGTGCAACACTACTGAAATTGCTGAAACACATCGCTTAAGGTGACAGGTCCTCATGCCATAAAGCGTGCAACATATTCTGACCCGGGCAACGCCGGGTATTGCAGCTAGTTCAGTATAAAACTTGAACATATCAAATATATTATATTAAATAAATAAACTAAAAATGGTACAAGTTTTCTTCGAACCCGCCATCTACGGTATAGCGTACTCGACTGCAGTTTACCTCGACGCTACACAGCCCACATTTATAAATGTGAAGTAATCAGTATTTGAAATGTATGTCGAAATTTGACCCCTCCAAATTCTCGTAAACTAGGGCCTAATTGAATAAAACCTTTCAGCAGAATAATTAGGGGTATGATCCCTATGTCATACTTTAAAACCATCAAAATCTGTTAGCACCATGTTCGGCGGTGCCGTTGTTAGATTAGCTAGGTTGAATTCTGGGTACTTTTTTGACTTTGGTTGATATTTTTTTATAAAGTTGCTTTCATTCTCGCGACTATTTCCAGAAGTGAAAGTAGCCTCATTGAAAAAGCTGTAAACAAAGTCCAAAACGTTCAAACTAGCAATGTTAAATTTCGGCCTCAGTTATAATAAGAAAAAAAAATCATTTAAAAATATTACAATGCAAGTGAAAATTTTGAAAAAAAAAACCGTTCCCATAGGTTTAACATTTGCTTGTAACTTTCTTCGCGTAACAAGAGTAAGTTCTTAAGTCAAAAACCAGGTTTTTCTGCAGGAATAATAATGAATTTATCTATCATAAAATATCTCTCTGTGGGCAAAAATAATTTGGGAGGATAAAGACATCTAGTAGCCACGGCACCCTTGGAGAGATTTTTTTCTGTGCTCCTACAAAAGATATATTCGTTAAAAAACTTTTACTGGGCATTTTATTTTGCGTATTTTCCACCCCTTTGCTTTTAGTATAAACCCCGCAGTCTCTAAACGTCTCCCCCTGTATGGCTGTATCTGAGTGCAAAAAAAAAGTAGCAAAAGGAATGCGATGGAATTTTTTAGTTGTCGCCTAGAGCGGCAAAACACATAGAAATAGCAAAAAGACGGAAATAATTAGTTTGTGGAGGTAAAATGTTGGGTAGCTTTACTAGACATGACGACCTGTGAAAGATTATTTACTGCACCTATACAAATGCTATATTCTTAAAAATATATTGTCAGGTTCTGATGAGCGGATACTATTTCGAATTACTGGTATATGATATTATCCTTTTATTTATATGTTGTATCCATGTCACTTTCTATGTACTTGGATGTTTTAAGGTTACATTTATTTCATATATTGGAGTTTATGCCAATTAATAGCGGTTCCCCTGCCTATTCAGGTGCACTTGACAAAAGAGTTTCTAGCGAGATAATGGACGTCACGAGAATGTGACAGTTGAGGTTGGGTGAAGGAGAGTAGGCCCTAATCACAGAGGGTAAGCTCCGTATGGTTTGTCTTGGGAGATATGCGAGATAGCTGAAAAAAGGCAGTTCTCGTGTCGAAGCCAGGATGTGTGGTCATTTTGTTCCTGTATGGAATCTTCGGACAGTGTACGTATTGAGATACGGGCGAGAGCGCGGGCTCTGGCCGTATACAGTGTGTGTAACTGGAGCTCAAGAGTCATATCCGATATATCTGTTATGGCGAATGTAGTGTGAGAGGGATATAGAGTATTTTAATAAGCCGACCAGTACGTAGAAAGGATTTTCTAAAAGTAAATTAACGTCTGACCGGATCAGCTATATCCGAGTTCTTAATTGTAAATATGGTTTTGCTATTTGTAAAAAATGAATAAATAAATTGTTAGTTAAGTTTAATTGAATGAGTTTGTATTCTTTCCGATAAGCCTCTCAAAGCGTTCCCGATATCACGTAATTATATGGTTGGTGGCAGCATATCAACAAAAAAGGAACATACTTCGAAATCGTGCGGACTAAG
Organism: Maratus speciosus; assembly: GCA_963932465.1. Lineage (NCBI taxonomy): Eukaryota > Metazoa > Arthropoda > Arachnida > Araneae > Salticidae > Maratus > Maratus speciosus. The sequence continues at coordinate 22,176,974 of OZ010800.1, read as the reverse complement.
GGGAAACCCGACATTTGTGGCAGCGATGGGATCGAATCGCTTTATACCAGTGACCAGCGAGCCGTGTTACAATGTGTTAATGCCAAAGCCTCCAGCGGAATTTTCCAGTGTCTATGCCCGAGCACCCAGCGGAATTTTAGCGTGGTAATGCCGGATCGTCGAGCGGAAGTACAGAGTGTGTGTGCCCTATCGTCGTTTAGAGTGAATCGAATTACAGTGTGTGTGCCCGAGTGTCGAGCATTTTAACTCTGCTAAAAGTGAACCGTTATGTGTATTTAACCAAAGTGACCCTAAACTGTGGAATATTAAGTTCATCGTGAAACTACTTGTGAGCAACGGAACACCCCAGCGGATAAAGTATATGTTAAGGTGTTTTTATCATTGTATTCTGCTGACATTCTCGAATCCACTGTGGTTTTTTGTGTAATTTGATGGTAATTTAAGATAAATGATGTGTAAATTTTGATAATTTATGTGCAATCAAATAATTGTGTTGAGATAGGTATCAGACAATATCAGTCACATTTAGTATTGTTTTAAGAAAAGGTTAATTTTTTGCTAGCATTGATTTCCTAATTTTTTTTAACGGATAACGCTGGTGAATAAAATTAATGCATTGTGTTAATAGTTGGAAGGCATAATTGTATTTACTTAAATTTAAATTATTATTGAAGTAATATTTAAATTAAGCAATACTGTTTTAAGTTTGGAGAGTTGATAACAAACGAGCAAGTCAAAAACATTTGCTTAGAATTTTAATAGGCTGGAAATAAATTTCGAAAAAAAAAGACCCACAAAAAAGTCCCGCAGAGAAAACAAAAAGGAGGGTTGTGATTTTATTTGTTTTATGTGTGAGAACCAGTATCGAATTTGGAAATATTTTATTGAGGATAATTTTAGGAATTTATATGTGTATTTTATGCAATTTTTTTATGTGGATATCTCTATTTAGTGATTGGCATCAGTACTTTTATCCAATTTGTAACGTATCAGTATTATTATGTAAATTGTTTGTTGCTATTTAATTGTATAAATTGGAATCTGTATTGCATAGTAATCAAATTGAAATTATTTTACTTTTTTATTGGAAGTAAATTGTGTGATATCAATGTTTAAGGAAAATTATGTTATACAGTATGTAATATTAGAAATAATATATCGATTATTTGAAATGTATTAATTAGTCATAAGTGGAGGTAACTTTACTGAGGTAGAAAGTTAGGAAATATTAATTTAATAAGTTTAAATATTATTGTAGAGTGGTAATATTAATTGGTAGAAGGTATGGTTTTCTTATTGAAATTAAAAAGGGCGGATTTTCAGATGATATCCGAAGAATTGGGTGTTGAATTCACGGAAGATGATACCAGAATTCAGCTCAGGAAAAAGGAAATGGAGAGGCGGTCATTATGGAATTATCTAACACTATTGTTACGGAACGATTAGAACGAGAAAATTTAGAAAAACAGGAAAAGATAGAGCGTGAAAAGTTAGAAAGAGAAGAAAGAGCTGAACACGAGAAATTAGGAAGAGAAAAAAGGACTGAAAAGATAAGAATGGAACATGAATTAGAAATGGAAAGGCTAAAAATTCAAGGTTCGGCAAACTTAAATTGGGCTAGGGAACCTAATAATGGAAGTAGTAATAAAAAATTGATCAAAAGTGTTAAAACTCTGTCTACCAAGGTACCAGAAGGGACTGAGGGATGGAATTTGTTTTTAACAGTTTAGAAAGGACATTCAAAACTAAAAATGTACCGGAAAATCAGCAGGCTGAAATTCTATTAAATATATTAGGAGATAAGGCAGTAATTTGTTAATTTATACCACTAGGGAACAAATTGAGAGTATTAAGGAATTAAAGGAATTAGTTCTAAGGGAACACGAGCCGACACCGAAGGCGTGTTTGGAAAATTTTAAGAAGGCAAGAAGAATCCAAAATGAAACTCATGTATTATTTGTAGCCCATTTAATAGCAACGTGGGATAATTACTGTAAGATTAGGGGCGCGGACTCATATGAAAATGTTAATCAGTTAATAATTACTGATATGTTGTTAAATTCTTTAGATGAGGAAACCGCGTCATATATTGGGTTAACTCGGCAGAGTAATTGGTTAGAAGCTTCTAAAATTGATAAAAAATGTGACATTTATTTTGACGCTAAGCACAAATCTTATGCGGTTACGTATAAAAGTTTTAAGGGTAAAGAGAGTAATGTAAACAGTGAAAAAGTAAGACCGGATGAGGGTAGTAAATTTAGTGAAGGGAGACAAAACGGGAGTAAAGAGGTTAATTCTTTTTCGGATAGAAAAACTGAGTTTAAGAGATATATTCCCAGATGATTTAGATTTGGTTTGAAAGGTCATTACCTGCGTTTTTGTAATAAAGGGAGTATTGGGGGAAATAATAATATTAATAAATGGAGAAAACCAAAAGCGGGTGTAAAAAAGGTTTTCTCGAAAGAAAATAAAGAGATACCTACTGGAGCTATCGTGGCGAGGATATCTGCAAAGGCCAAACGGGAGAATAATGTTATTGTTTAGAAATTAAATAAACTCGAGAAAATTGAGGTTAGTGGTAAATGGGCAAAAAGCTAAAGTGTCGCTAGATTCTGGATGTGAAATAAGTGTCGTTCATAAAGATCTAGTACCGGAAGAGAAATTAAAAGGAGCTGGCAGCAGTGGCGTAGCTAGGATTTCGTTTGGGGGGGGGGGGGGTCCAGAATTTTTCCTTCAGGTTATATATATAGTGAAACCAGTCAAGATGAAATCGTAAATATTGCTGGAAAATTCCGTTTTACAGAGGATTTTGTATTATCAGGTGTATTTGTATAGTGTTCTTTTCCGTAGCACCATGGAACATTTCTGTTTAAGACAGAATTCCGTTATAGGCAGGTTCCATTTTTACAAGTTCTGTGTATTTATATAAATATACGTATTTATGTCATATGAATGGAATAAAACTTGTCAAAATAGTAATTGTCTATAACAGAATCCTGTCTTTAACGGAACCGTTACATAGTCTTAATATGAATTGCGATACAATTAAATTTGCTAAAAACCTGTCTGAAAGGGAATTTCATCGTTCATTAGTGAAACACAGTGAAGCCTGTGAAATCGGAATCTTTCTATAACGGAATCCTGTCTCAAACGGAAGAGTTTCAGAATCCCTGCGAAACTAAAAATAGATCTTTTCGAGGTAGTGTACCTTAGAAGCATAATTAATTACACTTCTTTCTATGAAAGCCTGTCTAAAATGGAGCTTTTTACCAGTCCCTTGCAATTTTGTCTTGACTGTGTATGTATAATAGAAGTATTTCGAGTAACATTAAGAATTTAGGTATATCCTTATTTAATTTCTTAATTAAAAAAAAAGCATGGATAAAAAAGGTAAGGTCAATCTCTATAACTGCAACTAATAATACTTTGAAGTTACATTAATATTTACCAATGAAAAAGATTCACTATGATGTACAAAGGTGAGCGCATACTGAAGAGTTAAATTCAATTAACCCAATCGCTGTCATCCACAAGTATACTCGTGGCTTTAATTTATTAATTACTTTGTCACCACTATTTTAGAATTAAAAAAATTGCCTCATTTATTAGCAGAAACTTCGCTGTATTAGTAAAGCGAAATTTACCTTTCTGAATTTGTGGTAGCAAACGAATTTTAACAAAAAAATTGAAAATTCTTACTTTATAGTTTTGGCAGCGAATGGGTTAGATCAAGTTTCATATTACATAACATTTGCCTACAATAAAGTTAGGATCAAATGGTTAAGTTTAAAACAGTAATTTCCATGTTTAATTTCTTGCCATTGAATTAAGATCTTTTGCTGTAATAGATATTGGATAATGATTTCCCATAAGTGTCAATTGCATGAGCCGTTCATGCGACCCGCCGCACTCCCCATGGGAGTTTTTGAAACAACCCAGATAGCATGAACATTAGCAGCAAGTTTGATTTTTTCTGATATTATCTTGCCGTGACAAATTTGAATTGAGAAATTCTCAGCAAATCTCCCGCAAGGTATACCATGACCCACTTGCATGAGTAGTTTGTTCTGAAACTGATGCAAGACTGCCTTTAATTCACGAAAGTGACGAAAGCAAAAAATCCATGTGTTGAGATAATACACAATCAGCACACACGCAGAAATTGCAGAAATTTTATTCGGTAGGCACCGCTTTTTCTAAAAGCTATACTTATTAAATACCAAAAATATGCTCGAAATAAAAAGTACAAATATTACCTAAATTGTTTATGGTGATAAAACCGATGGATGCACCTTCTGACGGCGCTTTCGCAAAATCCAAAGCTCTAGATTTGCTGTATAAAGTTTCATCATACGAAGATAACCTGCGTATTAGTAATTATAACCTGAGTATTCAGTTAGAGTTCACCGATTTCAGAAAATTTGCCAAAAAAGAGAGGTTTTGTCCCTAACACACTATTTTTTAAACATATGGTTTCTTGACACCTGTTTTATTGATTGCAAAGTTATTGCTTCTGAAAATTTGGACTATAGAAATTGATTGGGATACCTATTACCTCAAGAAATTAAATTCTTAAAGTGGTATAATAATTTGGGAATACTTACGGATTTAAAATTGCCTTTGCGCATAGGATTTGGAGATAGATCTGCTGGTCACTCAATGTTTTTTGTGACGCAAGCCAACACGCTTATATGACCATTATTTTTTTGAAATATTAATACAACGGGGAAATAGTCGTAAGTTTAGTTATGGCTAAAGATAGAGTAGCACCATTAAAAAAAGTTACAATTCCAAGACTCGAAGTTATGGAGTGGGTTTTAGGTGTGCGTCTTTCTAAATATCTTGGCAAAGCTCTTTTGCTTCAGGACTGCCCAAAATACTTTTGGACCGATTCCACCACCGCGTTATTGTGGATTAAAAGAAACAATAGTTGGGGGACTTTCTTGGCCATTCGGCTGAAGGAAATTTGTGCTGCCACAGAAGTAAATCAGTGGTCTTACGGTCCGAACAAATTTAATCCGGCATATTTGCTTTCTCGCGGTTGCTCCACTTTTTGGTTTAGGGAATACAAATGGTGGTATGGGCCTGGATGGCTGGAAGAGCATAGAGGCAACTGGCCAAAGCTAGAAATAGAGCCAGATGAGACTTTAGTTTTTTTCTGAACGCAAGAAAGGAGTAAACGTAAATGTAAATTTAAATATTATAAAGCATCCCAAAGAAATTAAATGGTATGAGAAATTCTCTAAATTTTCAAAGATGATAAGGGTTTTAAATTGGGTAAAAAGTTTTTGCAGTAATTGTTTAAAACGTAACGTTAATAAAGAACATTTTCTGTCTGCTTATGAAATTCAGGAGTGTAAGAACGCACTTCTTCCATTTGTTCAGACGGAGAGTTTCTCAGAGACTGGAGACTCAGTTCATGGTCTCCTGACTGAGAGCGATCAGAGGGGCTTACTAAGAGTAAAGACTAAAATTAAAGAACGTGATGATCCTTATGCTTTTAGATAACCTATTTTGTTACCTTCTAAACATTACAATGTTCACTGTTTAATAAGAGATTATCGCTTGAAAAATTCCCATGCTGGTATTCAGGCTCTTATGGTCATATTACGTGAAAAGTTTTGGATCATAGCTGCTAGACGCACTATTAGATCAGTCATAAAGAAGTGATTACCATGTCAGAGATTTACAGTAAAGCCGCCAATTACTGGAACCCAGCCAGTTGCCATTGGACAGAGTTGATGATGCTTTTTGTTTTGAAGTAACATGAATCGATTTATGTGGCCCTCTGATTCTCAAAATAAAAGCAAAATCGTTGGTAGTACGCTTTACGTGTGCCGTGTAATGATGTGTACACTTAGAACTTGTCACTTCTATACACCGAGTACTTCATACAATTATTTCGACGATTAATTGCACGAAGATTGGTTGGTTGGTTGTGTTTATGTCGGCCAATTATCAACACGAGGGATATAGGCCCAATGGCGGGGGGGTGAGTGTCCATCGTGGGGGTCTTTCTAAGGGAACCTAACCCGTATTAACGCTTGGAAGTCCACGGTTCGAAGAAAACCACGAATATTCCGAACGATTAGGCCGACGGGTGCGATTGGGACCGAACCCAGCACCTCCCGTCTACCAGCTTCGAGAGCAGAACCTCTCGGCCACTTGTGGGGCCCATTGCACGAAGAGGCCGTCCTTCTATAGTATACAAGGACAATGGAAATAATTTTGTAGGAACGTCCACAGCACTGAAGAAAATTGATTGGGAGAAGGTAGTATCTCATGAAACATTGAATACCATACAGTGGAAATTTATTCCGCATACTTTTGCATGGTGTGGGCGTATGGTAGGAGCGATTAATCCGCATCACCAAAAAATCTGCTTGTCAGAGTTCTAGGGAAAGCATCACTAAATTATGAGAAACTGCTCACAATTATTTGTTATGCCGAAGATGTTATTAATTATAGACCACTCACCTACGTTTCTAACGATACAGAAGATCTTATACCATTGACTCCGTCGATATTTTTACGCGATCTTACAAGGAGAGGGTCCGAGGTTGGTCTCACGGAATCCAGCGATCCTTTGTACATTGATAGAGTACAGTTAATAGATAAACATATCAACAGGATAAAGTGCAATATTCAGGGGGGTCGTAAAAAACGAACCCCAGAGTTCACCCATTATTGACTCTTTAGTATATAACCGGAAAAATTACTCTCACCTGAGCGAGGCTCGGTAGCACAGTTGGCAGCGCGCCAGACTTTTAATTTTCTCCTTCTGGGATTTCTGTGGGTTCGGTACCCCAACAAGCTTTTTTTTCAGACAAAATAATGATCACTTATTTTCAAACCATAATTAAAAAATATATATCTAATTATTTAAAGTTAGACAAATATTCATAAATATATGCTTCTACACGCACACACACACTTATATATATTATGTGCTTATTAATTTACAGAGATATTGGCGCTTTATGGATCTAATGGGTATGGGAAAAGGAAAATAACTGAATTATTCAGTCGACAAAATTTAATTTTATTGACATTTATTTATAGACTTGTCTATGAATAGATACCTGTTGTTTTCAGCGAAGTAAATTAAAATACGCTACATAAAATTAAAATATGCTATTTTACTTTTATCTTGTCAATTTAAAATGTTATATTTTTTAATTTTTTTTCTTTTTTTAATTTTTAAAACATAATTATTTTTTATCATAGGATCTCATGTTTGGAATTAGAATAACTGTTTTCGGTTTAAAAAAACCTTGTACGTAGATTTGCATGTGGTTTTTAAGCAAAACAAGTACGCTATAGAAAATGAAGAGGGTGGGTTTAAAATGTTTATTTTTCTTTTGTTGAAATTTAAGCACCCATCTGCCGCAAAGCGAATGAGTACGGCATTTTGTTTTTTCAGTTTTGCGGTGAGTAGACGTTGTTCTTTATTATAGTGTCATAATTAAAATGAAAAAAGTTATTTTGTAAAAAAATGTCTAGTGAAGAAGCTTCTAAATTTACAAATATTGAAAAGCGAATTTCATAATACACAATTCATAGCGAATTATCAAAATTGATATTAAAAGATGTAGTCGTGTATTACGCAAATATACTCTCTGAAAATAATTTAATTACATCGGAGTCTTCAGACGCTATTTCTTATGAGGCCAAGCTTATCGGGAATGAACTCTTTCACAATACTCTAGAACTACTTTGTGATAAAAAAAAAAAAAAAAACCTTATAGTTGAAGCACAGCTTTGGTAAAACCAGGCGACGTTTATTTTTATGGGCAGGTGAAAAATATGATTAAGCTGTTACAAAATTGTAATTGTTTAATTGAACAGAAAAGAGAAATTAATTCTCGCTAGGATTGTATAAAAATTCATTCAATTGTGCATTATCAACTCTCTTCACCTATATTTTGTAACATGATAAAATACGCCTGGCATGCATCAAAACTTTTACATAAAAGAATAATATTTATGAATATCAATGAAGTGTGTTTTCCAAATGATCTTTTTAAAACGCCTTGTTCCTGTAAAAACACTTATTTTATTATTCGTGCACGCTGCCGCAAAAGTTTTTGTTTCATATGTTTTTATGATAATTAACATCCCGGTTCCTGCCCGTAATCAGAGCCTCAATTTTAATAGAACACATTTATTTTTTAAGTACATAGTATAGAGATAAATGTAAAATAAATTTAAATAAGTGTAAAATAAGTGTACGTCATTGTGAAATATATGTAAGTAATTGTAAAATAAATATAAACGATTGTAAATAAAACTAAATATAAAATTTACAAAAATGTTGAATGCAAAAAAATACGTATATACTGCATAAGATTCTTGCTTTTTTCCCTTCATTATATCCATAAGGATGCAATAAAACTGTCTCTCTCTGTAAATAAATAAATATGTGTGAATGCGTCAATATTTATATTTGTCTTACATTTAAATAATTATACATATATTTTTTTAATTGTGGTTCAAAAATACTTTATCATTATTTTGTCGGGGGGGGGGGATCCTCGTTGGAGGATCGAACCTGCCGATATCCGCAAAAATGAAACTTAGAAGTCTGGCGCGCTGCCAACTGTGCTATCGAGCCTGCCGCAAATGAGCTTAATTTATCCGGTTATATACTAAAGAGTCAATTGGGTGAACTTTGGGGCTCGTTTTTTACGGACCCCCTGAATATTGCACTTTATCCTATTGATATGTTTATCTATTGACAATACTCTATCAATGTACAAATGATCGCTGGATTCCGTGAGACCAACCTCGGACCCTCTCCTTGTTAGAACATCAGGTGTGGTGGTTTCGGATTTCATCGATAAAAACAAACTGTTTGTTCGCCAACATCGATGTCAAGAAGTTCGCGACGAATTTCGAATGAGGTTTCACCAAGAATGTCTTGGCCAATTGATACAAAAACACGGTCAAATAGCCTGTGATAGCAAGGAAGGTGACATTGTACTTATCGGGTCAGAGAACATCAAACGTATCAATTGGCCAATCGCTCGGGTACAGGAACTGTGTACGGGTCGAGATGGGCGTGTAGGAGTTGTTAAAGTTAAGACAAAAAATGACACATTAGTTCGACCTGTGTGCAAGCTTTATCCTTTAGAAGTGTGCTTCTGTACCAGAGATACAAAAATTTGTTTATAATTTGACTAACACCAAATCAAAAAGGTGAGAGTGTTGTGAAATGACTCTCTTTTCGTTGTTAATTGTAATTACATCCAGAAGATGGCAGCACTAAAGCGGAGAGAGACTGCTCTTGCAGTTATTTCAATTTTAATTTATATTTCTTATTTCTTTATATATGTTGAATAATCTCTAATATTTGTGTAATTTATATAATTAAGGTTCCTTATTTTTTGTTTTCAGTGTAAATTTAATAATGAATACTATTCTGGTTATTCCCGTTAGATGGTGTAACAAGTAAATAAAAAATGAATGGGAATGTACAGGTAATATTATAATATTGTATTTTCAGCATTTTTATAGTAAGATTTTAATTCTGGGAAATGTAAACTTGGAGAAAATTATGTTTGGGGTGAAGTTTTGTTGAAATCCCCTTGGCAGTGTAATCCAGCCGTTTTTCGTGGTTAATACAAATAGTTGTGTGTTAGACTTTTTTGGGATCATTTCTTTTAAGTGTCAATTAATTCAAATTAAAGAACAATGTTTGCAGAACTATCGCACCTAAGTACAATTTTCTTATCTCTGGTTAATTCTGTTATGTGCAAATGAGAGAAGTGTGAATGAATTATTTAAAGTGAAATTATTAATATTAAAATAGAGAGTTGTGCCATTTTCCCTTAATATAAAAACTGGCAGTTTTATTTAGTTAAAAGAAAATGTTTAAATCAGACAGCATTATTGTAGTTTCAGTTTTGATTGCTGCTGTTCTGGTAACAAACATACTCTATACTGATGTTAAAGACAAATACCTAGGAATTGTTGAACTGTGTTGTTAATTAAAATTGTACGAAATATCGAGAAGAAAATATAAATAAAATTAAATTTATATATTTTATTTGTACGGGAATATTTTACCTAAAAAAATTTCTTTTTTTTTTATTCTCATAACTAATATGAATGCCAAAATTATGCGGTGGATACCACTTATAAATATATTTATACAACTCTGTAAAAATTCAATAAAATCATTTAATGGTACTATCGGTGCAGATTCATTGAAATTTGGCATTCAAAAAATTTTTGGAATAAAATCAGACAACAATGTGTTAACTGCTGGATTTTAGATTTAAATAAACATATAGAGCAATATTCTCAACGATTCCGATACTGTTTCGATATCAAAAATTTCCGTTAGAGTCGGAGGGCAACAAGAGAAAAGAATATTCTATTAATGAAAACAAACAATATTATTTGATATCGAAATGTAACGACTGTTTTGTAATCGGATTAATTAAAACATTTTGTTCATTATCGTTAATGAAGAATAATTAGAGTAAGAAAATTCATCAATTTTAAGGGCGAATAAATGTACTGAGGTTTACCCTTAACGTTAGTTCTTTAATCAAGCTGACTCGCAAACGAATCTTACTTTCATTATGCTGAGAGCCATCAAGTAAACCTCACAAAGCACCATGTAGATCTTTAAAACCAGTCGGATATAAAATTTAACAAATTTATTGACTTAAAACACAAAAATTTAAATTAAACACTACAATTCACTTTCCATATTTCACAAAAGTCCTTCCGGCCAGTGCCGGGAGGAAGAGGTAGCTTTCATTTTCCTTATTTTAAAAAAGCCAACTTATATTATTCAAACACACGAAGCTCAATTTAGTGGAAACCGAATATAGGAGATTCAATATTAATTTTTATCAATACTAAATTATTATGAATGAGAATTTCGCGAAATTAGTCAGCTTTATCCAAGCTGCTTTTATTTAAACTAACTTATAATTGGCTGCCAAATTCGGCGATTTCTTAAAGTTCCTGCCATTTTAAGACAACATGGTGGATGAGGCTAATCAGTGAACTTGGTCGAGACCTTAGTAATGGCTGTGCACATGCTCACTCACATCGGAATCGGTTGATATATACGAGTGCTGTCGCAGGCAAAAAATTAGTTTTTCAAAATGTCACCCACATTAGAAATTGAAACTGCTATATCTGAGCCATTTTTTAAGATAAAGACAAACAAAAAATGCTCGTGAATGCTTATATCAAGGTCAAATACTTATGAAAGAAACCTTTTTCAATTTCTATTTTTTTTTTGCACATCACTTTAAATATAATTTTTTTTAATTTAATGGCCGCAATTTTGAAACAAGATGGCTGATGAAGCTGGCCAGCGAACTTGGTTGAGATATTGATGTATACTATCCACATGCCTTCTTCCATCGAAATAGGCGAATACGTGTGTTATCGCGTGACAAATACAAGATCGTTTCAAAGTGTTAGCCATGCTAGAAATTTAAAGTGCTATAATTCAATATTTTTTAAGATATAAACAAAAGAACAAATTTTCAGAAACAAAAACTGCTCCAGAATCTTTGTATCAAGGCCAAACACACAAAAAATTTTTTTTTTTTCATTTTCCAATTTTTTAATACTTTATTTTAAATTTTAAATTACTTTTTTTTAATGGCAACCCTTTTGAAACAAGATGGCGAATGAAGCTGGCCAACGAACTCGGTCGAGACATTGGTATGTACTATGTACAGATCAAGTTACATCCAAATCGGTTCATAAATACGCCTGTTATCGCGTGACAAAAATCAGGTCGTTTTAAAATGTCAGCCACAATAGAAATTCAAAATGCTATAACTCAGCCATTTTTTTAGATATAGACAAAACAAAACCTGTTCCGGAATCTCTGTATTAAGGTCAAACACATACAAAGAAAATCTTTTTCATTTTCCAATTTTTTGGTATCTCATTTTAAATTTTATTTTTTTTACATTTTTTTAAATGGCCGCCATTTTGAAACAAGATAGCGGATGAAGCTGGCCAACGAACTCGGTCGAGACATTGGTGTGTACTATGTACACACCGAATTACATCCAAATCGGTTCATAAATACATCTGTTATCACGTGACAAAAATCAGGACACTTCAAAATGTCAGCCATGCTAGAAATTCAAAATGCTATAACTCAGCCATTTTTTAAGATACAGACGAAACAAAAACTGCTCCCGAATCTTTTTATCAAGGTCAAACACATAAGAAAAAAATATTTTTTCAATTTTCAATTTTTTGGTACCACATTTCAAATTTAAATTTTTCTTAAAAATTTAAATGGCCGCCATTTTTAAACAAGATGGCGGATGATGCTGGCCAACGAACTCGGTCGAGACATTGGTATGTACTATGTATAAACGAAGTTACATCCAAATCGGTTCATAAATACGCCTTTTATCGCGTGACAAATTTCAGGACGTTTCAAGATGTCAGCCACGCTAGAAATTCAAAATGCTATAACTCAGCCATTTTTTAAGATATAGACGAAACAAAAATTGCTCCGGAGTCTTTGTATAAAGGTCAAATACATAAGAAAAAAATATTTTTCCATTTTCAATTTTTTGGTACCACATTTCAAATTTAAAATTTTTAAAATTTTTTTAAATGGCCGCCATTTTGAAACAAAATGGCGGATGAAGCTGACCAACGAACTCGGTCGAGACATTGGTGTGTACTACGTACACACCGAATTACATCCAAATCGGTTCATAAATACGAGAGTTAGAGTGTGACATAGGTCATATATATATATATATATATATATATGGATATATATATATATATATATATCAATTTTGAACGGAGGGTGGTTTCGGGGTCTGGGGGTCATGATCGATGAAAATATACCAAAATTTTTTGAAATCGCTTTCCTCCGAACGGCTGCAATAGGTAGCTTTTTGTAATGAAAGCTACCTAAAAATTAAAAAACTACATTTCCTCCTTCCGCATCGTTCTGTCATTTCCAGATCTTGTGATCATCGTTCTCCTACAGTTGCCAGATTCCATTACCTAAAGTTCTACGGCAGACGTTGTTTTCAAAAAAGGTCCATTCTAGGCGATTGAGTTTGTTCGCTTTCTTCACGACCCTTACAACTCCCCCTAAAAGAAGTCATTCGTTGTTTTGGTCAATATGGAGCTTTTAAAATCACACATACATAAACATATTCATTTGCAAGGGAGAGATCAATGTGGAACTTCCCATTTTTGTTTTTACTTAAACTAAGAACTAAGGCAATATATATATATATATATATACAGCATGATTAATTGAAATAAATTTCGATTAAACAATAGCATAATCAAAAAATTTAACTACAGTACAGCACATTCACTGAAGCAAGATCACAAAGTATATATATCAGAATGTTACATAAAATAATAATCTTCATAAAATAAACTAAAGAACTAAGTTACAGTTAAAAATTGATCAAAAGGATATCTTGACATAAAAGCTGCATTAACGATATTTTTTTCTCCACTGCTTTCATAAATGACAATAAAAAAAATATATAATAAAAATTTTTCATTCACTTAATTAATACCATTTAATATAACTATATAAATGTTTTAAAACTTAAGTGTCACTAAGCCAGGTATGGGTGCCGGGATCAAGTATCGGCGTTGTTGGAATTTCTTTCTCTTTTGTGATTCTTCATCCTCTTTCTCCCTGGTTTCCATTCCCGTCTTCTCTTCATCTTCTTATCAACCTCTTTGCAACACTCTTTATCACCAGAAGCATGGCTTTCAATTCTATCAGTTCCCTTTCTGACCACAACATCAGCAACTCCGTTTTCTCTTTCGTGCAGGATTTCATCTTTCTCACATCGATTGTATACATTTCCCATTATCCTCTTCTTCGCATTCCCTTTCCTGGATAAGTTTCCTCTAGTAATGTCCTTATTTGTCACTTCTCCTCCACATCTGAATAACCAATAAAGCTCAAGATAAAGTTCATCTTCCACTTTAATGGCCCTCCTAACCAAATAAACCATAAGATGGTTTTGCTTGCTCTCCGCGATTTTCATCATCTTAGTCATATCATGTTCAGTATCGTCATTAGTTCTAACTCAAGAATTTCACATAAATCATCACCATTAGGTTTAAGGCTGTCCTCTTTCTGATCATCTACAATCTTCAGTTTGTACCTAATTTTCAGATTATTAGGAACAAAAGAGCTACGATCATCATCTGTACAACACTACTTAATATCAGTTTTGAGAAAATCTAGGATTAATTTCAAAATTAGTCTCATTACTGACTTCACTCAAATCTTTAAAATTTCTATCTTGTGATAAGGTTACCAGTTCTCTATATTCCTCAATATCTCGCTCATCATTTCCACTAATCAGTGCTACGTTTAACTTATCATGAGCTATACTTTCCTCCTCCATTACCCCTCCCTCTTTTTTTTCACATCTTGAAGTTCAGACAATTCGAGCACTTCAACTACATTTACAGTATCACTAATTTCAATCTCAAAAGATTTACTTAATTTCTTAGCAAATGACGGATTTTCAGCTAGCGCAAAATCCGAATCTCTCGATTTGCTGCATAAAGTTTCATCATTATAACATTCTGCTCCTTTTCCGATTTATCAATATCATTAGTACTTGATATTATTTATTCTTTCTCATAAACTTCTTCAAACAAGCGCACAAGGTCCAACAACATTTCATCATCATACACAGGAACCACCTGCAAATTTTTCTCCCTCTCTATGTCATTGACTTATTTTTTTACTAACAGTTTTTCTCCCACAAGTTTAGCTTTTATATCTGGAAGGCTTTTCTCATTCTCACTATCAACATCACAAAAAAGACTGGGGATAGTCGCTGCCCTAGCATACAATATAACTTTATGGTTCAACGTTTCATATTTAGTTGGGCATATTAACATATCATTCACCAGTTTTTTTGGAAATAGCACAAGTTAAGGGAAACTCTCCGTGGATTTTATCATTGGTATTGTTCTTAATGGAGCAACTTCATTCTCTCCAAATGCTGAAGCTATCTCATTACTTCCTTCTCCCTCACCAGGTATATCCTTTACTAAATCTGCCCGTATCACCGAAATCTGAGCACCAGAATCATACATTCTATCCACTCCATTACCTCCACATCTAATTTTCACTATTTTCAATTCATCAAACTCTCTTTCTTTTCTTAAATAGGAAGCTACTGGTATTGTTATTTTGGTAGTCAATATATATGATCGATCTTCCCCGGTGTTTTGAGCAGATTACACCGAGTTTGTCTGTACTCTTTGCGCACTTGGAACACCACGTTTATCTGGACAAAATTGAGCTTTATGACACACGCGTAATAAGTAACTGTATGGGATATCAGTGTCCCCGCTTCAAAAGTACTAGCACTTGAGTCATGTTTCCGATCCATTGCAAAACTAGCTCTTCTATTATTAACATACTTAGGATTAAAGAAAAAAATAGTTTTCCTCTCCGGAAACCTATCTTTCTTACCTAGCTTCTTGCAATCCTCTCGCACGCTTTGATACACATCAATCTTCTCAGCCAATTCTGTGGGGGACACTATTTTTGTCCATTTATCCATAAAATGATCTCTTATTTCATAAGGCACTCTTAGTTTTAACTGATCAGTTACCATCAACTCTTTCAGAGAATTAAAATCGACAGTTTCAAGTGCATCAATCCATTCCTGAAAATAACCATTTATTTCAAACACGAATTCTCGCCATCTCCTTTCGGGGTTTCGTTGGAGATCCATAAACTTCTTACGAAATTTTTCGGAACTCAACTTAAATCGCTTTAACATATCTTTTTTATATAATCATAGTCCTCAAATTTTTCCTCTGACTCACGTGCAAGAACCGGAACAATATTCGATGGCAATAAAGCCAACAAACTTGATACCCAATGTTTCGGGTCCAAGCAAATCTTCTTTGCTTGACGTTCAAAATTGGACAAATACAGTACAATGTCATATTCCCTAACATTAAATTTCGTCATGAGATTTGTAAACTCTATTCCGTAATTATAAACTGTCACATCTACTCCAGTGCTAAATTCCTTACTTTCATTACTCCTTCCCATCCTTAATTTCTCCAATTCAAACACTCTCTCCTCTCTCTCTGACGCAAGTTTTTCCCTTTCCTGTCTCGCTTCTACAACTGTTTCCAATAATCCCCTCACGAATTCGGCTTCATATTTCTTACTTGCCATAATCACTTCCTTTAAATTAACTATTCCTGCATCCGGACTAGGCTGTTTTCCAAACTCCTCTGTCACACATCGCAAATATTCCTTACGACCTTTTCCAGGAAATGACATTTTTTCTTTTTTTTTTCTTTTTTAACAGCCTGACCAAAAAATATTAAAATTATTCTACCAATTCGTGAAAGACCACAATTTACTTGAATATCACAAGTCCACCACTCAATTATTCCAAGAAGCAAGTAACAATTCGAAAGGAAACTATGCCACTATATGTAACTCATATATTACTGTGCACCCTATGTGTACGATTATTTCACAGCATATACACTTTTCATATTACCTGAATTATATATCACAATTCTATATCTGAATATATACTATCTTATTAAAAAACATATTTATAAACATTCAAATCAGCCATAGGCATTTTCAAAATCAATAATTATTTCAGCAAGTGAACCAACCAACCATACCAAATGCAGATAAAAACATGCATATACTGCACTACAAGTTATCTATACCATATATTACACTCGTCACCAAATACATACAATTTACATAAAATAAAATTTATTTGCAAATACTTAAACTGCCCATAGCGTTTCAGTAACTATCACCTAATCTGAATCATTAATTTCTATACTTAACATGTATACTTAAAACCGTTATATATCGAAGACAGTTAGCTTTCCACCTCCTTACATTGACATGTATTTGAAAACCAAAACCAACAGTTATTATTCGGAACAGTTACTTTTTCTCCTTTTCTACTGACGTACACCCCCTCCAAAATACACTCTATATTTTCAATTATTACGCACTATGTATCCAGTCAATAAATGTCGTATATCATATCTTAACTAAAACATTACTCTTAATTTATCCAAATATAAAACGGCACTCTGTTTACACTGACGTACACAATAATTTAAAGCAGCATTGACGTACCATTTAATTACGCCACCTCTATACATGTACTGTCGAACAACCAACTCAAAGTAGTATTGACGTACCATTTAATTACACTATCTCTATAGATGTACTGTCGTACAAATAATTCAAAGTAGTACTGGCGTACCATTTAATTACACAACCTCCACATATGTACTGTCGTACAAATAATTCAAAGTAGTACTGACGTACCATTTAATTACGCTGTTTTCATCACATCTATTTTTTTCAACATTAAACACAACATATCATTGTACAATATCATTCAATTTATTACACGTTATTTAAGTAACTGATAACAATCTTTTAAATGGGAAGCCACTTACAAAAGAAATTTCTCACCTTCCATTTTCCCGATATGACAAGACTTTAATATCTCATCAGCTTATCGACTACGCCACTGATGTTTCCACTTAACTTAAGTTCTTTAATCAAGCAGACTTGCAAACGAATCTTATTTTCCTTATGATGAGAACCATCAAGTAAACTTCACAAACAACCCTGTAGATCTTTAAAATCAGTCGGATATAAAATTTAACAAATTTATTGATTTAAAACACATTTAAATTAAACACTTCAATTCACTTTCCACATTTCACAAAAATAAAAACCACATCTCTACGCTTCATTTCTTCCTTCCTTCCGCACCGTTCTCTCATTACAATGGAACTATTAATAAAAAGGAACTGACATATCCTTAAATTTGTGAAGCTTCAACTGTAACCGCTTTCGCAAGGGCTGATTACCTCCGGTCGAAGCTTCCATCAGTAAATTTATATATCAATTTTCTCCGTACATAAAGGCGTTATTCATGCAAAATTTCAGTCATAAATAATGACAGGAAAAGATTTTAATTTTAACTGGTGTAAGTTTACTTTTGCGGTAGTCAGTTCCTTCGTTTCTGCCCTATTGTGGCAACCCGTGTTGCAATAGGACTGTTTTAGCTGTCAAACTGACACCAGAAAATATTTGTGAGAAAATATATCCATGAATAAGACGCTTAAATAAGACAAATTTTTCTATTCAATTATATTGGTGGGAAGTTTGTCCCGACGGTATTTGAAACTGTAAATCCGATTTTAAGAAAGCAGCCGCCATCTTGAGACAGCATCCACAGTTACTTCAGTTGCAAGTGATAGGCAGTACAGCATATGTCTCCTCCTATTTATTCATAACTCCCTTCTCATTTCCAGCTCTTCTGATAAACGTTCTCCTACCGCTGCCACTTTCCATTACCTAAAGTTATGCGGCAGACGTTGGATTAAAAAAAGGTCAATTCTAGGAAATTGAATTTGTCCGCTGCCTTCACGACTCGTACAAATGTAATCGAATAAGGATATTGTACAACAGTTTTTTCCAATAATACTCATTCTTGATTCTGGCATGTTTGTAGCGCAATAGAACGACAGCAAAACTGTCGAGTTTCTGTAATAAAATCTTTAATTTCTTCTAAAGACTCTACACATACTTAAAATAAATTTTAACCGCTTTAAGGGGGTCCGGGTCACATTTTCAAAAAGTTTTTATTTATTGAGTTAAAATTTTGAATTTTTTTTTATGGTTAACCATATCATTTGTAAACAAAATCGAATCATAAAACTTCTCATAATTTTTTAAAGAAAAATTTAAAATTTAAATTTTGTTTAAAAAGTGGAATAGTTTAAAAACGTTATAACTCGAAATATAATTTATAGAATTTCAATTTGTTTTCATTTAAATAAACCGAAATATATACATTTTAATTTAGATTCAGCATTTAAAAAAATATTAATTTAAAAAAAAATTAAAAATATTTAAACTAAAAACTAGAAAAAAAATATGTAACTTAAAAAAAAATCATATTTTCAAAAGTAATATATATTATATATACATTTGATAAAATATCATTAGTTTACTACACGGTGTACAAAACTGTTGTAAAGTCAAATAAACTTATACAAACATTAAAATAAAGTTAAAATATCTACGTTTCGGTCATCCTTCTATGACCTTCCTCAGGAACGTTGTCGTATATCTTCCAAAATTAGAGCAAAACCGTCTTGAGTTCAAAATGTTCGTTATATATTCAGTCAAAAGTCACTTTATCCAATTACAATCCAGAAAGCATGCAATGGCACCATCTATTAGACAAAAAGTAGACTACAATTTCGAATGATTTTTAATATGGCGCCGTCTATGAGATTAAAAAAGGAATAAAAGACTATCAAATGAACAATTTTGGCCTGCAGTGGCCCCATCTATTGTAAGGCAATGTAAATGCATGTAGAACTTAAAATGCAAGAGGCAAACTTTGTTAAAATCAAAAATAGAAGTGCATACTTGACTTTAGGAAATGTAAAATGAATAGATTAAATTTCAAAAAATTATTTCAATATGTGCAACCAAAGTTTAGGGATATTAACTGATATGTTATCATTACAAACTTCTTCATTTCTAAACATAATTTCTATTGATTCTTTTTGAAGGCCATCTATTGCAGTATTACATGGAATTATAATTTTAGCATTATCAAAATCTATATAACTATGGGGGTTGTTAAAATAAAATTTAGCCAGTGCTGTGGTCTGACGATATTGTAAAATGTCTCTTTTATGTTCTTTCAACCTCTCCAGAAATTTTCTTTTCGTAGTACCAATGTAAAATTTTCTAGCACCGCTATCCAAAATGATAGGAATTTCATAAACACCAGCACGCTCATGGCTAGGTGTAGAATCTAAATTGCAAATTAATAAATTAGTAAGGTAAGGAGGGGGAATAGCAACAAGTTGAACGTTAAATCCACGAACCATTTTCCTTAACTTTTCAAAAATGACTGGCACATACCTGAATCGACAATAAGAAGGTTTCTGCTGGTTATTAGGTAAGCTGTGAGGGGGGAGACAATGTTGCTTGTGAATAATATTATAAATGTATTTAATGGGAAAACCATGATCTATGGCAATTTGCTTAATAAAATTAAGCTCCTGCTTTAATTTCTTGCCAGAACATATTAATAAGGCCCTTTGTATAAATGATTTAAATGCTGCAATATGATAATTGAAGGGTAAATTAGCATTGAAAGGGATAACAGTACTTTCTTTCATAGGTTTTCGATAAACTGCATAATTCAACAACTTTCCATTGTGCTGTAAATATACGTCCAGGAATGGCAAAGAAGAATATTCCTCGATTTCTAAGGTGAATTTTATGTTGTGATCCAGACTATTAACATTACTGAGAAAGTTTTCAAGATCCAGGCGACTATGGTTCCATAAGATCAAAATGTCATCCACGTAGCGTACCCAAAATGCTGGTTTTTTGTCAAAAGTATCAAATATAAATTTCTCCAAAGGTCTCAATTTAAATTCTGCAAACAAACCAGAAACTGGAGAACCCATCGGAGCCCCTTTAGATTGCCTATAAAATTCATTGTTGGAAGATAATTTTGGAAGATATACGACAACGTTCCTGAGGAAGGTCATAGAAGGATGACCGAAACGTAGATATTTTAACTTTATTTTAATGTTTGTATAAGTTTATTTGACTTTACAACAGTTTTGTACACCGTGTAGTAAACTAATGATATTTTATCAAATGTATATATAACTTTTTACGGTGTAATTGTCCAGTTCTTTTATTATGTAATATATATTTTTTAATTTGCTGAATCTAAATTAAAGTAAAGCTATTGAAAAAGATATGTTCAAAGTTTCAACCATTTACCTGTAAAGGTTCTTCATTTATAACAATTTTAATATGAATAATGGTGAAAAAACCCATCATGAAGAAAAATGCAATTTCACAAGAACTCGTTTCCTTGACAACCATAGCTTGAAAGGTAGATTTTGAAAACAAACCAAAACGAAAAAATTAATATTTCCTGTTCTAATTGAGATAAAAACATGATTTAAACGTAATTTTAAGCAGAAAACGGCAGAAAATTTTTTAATCCAATAAAGAAAAATTGAAAATTTGAGGATTTTTGTGTCCCGGACCCCCTTAAGAAAAGCTTCATTTAACAGTGTTTAAATTTTTGTTATTACCAATGATATATAGCCTTTTTCTCTGAATTAATACAAGAATTCTGCGATTAGAAGAGGCAGAGGTTACTACTACTACTACTACTACAAAAAATAAAAAAAAATAAAATAAAGGGTCACAGTGAATCATGCGATTTTGATTGCTAAAGAGAAGAGAATAATGCAAAACGTTAACAGCAGGTGAATCTAACGCTTTTTTTTTATTACTTTTTTAAATATGATTTTAATAGCTTTTGCTGCATACTATTTACTAATAGAATACGAAGTTTTCGTGAAACGCAATAACTTGATCAACACGTAAGATAACAACTTAGTATCAATAAGACATGAATAATGAAACCTCTCTTACGTATAAAATTTTCATTTTAACATTTATATATTTATGATTTTTTAGAACTTTCTTTTTAAGTTTACAGTGCGAATCAAAGTAATTCCTGTTTTAGCCATGTGTGGAATATATCGTCTATACCATACAGTGGTCATATACAAACATATCTGTAATTAACAATAAACATAATCATTTATTAAAAAGAACATTTGTGTTTGCAGTATAATTTGGCAATTACGTATTCATTTAACAGATGTATCATGGAAGACGGTAGTATTCCGAGTGACGCAGCCTTAAGCCTAAAATCGTATCGTAGAATTCGTAGATGGCGGAACTCACATATACGGCTAACTCGACATCAAAGAAAACGCGAAAAGCCGCCTTTTAATAACTGAGCAGAAATAGGTCCTATTGTTCTGATTTTTCTAGAACAGTCTTATATCTGCAGTCTAATCGTATACTGAAATTTTTACATTTCTACGTGCAGTATATTTTCAGATCTAAAGAGCCATTTTCAAAGCGAAAGTGTTGGTAAGGTATGTAAGAAGTTCCTAATTTCAAAATCTCGAAAACGGTACGGAGGATTTTCTTTAAATTGATATATAATATGAATCTGATTAAGACATGGTGAATAACACTTATCTTTTATCTGGGAAAACTCGTTTTATTTTTAAAAATCGCTTTTTTTAAACTTTTTTCGTCTGTGATTGGTGAATAGGTTTGACGTCACTTCGTATGTAGGAGGAGTCTTAATCCATCTGCAGTGGGTAGAAACCGAGGTAGAAACAAAATTTGCAAAGTCATTTTAGGTATTCTAAGTTGAGTTAACAATCTGAATGTAGGCAGTAAATCTTTATTTTTTAAATATTAAAATTTTAAATGTTAATTATTATGTGTTTTAAAATATTAAATATATTAAATGAAATTTCGATTGAAATTATCTTTCTCTTTTGTTATCTAGAAATTATTATTTCATATTACTGCTTTTTGTCGAAAAAATATTTAGATTCATTTTTTAAAAAGGGGAAATTTTTTGTAATTATATGTATTCAATATAATTGTCATTTATAATTTTTTTTTCAACTTTCAAAGAAGAATTATTTTTTTGAGAGAATTTTTTTATTTATTAGTTATTCTCGAATTCAACTTCACCAAAAAGGCCGCGTTCAGAGGAGCCACCGGTTAGTGACCGGTGAGATCGGTTAGTCATCAAGGCGTTCAGTACTGCTAACCGGGTCGCAACCAATGTCGTTCAGCGCAAGTAACCAAAGTGACCGGTGAGAGACCGAACTAACCGAAGAAAATTCTTGGTTAGTTGGGTCACGTGGTCGGTTACATGAAAGTTCATTTACATTTGCATCGCCAAATGACAGCAATCAAAGAATCTGGAAGGAAATGTTGATATATTTTTTTATTTATTTTATTTTTATTTATTTATATATATTTTTTTTGATCAAAGATAAAAAAAAAAAAAAAAAAAAAAAAAGTTAATCAATCAGGTTTTCACGATGTTAAATAAAGATTATCAGTAAATTTAGTATAATTTACAAGTCGTACGTAGATGTATAAATTAGATTACGCTTCGTAACTTCACCTGAGATTAATTTTACGAAGCATGTTACAAATTAAAACTGTGTCATGAAAAATAAGTTTTATATCATATTTACAGACCCAGTATGTTGTACAAATATTTTTCTGGTTCCTAGCATTTCTGTTTTTACTCATTTTATTGTGCGTGGTTCAGGAAAACATGGGATAACGAAAGCTGTTTATTTGCAGCTGTATTTTTATTAGTAATCCTTTTAAATTACTCATTGATAAGCTCGTTTGCAAAATTTTACTCTTTATTTGTTGAGTAATAAATAATTTCCTAATTGCGTTAATATTAAATATTTTAAGAAAATCACATGAAGCTATTTCTAAACCAGTGTTGTTTGTCAATAAAAATAAAATAATGTAATTGCCATAGGATATTACAAAACAAATGAAAATAGAATATTAAATAAAGTTGTGTATTTAAGAAATGAATTATATTAAATAATATGAGGTTCCTTCTATTGAAATTAATAAAACTTTACATGGACTTTCACCAAATTACCTTTAATTATTTAAAAATATATTTTGCAGGTGATTTAAAATAACTAAACAATAAGAGTAAAAATATATAATTGATAGTAGAGGTATTTTTATTTATTATAAGCCATTGCATTGGCTTGCTACAACATTTACAGAAAGTTTTGCTAATCAACTGAAAAAAATGTTGATGGAATGAAAATGTCACGCCGGATATGATAAAAGCGCCAAGCTGGTAACCTTGTACATACATGATTTCTAGTAAGTTAATTTCAATCTAAGTCCCCACGCATGCGTTGTTTCTCATTTTTGCTATAACAGTTGGGATCGGCGAAAATGTATTTCGACAACATGATAGAACAACAATAAAAGAATAATTACAGCAACGTAATACAGATGGCGCCAATAGTAAATAACACCAGTGCCGTCCAGTAGGTCTGTCGACCGGTTAGACACAGGTCACTTACCGTGACGTCACGTAACCAATTTCACCGGTGACTTTGGTGAGGTTTGCTGGACTCGCCCAAACAGTCATAACACAAAAATCTAGTATCGAGCTTCAAATGTTAACATTCAGTAATCATAGAAAGTAATATATGAGTTATAATAATCATAACATAGTTATAATAAGTAATTCAGTTTTTAATAAGGAAGTGTTCTCATTTCTCAAATACTGCGGTTTTAAAATTGGGAAATCTTCAAAAAGTGTATGAAATCTGTGAAAATGTCGAACAAAAATGGGAATTTTCATTCACATTTTTGTTTTCTCTTACCAAATGCCTGTAGAATCACATTTGCAGACAATAAACACCATTTTTCACTTATTGTAAGCTGATATTAGAAAAAAAAACATTGAGTTTCATTCTTATTTCATGCAATTTTTGAAAATTTGCTAATTTTTAAGAGGTTTCTGTAGAAATATTTTTAAAAAGAATTTAACATATTTTTGGCAGTTGGATTTGTTTAAATACAATCTAATGGGAAATTAAGATCTGAAAGCTCAATTTTTAGGTTATGGCGGTATGGTTGAATTTAGAGTTTATATGTATACAGGTTGAAATTACACTTTTTTTTCCAATATCATTTTGTAATAAATGATAAGCGTTGTTTATTGTCAACAAATGTGAGTCTAGAGGAATTTATTAGAATGAAAACAAAAATTAATGAAAATTTTGATTTGTTAGACAATTATTTCATGCTATTTTTGAAAATTTGATAATTTTTATGTGGTTTATGCAGGAATATTTGAGGACAGCATGCTTTTGAAACAAAATTTTACATATTGCAGCAACTATGTTTGTTTAAATGCAGTCTAATGGGATATTAACATCTGAAAACTCACTGTTTAGATTATGGCGGTCTGCGCTGAATTTAAATTGGAGTTTATATGTATACAGGATGAAACTAGACTCTTTTTTTTTCTTTTTAATATCAGTTTGTAATAAATGATAAGCGTTGTTTATTGTCAACAAATGTGACTCTAGAGGCAGGCCCACCAGTGGCCGAAAGCTTCTGCTCTCGAAGCTGGTAGACGGGAAGTGCTGGGCTCTGATAACCAATTTGAGCCTTTCCATTCTTGTCCCTGTACATTTGAATATCCATTTTCCACCTCATTCTGTAAGTTCCTGTTTTAGTTCACTTACTTTTAAATAAAAACATATTTTTATTTCTTTTCACTTTTCTAGGTTTCTGTTAATATAATTCTGTTTATTTCTATTATCTTTCTTTTAGTTACAATATTGATTTCATTTACAGTATTGTTTATATTACTTCCTGCATACGATTTTTACGTGGTTTTTCTAACTGCCACTAGATGGCGTGAGTCGTCTAGTGTTGTCAGGTATCGCCATGGTTACGTTTCCTGTAATTATTCATAGCTGACCGATGGGCGTGTCCGGAGCTGCGTACTAGCACTTTTATCGTGGCTGGCTGTGATATAAATATCCTTCAACCGTGAAGCACTTCAGTTTCGAGTTTTTAAACGTGTTTATTGTCTGGCGTTTAGTGCCGACATTTATTTTTCTTAAAGGCGTCTGTAATATTTTTCTGTCAGCCTTTAATCACAGCTTTATGAAGTCTACACTTAAAGTAAATATCTTTTAATTAATCTCTGGTATCAGTGTTAAAGAAGTGTGTTTTGAATCCTTGGCCGGACTTTGGACTTTGCTATTTACTTCAAGTTATCATTATATTTTAGAACAAGTACAGTTTGAATTGAAACGATGTTCTGTAGTAATTGTCCTTGGAAGACGTTTTTCCTGGAGGGACGTTTTACAGAATGTGTCCGAACTTTACGTTTGAGATGATTTCGTTTTCTATTTGCTTGCATCGTGTCAATGACCTTGAAGTGAAGTTCTACGATCGACCACGTGTTTTCTATAGTTCGTATTTTTAAAGTGAAATTGTTTATCGTCCGGTTAATGTATTGAAGCAAGTTATTTTTGATAAGCTGTTATGATTTTAATAGCATAGCAGCTAGTCCTGGTGCATTGAAAGTCATGTTTAATTGAAAACAATAGTTTTTCATCTGATCGTTTTCACAAGATGCATTTACGCCAAATGCCATGAGTTCTTACATATTATGTCCAGGCAGATAAGTTTGTTGTTTTATAATCATTTGGCATTAAGTAACTGTTTAAATTTAATGTTTCATTTCATTTTATTGTTTGTTTTTATCTTTTGTTTTAATCAATAAATATTAAGTTTCTTTTAAATCTGTTATCTTTCTTTCGTCCACCATTTATGTTGTAATTCATTTTTCTTTTTCAGCTTTTTTAATTAAGCACTTATATATTTAAGTTTCAAGTTTATTATGGGATTTTTAAATCAGCTATACGCTTCTCGCTGTAATATGCCACTCTGCTATAACTTTTCAACCCCGTTAGATATTACATTAAGTAATTAACTAACAGGTTCGAACCCAATCGCGCCCGTCGGCCTAATTGTTCGGAGTTTCCGTGGTTTTCTTCGAACCTTAGATTTTCAAGCGTTAATACGGGTTAGGTTCCCTTAGAAAGACCCCCACGAAGGGCACTCCACCCCCCCCCCTCCCCCGTACGGCCTATATCCCTCGTGTTGATAACTGGTCGTCATAAACACAACCAACCGTGACTCTAGAGGCATTTATTAAAACAAAAATAACTGAAAATTCTGATTTGTTAGACAATTATTTCATGCTATTTTTGAAAACTTGATAATTTGTAAGTGGTTTATGCAGGAATATTTGAGGACAACATTCTTTTTAAACAAAATTTAACATATTGTAGCAAATATGTTTTTTTAAATGCAGTCTAATGGGATATTAACATCTGAAAACTCACTGTTTAGACTATGGCGGTCTGCACTGAATTTAATTTGGAGTTTATATGTATGCAGAATGAAACTCGACTCTTTCTTTTATATCAGTTTGTAATAAATGATAAGTTTTGTTTATTTCTGCAAATATGACTCTAGAGACATTTATTAAAACGAAAGCAAAAATTTAATGAAATGTTTCAGTTTTTGTTCGACATTTTCACATATTTCATGCATATTTTGTAAATTTTCCAATTTTTAAGCTGATTAAGCAGAGCTATTTAACAGCACCATCCTTTTAAAACAGAATTTAACATATTTTTAGCAGTTAGGTTTGTTTAAATGCAATCTAGTAGGAGATTAACAATAAAAAACTTAATTTTTAGGCTATGGCGGTCTGCGTTGAATTTAGAGTTTATATGTATACAGGTTGAAACTAGACACTGTTTTTTTTTTTTTCAATATCAGTTTGTAATAAATGATAAGCGTTGTTTATTGTCAACAAATGGGACTCTAGAGGCATTTATTAAAATGAAAACAAAAATAACTGAAAATTCTGATTTGTTAGACAATTATTTCATGTTATATTTGAAAATATGCTAAGTTTTAAGTGGTTTATGCAGGAATATTTGAGGACAGCATGCTTTTAACACAAAATTTAAAATATTGTAGCAATTATGTTTGTTTAAATGCAGTCTAATGGGATATTAACATCTGAAAACTCACTGTTTAGATTATGGCGGTCTGCGCTGAATTTAAATTGGAGTTTATATGTATGCAGGATGAAACTCGACTCTTTCTTTTATATCAGTTTGTAATAAATGATAAGTTTTGTTTATTTCTGCAAATATGGCTCTAGAGACATTTATTAAAATGAAAACAAAAATTTTTTGCTGAAAATTGTGATTTCTGTTTGACAATTATTTCATGTCATTTTTGAAAAATTGCTAATGTTTAAGTGGTTTATGCTGTAGTATTTGAGGACAGCATGCTTTTTAAAACAAAATGTACTAACATATTTTTAGCAATTAAGGTTTCTTTACATGCAATCTAACGTGAAATGAACATCTGAAAATTCAATTTGTAGGTTATGGCGATATGTGTTGAATTTGAATTCGAGTTTACATGTATACAGGGATGGAACTCAATACTTTTTTTTCTATATCGGTTTGTAATAAATGATAAGCGATGTTTATTGTCTGGAAATATGACTCAACAGGCATTTATTAAAATGAAAACAAAATAAACGGATAATTCTGATTTTTGTTAGACATTTTCACAGAATTATCCGAAAATGTACAGCATGCGGTTCCAAAAACACTTTAAAATCGATCATCAGTCTGAAAATTGGGAGTGAAAAAATATTACGGAAAAATGTCGCGAATTTCGAGAAATGGACAGAAAGAAGCAAAAAATTGTAGGTTAGAATTTGATTTAAATAGATTTATTTACTTTTATTAGTAAGAAATTATTGTATTTTAAATAAAAAGGTTTAAAAAGTAATATTTCTTCATATTCTTCTTAAAAATGTAAACTTTTTATGT
Source organism: Maratus speciosus (assembly GCA_963932465.1). Classification (NCBI taxonomy): domain Eukaryota; kingdom Metazoa; phylum Arthropoda; class Arachnida; order Araneae; family Salticidae; genus Maratus; species Maratus speciosus. The sequence goes on along the minus strand of OZ010800.1, from coordinate 22,148,567 downwards.
AGTAAAATTTAACAAATCTTTATATCTATGAAACAAACCATAAAAAAGGGTACTTTTCAGTTAGGTGTGTGCTAGTGTTATGTATACATTTCTGTGCGTCATTGTATCCAAACTAAACAAAAGGTATGCAAATGGATACAATGACGCACAGACATCATTTACATAAATTTTTCTTTTGATTTTGGATAGCGTGGCACAAAAGATAAATCAATTTTTTCATAAAAATATATTACAGTGCATTGTATAGGTTCAGTGAGAGTGATGTTTTTAACAGTGTATTGGTAAATTAAAAGTTTTGGTTAAATGTGTAAATATATTTAGCCAAACCGAAAACAATTGAAATCGAATTTTAAAACAATTTGTTTAAATCTACATCGAGGAGTCACTTAAATTTTGATATAATATATTTTAAAACTCATATTTTGAATTTATGAAAGATGTGAATGATAAAGCATCAATGAATAAATTTTTATACATCCTTTTAAATTTAACATAATACTTACACATGCAATTATAAATAAAACAAAAATAAAATGATGAAATAAATAATATTAATGTATGTATATATACATTAATCAATAGCAGAGCGTCACTTAAAATTTGACATCATTATTTTTAAGTTCCATATTTAAAATTCTTATAGCAATAAGTGCTGCGTCACAAACTTCTGACCCGTTAAGGGTTTTTTGTATTGATTAGCCTTACAGTCAGAAAAATGTCCTTAGTGAAGTCTTTCAGTTCTATTTATATATTAGAAATCGACACTACGTGCTTCATTGTTTGAGTACAACAAATTACGTTTCTTTCGCTCACTAAATTACTCGTTGTCCGCGAGCCAGCAACAGATTTTGATGACCAGGTTCCTCTCAGCCGATAATTTGTAATATGCTTTAGAGAGCTGTATCAGGACGCTCCGTGAAGGTCAGCTGCGGTTCCATGGGTGGGTGGAGCAGCGGTAGCCTCCCACGCAAGTAAAAAAAGTTAGTCATTTCCTCCCGATTGAAAATTTGTCAAATTATAGCTAACCCAATATCTTGAAGAAAAAAAAGTCATCTGGTTATTAAGTGGTGGTTAATACGTCAGCTGGTCATACGAACATGAAATATATATATATATACAGTGATTTCCTCTCAATGGAAAATTTATCAGATTACAGAATATGTTATTTTAAATAAATAAACATGTCAGCTGGTTATATCTTAGTGGAAAAATTGTCAGCTGATGCCCTGAAGGGTGTAACACAGAAGCCAGACAGGAGAGCTTTTCACTTAATTAAACGCACCAGCTGACGAGTTTTCCCTCGGCATATTGCTAGCTGATTTTTTTTATTACGTACAGGATCATATTAACTATCAGCTTACGCATATTCATCCGGGAGGAAGTAACCTGTCTTAAGTTATTTGATATTACGCTCCATACTCTAACAGGAAGATAAAATTTTATTGTGATGTTTCATTTACATCAATATTTTTTATAGATACGTTTAAAATCTCATTCCCCTTCTAGTTCACTGTCTCCGCTCACATTTTCGCTAATCCCGACTGTTATATCTAAAATAAGAAACTGCGCATGCGTGTGGACTTAGACTGAAAATCTCTTACTAGAAAAATTGTACAGGGTTACCGAATTTGCTATTGGTCATCCTGCTAAATTGGCGATTACTTTTTGGCGTTCGAAAAGAAAGAGAGAAAACGTTAAAATTAAAATAAAAACATAAGAAAAGTATTTAAAAAGTTTAAATAAATATATTTTATCAATAAAAAGGTAATTAAAAACTGAACAACTTCCATCCATAAAGAGTGAAAAAAGAATTTTTTTTTTTTTTTTTTACTGTTTTATTTTTTTTTTTTACCATCTATGTCCAGTGATTTAAACGAAATTGTTTACTAAAAGAATTTTATAATTATCTGAATAGATAGCTTTTAATTGCTTGTAACTGAATTAAAAAACAGTTCCAAGCAGCTGTATTTAAAAAGGATGGCCATAGTAATAATATTTAATAAAACATGTATTTAATATTTAGTAAAAATACATAAAAATGTAGAATAGGATGTAAAAAAGTAATGCATTATTAAATTTGTGAAAATCATGAACTATTACATTTAAATGTATGTGTACTGCTTAAAATAAATTAATAATGTTTCTTTAAATATGTACTATTTTAGCAGCAGAACATAAAAGATTTAAAACAATATATTTTTAACTTTATGTTAAAAAAATAAATATATAAAATAAAAATAAGATAATCATTCTTCTTATTATTATTAAGTGTGGACAGGAATAGTATATATTTGCTACTGCATTTTTATTAGTTCTACGTTTAAATTACTCAGCTCATTTGTAAAATTTAACTCTTTATCTGTTGAGTAATAAATAATATGGTAATTGCGTTAGAATTAAATACTTTAAGAAAATCACATTAAGCTATTGTTTGTTTTGTTTTATTGAACACATACATCAGACTTGTGTGCTTGACACCAGGGCCTGCTTATAAGTCATCGTCGATATACAGGGACGAGATAACACAAGGAAATTTACAACGCCAGAGAATTACATCCGGGAGCTCCACAAAGAGTGTGCAACGGAGCCGGTGGGATCCGAACGCGCCCCACCTACGCTCTCAATCGATTAGCGGCGTGGTGCCTTATCCACTCAGCCACGGTGGGCCCATGAAGCTATTTATAAAGCAGTGTTGTTTGTCAATAAAAAATAAAATAATAATGTAATTGACATAGGAAATTATAAAAGAAATAAAAATAGAACATTAAAGTGATGATAGATGTATTTTTATTTATCTTAAGCCATTGGCTTACTACAATATTTACAAAAAGTTTTGCTCAACTGAAAAAAATGTTGATGGGATGGAAATGTCACGCCTGATATGATAAAAGCTCCAATCTGGTAACCCTGTACGTACAATTTTTCTAGTAGTAAGAAAATTTCAGTTTAATTCCACACCCATGCGCAGTTTCTTATTTTAGATATAACGGTTGGGATCGGCGAAAATGCGAGTGGAGATAGTGAATTACAAGGGGATGAGATTTTAAAAGTATATCTATAAAGAATATTGATGTAAATGAAACATCACAATAAAATTCTATCTTTCAGTTAGAGTATGGAGCATAATGTCGAATAACTTAAGATAGGTTATTTCCTCCTGGATGAATATGCGTAAGCTGATAGTTAATATGATCCTGTACGTAATAAAAAAAAAGCAGCTAGCAATATGCCGAGGGAAAACTCGTCAGCTGGTGCATTTAAATAAGTGATAGGTTGTCCTGTCTAGCTCCTGCGTTACGCCCTTCAGGGCATCAGCTGATAGTTTTTCCACTGAGATATAGTCAGCTGACATGTTTATTTATTTAAAATAGTATACGTCTCATCATATACTGTCATCAGATGAATTTTCAATTGAGCGGAAGTCCCTGAATATATATATATTTATTTCATGTTCGTGTGACCAGCTGACGTATAAACAACCACTTTATAATCAGCTGGCTTTTTTTCTACAAGATATTGGGTTAGCTATAATTTGACAAATTTTCAATCGGGAGGAAATGACTAATTTTTTTCACCTGCGTTGGAGGCTACCGCTGCTCAACCCTCCTACGAAACTGCAGCTGACGTTCATGGAGCTTCATGATACAACTCTCTGAAGCATTTTGCAAATTATTGGCCTAGAGGAAATAACTGACGAAATTTGTACCTAGGTCGGGGACTATCACTAGAAGGCGCAAAAACTCCGCACGTTTTCTTACTGTCACACCGTACGACATTCTCTAAAAACACAATATTATATAGTATTTAAATATTTAATCTTTTGTGCATCTTTATTATTCATATCAGGTATACATAAAGCATTATAAAGAGACTTGCATTAAAATACAGAGATTGATTTTCAGTCAGATTGTCAGTACCATTTCCGCATTTTATTGAATGTACTCTAAAATAATGGTTTTATTATACTTGTAATACTGTTACATCTGAAAAATGTTATTAAATCTAAATACAATGCGTTTTATCTGAAAAAGTGCATCAATTACTATGCTAACTAGCAGTACAATACAAATACAACTGCTTGTGCAATTTTAGCATTTTTACGATTTTTGTTTCTTTTTTTAGACAGTTTCATGTCGAAATTTTTCAGTAGGCTTCGTCGTCTTTTTCTCTCTCTTTCTTTTCAGAAATGGGTAAACAATATCATATATCATTTCACTCAAATCAAACAGGGATGCTAATGCTATCCCCACCCACAGTCCTAAGTAGCCTCCAATGTAACTGAAGAGCTCTATACTCTAAAATATAAATGAAGCATTTGTTGACAATTTATGAAATTTAACACTGGATATATTTTAAATATTTTGTCTGTTTTAGAAAGTCAAGAATATGAAAATAGATTCCAAAATATTTACCTCAAACCTTGGTATATGCTGGAACTTTTGAACCATCATACGATTGAAATGTACTGCAATTATTAATCGGTCAGTTCTGGAACAGAAAAAAATATTTTAAGAAATACTGCATGTAAACTTATTTCATGTAGAAACAGAATATTTAACAGAATGTTAATAGTTATTCGTTATCATAAATAGAATAAAATCAGTATGATGTAGGATATTGAATTATGAATATACCAAACATATGACAAGTCTATGTCTTCTAAGCTGAATACAGTCGAGTCTCTATATAACATAATCCATTGTTCCAGTAAAAAATTCGTTATATAGAGGAATTCGTTATACAGAGAATGAGTAAAAATTCCTATTTAATGTGTAAATTTTGAACAAAAAATATTCTTGAGGTGTTTAATTAAGAATTTGAAATATTTAACTATAAATATTAACCTAATATTGTATTTTTTAATTATTTAAACCGTTTCAATAAAGAGAACAGACATTTATTTGAAAGCCTAATAAAAATGACATAAGGAAAACTTACATTAATTTTAGATGAAGAAATCTGTAATTTTTCGCTGTTTTGATTTCAAAATTGTTACACTCTCGAAAATATGTTCACACTTTAGCAAGGAATGAAAAATTGTATCGGGAACATTTTCTTCCATTTGAAGTCCTCTCCTTATAAGATGAAAAGAACTCTTCATTTCACTGCGTGACGGTTTTTTCTCTTGTTGTACGTTTTCGTTTTCTTGCTCATTGTCACTCTCACCATCATTGTTCATGACGCTACTTAAAATATCACTATCTGTAGGATACTGCGCAATAGTGAAATTGTAATCCACTTCCAAAAAATCAGAGAGAGTAACATTTTCTTCGACATTTCCGCGTTTCTTAATTCATTTCCATTTCTCTTTTAAGTCTGCTAAAGCCTCAGTCCTCAGAATCCACATTACCAGTTTAGGAACGCCAACCTTTTTGAAGCAATTGTAAATTGTTTTTTCAGTTACATCAAATCTCCTAGCTTTACAAAGTTCCACAATACACTTTCTAAGACTAATGATGTCTTGGGTGGAATCATTTTTTTCAGTAGATATGATAAGTTCTTTAAGAATTCTTTTCTTATAATGCACCTTTAGATTTTTTATTATTCCCAAGTCCAAGGGCTGCAGTTTTGATGTGCAATTGGGGTGGTAGGAAAATAACTTCAACATTTTGTAGTTTTTCTTCACGGTTTTGTGAGTGACCTGGACAATTATCAATAAGCAAAGCAATTTTTCGGCGTTGTTTTCTCATGTGATTTTTCAAGTGCTTTTAACCATTTGTTAAAAATTTCAGTGGTCATCCAGGACTTTTTATTAAAATCATAGTCCACTTCTACGGACGCCTTTAAAACACTTACTTTTGACCTTACTTTTCCTGAGACTTACTTTTCCCAATGACTAGCAACTTTAATTTGTCTTTCCCCGTCATGTTAGCACACAACAGAATAGTAATACTTTGTTTGCTTTGTTTACCGCCAAAACATCTATCTTCTTTAAACGCCAGAGTCTTATTTGGGAGACACTTGTAAAAGAGGACTGTTTCATCCGCATTGAAAATGTTCTCAGGAGCGAATTCTTTTAGAATTTCTGCTACTTTAAAACTCCAGTTCTCACATGCTGTCACCAGAGCATCCGCACTTTCACCGCAGATAGTTTACTGGAATGACCCATGTCTCTTCTTGAACTTTTCTAGCCAACCAATGATGGTTTGGAAGTCAGAGGGCCCAACAGATGAGCATATTCTAGAACCTTTTCTAAAATCATTGGTCCCGAAAGTGGTAGATTCCGGTCCCTTTTACCTTTAATCCACTTAAACATTGCTTCGTCCAAGTCCCAGTATTGACACGTCCTCTTTCTTTTTTGCGCCGAGCCAATATCCGAATTCTGTTCGGTGATTGACTCTCTATTTTTTATGATTATTGACATATTGCTTGACGGAATACCAAAATTTTTTGACACATCTTTTTTTTTTCAATCTCTTATCGATTTCTTTCAAAATCTTCACTTTATCACAGAGAGTTATACAGTTCATAAGAGACATTTTTTGCAGAAGCAGTAAATAAACGCACTCAAACAGATATTAGGTTTTGTGAATCTCTCACACTAAAGAAAGCCAGAAACAATAAACTTCTACCCTAACTGTAAGGGTTGAGAGACTTAGTTTGGATTGATTAAAACGTGTTCTAAATGGTGACAGTGATCTGCTCTCGCGACTGCTGCTGTCAAGGGAAAATTTTCCATTCGGCCAATAGTGGCTTGCGCCTTCTTTCCGGCCCGATTTTTTGTGTGGTGAATCAGATAAAGTGTCATGCCAGTGGATCTCGGGAGCTTTCTGGCAGGGAATATTACGAATATCGACTTGTTGTGCTTGATTAAAAAAGAGTTTATTTTTCTAATTTAACATTCTGAATGATCTTCGAGCTCATTCACCTTCAATTACCTCTATGACCCCGCTCTTATATGTGAAACAATACAATTGACACTGGTTTAAGAAGGATGTAGAAAGATGTGTGGGAGGGGGGAGATGAATTCGTTGGACATAAAGAACAACGAGATTCAAGGTAGAAAAGTAAGATAAAAAAAATCTTCACTGAACGATAAATCAGAAATTAGTGATGGAAAATTGATTCCATGTGATTTGGAAGCTTTTTTAAAACTGAATAAATAAAGAGCTTTTTATGACAAATTCGTTATATGGAGATAGATATTTCGCTATATGGAGACTGTTTTTAATGAAATCATGGGAAAAGGGGACCGTTCCTACTAAAATTTTGCTATATAGAGAAATTCGATGTATGGAGTTTCGTTATAGAGAGACTCAACTCTATTTTAATCAAATGCACATGTTTCCCCCATTATATGTTCGTATATTATCCCTTACTCATTTCAAAAACACAAAACAAACTAGAAATATTAAGAGAAATATCATGTGCTAGGTATAGATTACAGAAAACTTTCCAGCACGTTCCAGAATACCGTAACAAGACCTCAATGATTCATAAGTGAAAGAAGATTTATTTTTAAAAAAAGTTTATAAAATGCATAACACATCTAAAAAGCTTACTTCACCAATTATTGTTAAATGTTGGAGAGGCATTCAAATTCTTTTGTGGAGCCATGTATATGATCTGAAGATTTCTATATATAGTAGACATTCAGACCAGTTAGAAAAACGCATAAAATTTACCTTCAGCAATTTTCACCAATTATTTATGAGCAACCTATATTAATCTAAAACTTAATCTAGGAAAAAAACTCGTGAAAATTCTTTGCAGAAATTATCATTCATAAAAAGCAATGTATCCAGTTCTTAACAAAGAATAAATATGAATTTATTTATAATCTTCAAACATCTTTTAGCGTACTAAATATAATTTAGCTGAAAAATGCATTACGCTTTTGAAAAACACACTTAAGCTTTTCACCCCCAGAGCTATATTATTCCGAATGCTTTTTTTGTAGCCCTGTATATGATCATAATATTTATGACAAGTCGGAAATTGTACCTAAAACGTGCCAAATCAGTTGCGTTCGTAGTATAACTAGTTCACTTGCCTGCAAAATTTTTGCCATATTGTTTAGCTTTTGATAACTGCTTCTTACGTATTTTGTTGCACTGAATGCGAAAATGATATTCATTTTTTTACCATCACGAAAAGAATTTTTGCAAATCATAAATTTCAAACTCAAAAAGTCAAATAATAGCGAAAATCTGATACTATAAAACAGATAAGATGGTTGTGTTTTTTAACATTTGATAATTGATTTTTCTGTATTTTTTACGCTGAATCTGATTATGACCTTCATTTTGGACCATCAAGTCAGGATTTTTCAAATCTCAAATTTCAAAGTAAAAAAGTTAAAATTTTAAAAGTGAGCAACTTCCCACCCCTCATCGGATCTCAGAGCTGTTTAGCTGCAAAAATCATTCGTATAAATAAAAAAATAGAAAAAATTGTTGAATTAAAAAAAATAAAATTGAATAAAAATAGATTTACATGTATTTTACAGTATCAGATTTTCACTATTTTTTTTTAACTTTGAAATTTACGATTTTCGAAAAAGTGTGACGTGATTGTTAAAAATGAAAGTTATTTTCTGATTTCGTGCTAAACAATACATAAAAAACAATTACCAAAATTCACAACGATAACAGTTAATTTATTATATCAGAATTTCGCTAATTTTTTATTTTGAAATTTACGATTTGCAAAACATCCTGATATTATAGTTAAAAATGAAGTTAATTTTCGAATTCAACGCTAAAAAGTATATAAAAAAACAGTTATCAAAAGCTAAGAAACACAATTATCTGCTCTATCTTTCAGTATCAGATTTTCGCTATTTTTTCCCTTTTTACCATAGAAATTTACGATTTGCAAAAACTCCTGACGTGACGGTTAAAAATGAAGGTTATTTCCGGATTCAGCACTATAAAATACATAAAAATCGATTATCAAAAGTTAAACAACACAACCATCTCAGTTTGTGAGATCTTGGTGCAATATATTTTGCACTCTAATTCACAAATGATTAAATACAAAAATTATCACGAATGTGTACTATTTTAAATTCAGTAATACCGAAATAATAGGACACCATCTGTAAATATGGCGTAATCCCCATGCAACCGAGAACATTACCTTTCATGGGATATCATTGAATTTATTACGTATGATAGAACTTAAAATAATGAAGTAAACTTTTATTAAGTTTTGATTCGATTTGCATAAAATTTGAAATAACGCGATAAAATTCTGCAAAGATTAAACATATTAATTTTCAAACTATTCGTTAGGGTAGTATTTTCGCTATTATATGCAGACAGACGGACGGAACAGACGACCACTATAGGTGCTACGTATTTATATAATTATGAAAGCACCTAAATACAGGAAAAATATGAAAAAATTTAGTTAAATATAAATAGGCAAATCAAAATTGAAAAAAAAAAATTCAAGAAATATAGTTCATTGTTCGCATTGAAAAAGGATTATTTTCTTTGACAGCGTAAATCAAAGGTAGATATTTCATAAGTACTCTATGTTCTAGAGTAATAATATTGCATTTTTGCTTGGAAAAATGTATACAAATTTTAATATGTTTAAATAACAATAATAAAAGGAGCTGGAAATGGTTAATCAATGATTTCAACAATAGACCATAAAGGAATATAGATATTTTCAGTGTGCCTGTAATCCAACTATAAATGCTGTGTCCTTCGTTAACAACCGAGAAAATGACTTAATTTCATGGAAGACGGTAGTATTCCGAGTGACACAGCCTTCAGCCTAAACTCGTATCGTAGAATTCGTAGATGACGGAACTCATTTATACGGCTAACTCGACATCAAAGGAAACGCGATAAGCCGCCTTTTAGTAACTCAGCAGATATAGGTCCTATTGTTCTGATTTTTTTAGAACTGTCTTATATCTGCAGTCTAATCGTATTCTGAAATTTTTACATTTCTACGTGCAGTATATTTTGAGATCTAAATAGCCATTTTTAAAGCGAAAGCGAGGGAACTCGATGGAAGAAGTTCCTAATGTCAAAATCTCGAAAACGGCTTGGGCGATTTTCTTTAAATTGATATATAATATGAATCTGATTAAGATGAGGTGAATCTCTTCTTTAATCGGGGAAAACTCGTTTTATTTTTAAAAATCTTTTTTTTTACTTTTATCGTCTGTAATTAGTGAGTAGGTTTGACGTCACTTCATACGTAGGAGGAGTCTTAATCCATATGGCCACTTAGTGAAAAGTGCTGTGGGTATAATCAAAAATAAAATTTGCAAAGTCATTTTAGGTATTCTAGGTTGAATTAACAATCTGATTGTAGGTAGTAAATCTTTTTTTTTAAATATTAAAATTTTTAAAATTAAAATGTTAATTATCATGTGTTTTAAAATATTAAATATATTAAATGAAATTTCGATTCATATTATTTTTCTCTTTTGTTATAAAGAAATTATTATTTCACATTTCTGCTTTTTATCGAAAAAATATTTAGATTCATTTTTAAAAAAAGGGGAATTTTTTTTTAATTATATGTATCTATCTATATTATAAAGGACAAACATATCTGTGCGTAACGCATACGTCATTTTGCGAATGGCAACACTTTGAAATTTGAAATAAAATTTTGGTTTTATAATTTTCTCTACTGCAAATTTTTATACTTCTAAACATCGCACAATTTAAATTTTTACACCGCCGTATAAGGAAAAAAATGCTCTTTTAAATACAATTTGTTTGAAAGCTGTATCTCATTTTAATTTTAAGATATTAATTTTTTGTTGTTTTTATTACTTTTTTTGTAATCGTGGCAGCTGAAGTACTCCATTTCTGTTGAAACTAAAGGGGAAAAAAATGAAAATAGTAGATTGCTGTATCTTTTTGTTGCCATTTTCTCATAAAAACCGAAATAAAAATGAAATTAAAATACGTGCTATGTCAAGAATATCGTCTGTTATAAAACCCAGTGAGTTTTGGCTTTATTTCGTTGTTATTTATCAATTAAATGATTTTGCGTGCCGGCTCCATTGCGAAATATTAATAAACAATTTGCACATAAAAAAAAGTTCAGAATTTCTCTCTCGCTAATTTTCTACAACGAAATTAAAGCTTCATCAATAAATAAATAAAAGAATAATATATAAAAAAGCACGAATTTAGCATATATGTACTCGAACAATTTAAATTTTTAGAGCCGAATTGGGAAAAATATGTGCTTTTAAATGTAATTTGTATGAAATAGAGTTGCTAGGCAACTGTTAAAGTAAAAGAGAAAAAATAAGATATATATTGAAAACACAAGATAGCTCTTTTAGACATCTTCCTTGAACTTTCTATTGTATCAATTTTGCTAATAATTCTTTTTTTTAAATGAAAGCTGTTCATTTGTAGATGTCCTCGCACTAGCTATTTTTCTAAATATTTTCACTTTTATATTTTTAATTTAATTTGAAAAGATATTTTGAAATTTCATCAAAATGGTAGCAATCGTATTATTTCCACTATTGCAGAAAAAAAGAAATATTGGGGTTTATTTATCCTTATTGATAGCATTTACTCATTACAATTAAAAATAACTTTATTTTAAGTCTGAACAAAAAATGACGTCACTGTTTAAAAAACATTTTCGCTCATAAAGCTAATGTTACAACATATTTTCATTCGGCTGATACCGAATTTGAGACACTTGGCGTAATGCTTCAGTAAGTGCCATATTTAAAAGAAAACAATCCTTTTCTTTGATAAAACTATATATTTTTACACGAATACATCTAAAAGACATCAGTTTCTGGAATTTGTACTTCGCGGTACTGAAATTAGACCCTCAAGCCAAAAGAATACATTTTTACATGCAAAGTTTTAGCTGAAAAACGGAACTTCACGTTTGAAAATCTATCTATATTATAAAGGAAAAATATGTCCGTGCGTACGGCTGACGTCATTTTGAGAATCGCAACGCTTGACGATTAAATGTCGGATTTGCAATCTTTGCTACTGCAATTTTTTGAATTTCTAAACATCGCACATCTTCAATTTTTACAACTTTATAGGGAAAAAATCTACTTTGAAATGTAATTTTCTTGAAAACTTTATCTTAATTGATTTATTTATTATGTCTTTTTAAATAATTTTCAAGAATATTGTTTTTTAATCTATATCCATTGCGTACAGGATCCATTACGGAATAAGCCATTTGCACTTAAAATAATATAAATAATTCAGCATTTGTCCCTGACTAATTTTTCATAGCGAAATTAAAACTTCATCAATCTATTATATTAAAAAGTGACTGTCCATTTGTATTTCACAGCTGTTCCTCCTAGAATATGGAATGTTGGGTGATCAAATTAACGTCAGTTATCCGCATGGGTCCGAGTTAGTTAAACGTGGTCGTAGAATTTTAAAATTAGTTTAGTTTTCGAGATATAAATTTTTACGTTATTTTTGGTTACATTTCTGTAATGATGGAAACTAAAATTGCTCCATTTCTGTGGATAAAAGAGAGAAAAGGGAAAATGGCAAGGATTATTAGGTATCATTGTTTGAAATCATTTTTAAATTGAAATTAACGTATATTTGAATAAATAGTGAAAAAATGATTGTAGTTTTCAAGAAAATTTCACGAAATACGAACTCACACTTCAAGCTTCAGGAATCCGTTTATTTTAGAAACACAAATTCGACTCTCGACTGGAACATTGAGATAAATTCTGTTGACGTCAAAAGAAAAAAAACATCGTACGTTTATTTTCATTTAATTTAAAGTCGTAAAGTAGATTTTAAACCATTGCCTTAAGATGGCTAATAAAACATTTTAGAAGCGGACATTAAAAATGTGAAAAAGCGAGAAAAAAAGAGAGAAAAGTTTTAGCGAGAAAAAAATAATTCTTTAAATATTTATTTTAATTCATAAATATAAAATGCTTCTGAATAAATTCGTCCAAACAAATTCATTTTTGTATAAGTTGACCCAAATGACATCATTTCTACGAACTCCGAAATTCGAAGCAAGATCTTGGAAGAGCGAAAAGCTCTAGGCAAATAAAGTTATAGAATATGTGCATTTTTATTGTGAAAGTTTTGACTTAAATTGTAAATATAACTTATTATTTGAAATATTGTATTTAATAAAATTAATATTGCAATGGCTTTCTAAATTTACAATAAAGTTAAGATTTCATTTTTCACCAAAAGATCGATTGTCTCATGCAATTCAAAAGCAACACAACGGGTTGCTACGCAACTAGTTTATATAAAATCTAAGTCTCTGTGTGTCCCTCACGATTACGGTAGGACCGCCTCATTGAAATGAGTAATTGTTGAAAAATACAAATGCAGGGTTACCACAGTAGTGCCAAATTTTGGCCAACTTGGCGAAGTATCGCCAAATATGGCAACAAAAATAAGTTGTCATATATGAAGCCAACTTGGTGATAGCTACACCCATTTAAAACAATTATTCTTTCATAAAGGAGGTCACCACAATTTAATTTAAATTACGCTCTTTTAAGGTTTTTTTTTTTTTTTTTTTTTTTTTTTTTAGGGTTTTGTTCATCTGACGAAACCCTATTCGTCTCGCTCCTCTGTCTGTCTGTCCGTCGGTCACAGAGCAGGTTCAAAGAAACTATACATGTTGGTTGTTTGAAATTTTGCATACTTATAGCTGAACACCACACATCATACGACAAACCATAAAATTTTGATCAAGTGGTATATTTAACCCTTAGGGCTCCCACATGTGCATTTTAAACAATTCTTTTTGTGAGCCCCTAATTAGGTTGGGGGCGTGAAATTTGGTATACTTATAGCTGAACACCTCACAACAAACGACAAATCATAAAATTTTGAAAAAGTCTTACGTTTAACACTTTGGGCTCCCACGTGTGTATTTTAAACAAATCTTTCTAAGTGAGCTCCTATTTAAGTTGGAGGCATGAAATTTTGCATACTTATAGCTGAACAACTCCATCAAACGACAAACCATAAAATTTTGAAAAAGTCGTACATTTAACAATTTGGGTTCCCACATGGGTATTTTAAACAATTCTTTCTAATTTTCCCTATTTAGGTTGGAGGCGTGAAATTTTGCATACTTATAGCTGAAGAACTCACATCAAATGACAAACCATAAAATTTTGAAAAAGTCGTACATTTAACCCTTCGGGCTCCCACATGTGTATTTTGAACTATTCTTTCTAAGTGAGCCCCTAATTAGGTTGGAGGCGTGAAATTTTGCATACTTATAGCCGAACAAAGCACATCTAATGACAAACCATAAGATTTTGAAAAAGTCGTACATTTAACCTTTTGGGCTCCCACATGTACATTTTAAACAGTTCTTTCTAAGTGAGCCCCTAATTAGGTTGGAGGCGTGAAATTTTGCATACTTATAGCTGAACACCTCACATCAAATGACAAACCATAAAATTTTGAAAAAGTCGTACATTTAACCCTTTGGGCTCCCACATGTGTATTTTAAACAATTCTTTCTAAGTGAGCCCCTAATTAGGTTGGAGGGGTGAAATTTTGTATACTTATAGCGGAACACCTCACATCAAATGACAAACCATAAAATTTTGAAAAAGTCGTACATTTAACCCTTCGGGCTCCCACATGTGTATTTTGAGCTATTCTTTCTAAGTGAGCCCCTAATTAGGTTGGAGGCGTGAACTTTTGCATACTTATAGCCGAACAAAGCACATCTAATGACAAACCATAAGATTTTGAAAAAGTCGTACATTTAACCTTTTGGGCTCCCACATGTGCATTTTAAACAATTCTTTCTAAGTGAGCCCCTAATTAGGTTGGAGGCGTGAAATTTTGCATACTTATAGCTGAACACCTCACATCAAATAACAAACCATAAAATTTTGAAAAAGCTGTACATTTAACCCTTTGGGCTCCCACATGTGTATTTTGAACTATTCTTTCTAAGTGAACCACTAATTAGTTTGGAGGCGTGAAATTTTGCATACTTATAGCTGAACAACTCCATCAAACGACAAACCATAAAATTTTGAAAAAGTCGCACATTTAACCATTTGGGCTCCCACGTGGGTATTTTAAACAATTCTTTCTAATTTTTCCCTATTTAGGCTGTAGGCGTCAAATTTTGCATACTTATAGCTGAACACCTCACATCAAATGACAAACCATAAAATTTTGAAAAAGCCGTATATTTAATCCTTTGGTCTTCCACATAGGTATTTTAAACAATTTTTTCTAAGTGAGCCCCTAATTAGGTTGGAGGCGTGAAATTTTGCATACTTATAGCTGAACACCACACATCAAATGATAAACCATAAAATTTTGAAAAAGCCGTCCATTTAACAATTTAGGCTCCCACATGTGTATTTTGAACTATTCTTTCTAAGTGAGCCCCTAATTAGGTTGGAGGCGTGAAATTTTGCATACTTATAGCTGAACTACTCCATCGAACGACAAACCATAAAATTTTGAAAAAGTCGTTCATTTAACCCTTTGGGATCCCACATGTGTATTTTAAACAATTCTTTCTAAGTGAGCACCTAATTAGGTTGGAGGCGTGAAATTTTGCATACTTATAGCTGAACACCTCACATCAAATGACAAACCATAAAATTTTGAAAAAGTCGTACATTTAACCTTTTGGGCTCCCACATGTACATTTTAAACAATTCTTTCTAAGTGAGCCCCTAATTAGGTTGGAGGCGTGAAATTTTGCATACTTATAGCTGAACACCTCACATCAAATGACAAACCATAAAATTTTGAAAAAGCTGTACATTTAACCCTTTGGGCTCCCACATGTGTATTTTGAACTATTCTTTCTAAGTGACCACTAATTAGGTTGGAGGCGTGAAATTTTGCATACTTATAGCTGAACAACTCCATCAAACGACAAACCATAAAATTTTGAAAAAGTTGCACATTTAATCATTTGGGCTCCCACGTGGGTATTTTAAACAATTCTTTCTAATTTTTCCCTATTTAGGCTGTAGGCGTCAAATTTTGCATACTTATAGCTGAACACCTCACATCAAATGACAAACCATAAAATTTTGAAAAAGCCGTATATTTAATCCTTTGGTCTTCCACATAGGTATTTTAAACAATTTTTTCTAAGTGAGCCCCTAATTAGGTTGGAGGCGTGAAATTTTGCATACTTATAGCTGAACACCTCACATCAAATGATAAACCATAAAATTTTGAAAAAGCCGTACATTTAACAATTTAGGCTCCCACATGTGTATTTTGAACTATTCTTTCTAAGTGAGCCCCTAATTAGGTTGGAGGCGTGAAATTTTGCATACTTATAGCTGAACTACTCCATCGAACGACAAACCATAAAATTTTGAAAAAGTCGTTCATTTAACCCTTTGGGCTCCCACATGTGTATTTTAAACAATTCTTTCTAAGTGAGCACCTAATTAGGTTGGAGGCGTGAAATTTTGCATACTTATAGCTGAACACCTCACATCAAATGACAAACCATAAAATTTTGAAAAAGCCGTACATTTAACCCTTTGGGATCCCACATGTGTATTTTAAACAATTCTTTCTAAGTGAACCACTAATTAGTTTGGAGGCGTGAAATTTTGCATACTTATAGCTGAACAACTCCATCAAACGACAAACCATAAAATTTTGAAAATGTCGCACATTTAACCATTTGGGCTCCCACGTGGGTATTTTAAACAATTCTTTCTAATTTTTCCCTATTTAGGCTGTAGGCGTCAAATTTTGCATACTTATAGCTGAACACCTCACATCAAATGACAAACCATAAAATTTTGAAAAAGCCGTATATTTAATCCTTTGGTCTTCCACATAGGTATTTTAAACAATTTTTTCTAAGTGAGCCCCTAATTAGGTTGGAGGCGTGAAATTTTGCATACTTATAGCTGAACACCTCACATCAAATGATAAACCATAAAATTTTGAAAAAGTCGTACATTTAACCTTTTGGGCTCCCACATGTACATTTTAAACAATTCTTTCTAAGTGAGCCCCTAATTAGGTTGGAGGCGTGAAATTTTGCATACTTATAGCTGAACACCTCACATCAAATGACAAACCATAAAATTTTGAAAAAGCCGTATATTTAATCCTTTGGTCTTCCACATAGGTATTTTAAACAATTTTTTCTAAGTGAGCCCCTAATTAGGTTGGAGGCGTGAAATTTTGCATACTTATAGCTGAACACCTCACATCAAATGATAAACCATAAAATTTTGAAAAAGCCGTACATTTAACCCTTTGGGATCCCACATGTGTATTTTAAACAATTCTTTCTAAGTGAACCACTAATTAGTTTGGAGGCGTGAAATTTTGCATACTTATAGCTGAACAACTCCATCAAACGACAAACCATAAAATTTTGAAAATGTCGCACATTTAACCATTTGGGCTCCCACGTGGGTATTTTAAACAATTCTTTCTAATTTTTCCCTATTTAGGCTGTAGGCGTCAAATTTTGCATACTTATAGCTGAACACCTCACATCAAATGACAAACCATAAAATTTTGAAAAAGCCGTATATTTAATCCTTTGGTCTTCCACATAGGTATTTTAAACAATTTTTTCTAAGTGAGCCCCTAATTAGGTTGGAGGCGTGAAATTTTGCATACTTATAGCTGAACTACTCCATCGAACGACAAACCATAAAATTTTGAAAAAGTCGTTCATTTAACCCTTTGGGATCCCACATGTGTATTTTAAACAATTCTTTCTAAGTGAGCACCTAATTAGGTTGGAGGCGTGAAATTTTGCATACTTATAGCTGAACACCTCACATCAAATGACAAACCATAAAATTTTGAAAAAGTCGTACATTTAACCTTTTGGGCTCCCACATGTACATTTTAAACAATTCTTTCTAAGTGAGCCCCTAATTAGGTTGGAGGCGTGAAATTTTGCATACTTATAGCTGAACACCTCACATCAAATGACAAACCATAAAATTTTGAAAAAGCTGTACATTTAACCCTTTGGGCTCCCACATGTGTATTTTGAACTATTCTTTCTAAGTGACCACTAATTAGGTTGGAGGCGTGAAATTTTGCATACTTATAGCTGAACAACTCCATCAAACGACAAACCATAAAATTTTGAAAAAGTTGCACATTTAATCATTTGGGCTCCCACGTGGGTATTTTAAACAATTCTTTCTAATTTTTCCCTATTTAGGCTGTAGGCGTCAAATTTTGCATACTTATAGCTGAACACCTCACATCAAATGACAAACCATAAAATTTTGAAAAAGCCGTATATTTAATCCTTTGGTCTTCCACATAGGTATTTTAAACAATTTTTTCTAAGTGAGCCCCTAATTAGGTTGGAGGCGTGAAATTTTGCATACTTATAGCTGAACACCTCACATCAAATGATAACCCATAAAATTTTGAAAAAGCCGTACATTTAACAATTTAGGCTCCCACATGTGTATTTTGAACTATTCTTTCTAAGTGAGCCCCTAATTAGGTTGGAGGCGTGAAATTTTGCATACTTATAGCTGAACTACTCCATCGAACGACAAACCATAAAATTTTGAAAAAGTCGTTCATTTAACCCTTTGGGCTCCCACATGTGTATTTTAAACAATTCTTTCTAAGTGAGCACCTAATTAGGTTGGAGGCGTGAAATTTTGCATACTTATAGCTGAACACCTCACATCAAATGACAAACCATAAAATTTTGAAAAAGCCGTACATTTAACCCTTTGGGATCCCACATGTGTATTTTAAACAATTCTTTCTAAGTGAGCCCCTAATTAGGTTGGAAGCGTGAACTTTTGCATACTTATAGCTGAAAACTCGCATCAAATGACCAACCATAAAATTTTGAAAAAGCCGTATATTTAACCCTTTGGGCTCCGACATGTGTACTTTAAACAATTCTTTCTAAGAGAGACGCTAATTAAGTTTGATACATGGATTTTTGCATACGTATAGCTGAATACCTCTGACCATACGGAAAATCATAAAATTTTCAAAAAGTCTTATATCATTTACTCCTCCAGATTCTAACTTGTGTATTTTAAGCAATTTTTCTAACCTCCTCCATTTTCACCTGGGGAGCACTTTTCCAACTTTTGCCAACACCCCTTTGTTCATTTTTTCATATTATGCACGATAGCCTTACATATTTTAGTTCCATTTCTTACCGCCAGGGGCGCCTACTTATCTCGGGTGCTATCGGCCCAATCCCATCGACTAATATATCTATGGATAGTATATAAAACGGAGTTTCTTTCGGATAGAGGTTTGTTTAGAATAGAGTGCGCCCCTGGTTGCGATATGTGGAACTAACAGATTTTTCAAAAAGATAAAGTATTTTGAAAGAAATATTAAACGAAACCCTCTGTGCGATCTGTGATCATACTTAGCCCTCTTTTTCAAAATCTATGGGTGGGAATTTAAAATGTAATATACACTGTAAGAAAAACGATGGAAAAAACAGCAGAATGTGCCGTTAATAGTTCTTTTGTGTGCGAAAATCGAATTTTACAGCCCTGCTGTAATTTTCAGACGAAGTTGTTGAAGCGCCATCTGCCGATCGCAACTCTCATGGCTATCCCGTGATGCCGTTTGCCGCCATGTTCATCGTTGTCATCATGTTCCATTTTCATCGTTGCCTTCCTGCTATAGTGGTATCGCTTTTTGTTACTTTGTTTTTCTTAATAATTGATAAAGATATTCCCGTTTTAAGTGGATGAAGCTGTTTTGGTCTAAAGGTAAGTTTTATCTTAATATTTACTCATTTCTTTGCTTAATAACATTGTATTTCTCTTTATTGTGTTATAAATACCTATGTCACATTTTTCAGTCACGTGTAATAATGTAGTTGTTACTTTTTCATGGAGATCACTTATAAATGTTATAAACTGCTTCAACTATGTCATATTAAGTTTCTCTGATTCTTATTAAAAATAAATATTGTAACGAAACTAGCATTCTGTACTCGCAGGAGCCTACTGGTTGATCAAGGCCAAGTGCAGTAAATATAGCAAATCTGGAATTCTTATCTGTGTGAATCCGTGGCCCTGCTCATCAGCACTTGGCTGCTGATGAGCAGGTGATGAGGTCGATCCCCATTGGAATCAAGTTTCCTAAAATCCGTGTTGTTTAAAACGCAAATCTAAAATCGCAAGGTTTTGCGTTATATGGAATTTTGCATTATATAGAACATTTCATACATCCTTAAAACGTGATCTTGTGAACATAATAAAATATGTCTGGAATAAATCAATCCTAACACTTAATCATAATTTAAAAATAAAAATGGTTTTAAAATACAAAAACACGCTATTTAACAATAATTAAATATTTGCAGTTTCTCAATATTAGTCAGAGGAAAACATATTAAATCGTCAGCACTGAACTTAACATTCCTTCAAATATTGTCGATATCAGCATGCTTTAGCAATTATAATCTTTTAGAAATTAATTTTTCCTGAATATATATTTTGCTTATCTTGTTTGCAATTTATATCAGATAGTGCATTATTGCTATCAAAATATTCACTTCACACTTTAAAATTTATTCTTTCATAATCAAACCATTTTTTTTTTATTTAAAGAGTAATATCTGAAGTTTAGTCTGCTAGAGAGTAATTAGTTTATTTTTTGAACAGAGAATATAGGAGTTTTTTAATTGAAACTGTGAATTTCACTATTTACATTCCAAGATAATTATTTGGAGTATTTTGTTATGTAGAACTTCTACTGCATATAAAAACTAAAACTCATAGCTAGGTGTAATTAGATCTAAATCGTAAATAGTTCCAGCATAGTGTTAAATACATTAAATTTCTAAAATTAAGATTCGTATAACTAGATGAATTTTGGTCATAAGAATTTTTTATCGCTCCAATGTCAGAGCATGCAGGTTGTTTAACTAAATATAAAAAGTTTATTTTGAGAATAACAAATATGTATGACGTTGATTGACAAGCGAGTTGTATAGAACCTATGCAGTTACAGGTAAAAAGAAAACGACAAACGGCGAAACAAAATGACTATAATAGTCAAAAATGCATGATTCCAAAAACTTAAAACGGCTATTCTTTTTCTTTTCTTTCTTTTTTTGTTTTTTTTTTTTTTTTGTTTTTTTTTTTTGTAGGTAAAACAGTGTTTGATTCTGGATATTTCATGCTTCTCATTGATAGTGCAATTGTGAATGATGATATCAAGAATTCTTTGGATGCTTTTTGATGTTTATGGCAGCATATTATACATTTAATATAAAGTATCCTGAGAGTATTGCTGCAACAATAGAATTTATGCAAAGGTAATTTTCTTTAATATATTAAAGTAACATTTTCAAAAACAATATACAGTAATCTCTCACTTCACCACTTTTATACGTTTCTCTCAGTTATATGTTGATTTTAGAATGTTTTGAGTATAGATATGTAATGTTATTTCAATTTAAGTGTCTCATTTGTCGGTTTTTGGTTAATACCTTGCACTGATACATGAAGGAGATATTATTGTATATTAGAGATTCTGAAAATCAGTAATATGATTAAGCAGATATTAAATTATCCTTTGTAATTATTTTATTAGAGGTGATTGTTTTCAGGTTATCTACTAAAATTCTTTTTTTTTTTTTTTTTTTTTTTTTTTTTTTTTTTTTTTTTTACTATTTTATTTCAGGATTGATTATATATATTCTTTGAACATGCATTTAGGGGTACTGAGTTTTTAAAATTGAATTCGATCCCTTAAAAAATTAAAGAATGCCAATGTTACTAAAAGGTTTATAACTTTAATTTGCTTTCCTGTTTATCTGTTTTTTAACAATTAAATATAGTCCAGGCAATAGGGAATTTTATCTAGCAAAGTTAATGATAGCTCTGGAAATCGGCTTACCTTACGTTTTTTGGGTCGCTGAATCCGAATTTGTAACTTCCCACCAAAATTTCCCCCGGCAACCCCCCCCCCCCAAATTTTGGTAAAAAGCCCCCAACAATGGTTTTTATAAAAAAAAAAAAACAATTTTTTTATTGTTTTAGAGAAAAAGTATCTAGAAATTCAGAAAGTACACAAAAATAGCAACAAATCAGATATATGACATTATGACTTAGGATGAAGGGGAAGGGGGGATCTTCCTCTGAACATGCGCGCGGTGCTGCGTGGACTAAGTTGCGCAATTCCACTTAACCATTCACACGTTTACATTCGCCCTCCCATCTCCCCTCCGAACTTTTCTTATAAGGTTTACTTAAAGTTTTTTGGGTCTCTGAATCCGAATTTTTAACTTACCTTCAAAATCCCCCCCCCCCACAGAAAACCCCCCAAAATAGTTGTTATTAAGTTAAATTTCTTATCGTTTTAGGGGAAAAGCATTACGGAATTCAGAAACTAGACAAAATTTGCAACAAATAGGATATATGACATTATGACGTAGGATAAACGGGGAGAGAGGGGGATGTCTCGGAACATTCCCCGCACGCTTTTCTCAAAAACAAATTTTTTTCAAAAAATCAATTTTTTGGGGTGTTCCCGGGAGAAATTTTGGTGGGATGTTAGAAATTCGGATTCAGCGACCCAAAAACCATAAAGTGAGTCGAAATCCAGAACTAGTATTAATTTTTCCAGGTAAAATCCCCTATTGCAATGACTTCATAACTTAGTGCACGTAGCGCCGCAGTGCATGTTCAGAGGCAGTCCTACCCTTCCCCGTTCATCCTACGTCATAATGTCATGTATCCTATTTGTTGCAAATTTTGTCTAGTTTCTGAATTTTGTAATGCTTTTCTCCTAAAATAATAAGAAATTTAAGTTAAAAACAACTATTTGGGATGGGGGATTTCGGGAGGGAAAGTTTTGGGGGGAAGTAAAAAATTCGGATTCAGCGACCCAAAAAACTTAAAGTAAATCTTATAGAAAAAGTTCAGAGGGCAGATGGGAGGGCGAATGTAAACGTGTGAGTGGTTAAGTGTAATTGCGCAACTTAGTTCACGCAGCACCGCGCGCATGTTCCGAGGCAGATCTCCTCTTCCCCTTCATCCTAAGTCATAATGTCATATATCTAATTTGTTGCAAATTTTACCCACTTTCTGAATTTCTAGATACTTTTCCCTAAAACAATAAAAAAATTGATTTTTTTTTTTAATAAAAACCTTTTTTTGGGGGCATTTTACCAAAATTTGCCGGGGGAAATTTTGGTGGGAAGTTAAAAATTCGGATTCAGCGACCCAAAAAACATATAATAAGCCTTTTTCCAGAACTACCATGAATTTTGCTAGGTAGAGCCCCTGTACTGTCTCTATTGCCTGGACTAATATTTATAAAGATGTTTTTGTAGTAAGTAAAGTGAAATCTGACTAAGACTGAATATTGTCTAAGGCGGAAAAATTTCTGAGTTCCAAATTCTTAAATATCACTAATGTATCTCTGTTTAAGAAGGAAATCTGTCTAAGGCGAAATTTTATTTTGGTCCCAAGTGATTATAGCTTAGACAGTATCACTGTACTTTTCAATTTTTTTAAATTGTTTTCAAAACATCTGTTTTGACTATGTTCTTTTAGATGTGTATATTTTACTTAAACTCCACTAAAAATGCGCTATATCTACATATCATGCCTAATTTTAAAATCGAAGCTATTCTGCTTTCATTACAGACTTACTTTTAAAGGTGTTTTATAAGAAAAAATATTTTTGCATTACATATACAAAGAATTTATTAATAAAAATTTTCAAGTCAAAAATAGGTTTATACTTCTAAGAATTTTTTTTAATAATTCAATGAAGTGTTTAAAATACTTAGAAATTTTTGACTCAATCTAGTTGTTGCAATTAGTGTATCAATCATTTTGCTCAAGTTTCAAAATTTTATATACGTTGAAGTATTTTTAGCAAGCTCCAGTGTACTTAATATCAGGACTTTGTGTTCGTCAGATTTATTTATTTCCATGTTCAGAATTCTCAAACTGCAAATAATAATTTGAATACAGAAACACAATTAAATTTCTTCGTGTTTTGAATTTTAGCTTTATTCTAAGAGTTGCACTTTCTTAGTTAAAATTCTTTATGTTCCCATGTTCTGATTTCCTTATATGCAATTTATAAATTCCAATTTCATTTTGATGTTGATTTTTTTTCCTTTTTAACTAAATTAAATTTGAAAAATTTCAACATAGGATGAACTAACCAAATCAGTTTTAACTGGCTTGAATTTGGAAATTTGTATTAAACTGAAATAAACTCTTTCGATAATACTTATAAACTGACAAATTTTTGATTTTATAATTGAGATAATTTATTTTTTAATCTTATTTTTTACTTACATTTCGATGTAAAACTAGATTAGAATGGATATGGAGTGTGCTTAGAGTTTGGCTTGACCATTCTTGTTTAATATATTTTGAACTCAGTTATTCATTTTAAACTCATAAAATAAAATAAAAATTTTCAATGGAAGCAGAAATAGTACAATCTGCTGCACTAAAGCACAAAGGTAACTGTCCATTTTTTCTTTTACTTCTCCTAGTATCAGTGCCATTAGGTTAAAACAAATATGTACCTATTGATTTATAATACAGTTCCAAACTTTGTTTTTGTTTTCCTAAAAACTTAAAAGTGAACATATACCTATTACCTCAGTTCTCCAATGTATCCAATTGTTTATTTCTATTAAAGTAATTAAATAAAAGGTACTTAAAATGTTGGCGGCCTTGGTGTATGAAATGTAATTTTGTAAATCAGATGCAAAATCTTAATTTTATATGTTAATTTTTTTTCTTTTATTTTCAGATGCATGTTGAATATAAAACCAAATAGAAGAAATAAACAGATAAAAATTAAGGATGGAATATTTCCACGTGTTCTTTCCCTGTTTAAATAATATGTCTGCTTTTGAGTAGTAATTTATCGTTAATGTGTTATTGATAATTGTTTTGCATTAAAATTTTTCTTCACTGAAATTGCAATTATCATTTCTTCCTAATGACATTATCTAAAGAATAAAAACAGGCCTAATTTTCAGCAAAATCGTGGATGTTTATTTTCAAACCATCCCAATTATTATCAAAACCTTTATTTACTAAGTTATATTTAATGTGAAAAATGGTAATTTTAAGCGTGTCTTAACGTAATGAATGACTATTGTTGACAAGGAAAAACGAATAGTTAAAGTACTAATCATAAAAGCTGTTTTATATATTTAAATGATATTTTAATTTAATTTCATTGGAAAATACATGTTATAAGAAGCAATGTGCACAATGTTTGACATGCAGGTTTTGAGTTCTTTTAGATGTTAAAGCACAAACTTCATAAATTCTCTTATCTTTATTGTTCTCATTTTAATTCACATGTATTTAAAATTTTACAAATTGAACTAAAAAATGTCATTGTTCAGATTTCTTAATACTTTATAAAACTTAAGATCATGTTAAAATTTGAAAATGTGCTTATCAATTAAAATTCATGATATAAATTCAATTTTTCAGTGACTAGTGAATGCAAGAGAAAATAACATTGTTTGAATAAAGCACTTAACCAAGTAGATACTATCAAATATAATACATAAATGTGGCTTATTTATATATTATATTTGATAAATTACTTTTGTTATTACAGTATACTCTCGATATTTCAAAGTGGAAGGGATGCTAAAAACATTTCGGAATAGCGAATTTTCAAGATAATGCAGCCATTTAGAGGAATAGGTTATACCAAAGAAGAAAATATTTTTCGACATATTGAGGTATTCGAGATATCGAGAGTACACTGCATTTTTAATATTAATTTGTACGCTTGCAAATTTAAATGGATTTTAAATAATTTACTTGTAGCATTTCAAAGTAACTAGTGTTTAGAATAAGATGCAACTCAATTTTTTGTAGGATTCCTTAAGTACTTTTAAGTAATGTGCGAGTGGTTAGAAAAATAATAAAAATTTAAATTGATGAAATCAAAAGGGGAAACAAATATTTCATGTTTTATTATTTAATGTGCAATAATCAAACAAAGCACATGAATTTAATAAGCAGTGTCCGAAACCGATAAAAACCCAAACCAGAGTTGATGTATCCATGCCAAATTTCAGAGTTCATATTTCAAAAATAAAAAATATAGAATTGTAAGTTCTGAAGGTATTCTATCTATGATATCAAGCTAGAATATCTTAAGAATCGACATCTGCCACAGTTAATATAAGAATTGTTGATTTTTTAAAAATTAGATTTAATTTAAATTGTTTTTTTTTTATTTTAATAATTCAAAACAAAGCATATCACCAACACGCAAATCTTTAATGCACATTTTATTTAAAGAAATATTAACTGACAGATATAACAGGTTCAAAATCTTTGCAAACTAACAAAGAAGAATTATATACTACAATATATTCGACCAGAACATTTTATTAAAAATAAGGAAAAAAACAACGGACTTGAGCACTTTGTATTAGCAATAGTATTGAATAATGGATTTCATCCTTTTAACTGTTCATTTATTTCTTTAGGATCATTAGTTTTCATGCTTATCAACTCTTAATTTGTTCATTGCAACTTTGAATAAATTTCTCCAAACGTTGAAGTTGCACACAGGCAGTCAATGTTGAATAGAGTCTCTGAAGGGGGGGGGGGAATTAAGGCAATAGCAATATATTCATGTATTACAGTAACAAAATATATAAAAAATGTTCTGTCCACTAAATTGCTTATTATTTTTCCTTATTCAGAGATTCTATTCATTCAATTTTATTTTATTTTTTAAGGTTAAAATTAATGTTCACAAGCTATATTTTACCATGTTTTTATTTATGAACATTTTCCTTTTACAATGTATGTTTTATTTTTAACATTTAAAAGAGGGTCGAAGAAAGCATTTACTGCTGATAAGAGATTAATCTTAAATACTTTTAATTTAAATGTATTCTTAAAAATAAAGTTTTGAAAGATACTTATTGCATCGATAAAAGGAAATATGTATATATAGATTTGTGGTCTAAATTTTATAAATTTATTATTTTGAAATATGCATTTACGAATTTTATTAACATTTTAAAACTGTATAATTACTTTATGATTAAAAAAGAAATTCTACTTGTGAAAGAAATTTATTTAAATCATTTTTTTTTTCATTTTACATTGGAAATGTTTGTTAGGTAGCTATCTTCAAAGAATTGTATGTAATAATAATAAAAAAAAACAACAATATGTTACTTCTTTGGTAAATTGTCTATTGAAGATTTATCTCTTCTCCTTTCCTTTGCTAAAAGACAATAATAAGCAATAGTAATGCAGTGAAAAGCCTATCATAAACACAATATTGCTATTTATTGAAGATTTATCTCTTTCCCTTTCCTTTGCTAAAAAAAAATAATAATAAGCAATGGTAATGCAGTGAAAAGCCTATCATAAACACACCATAGCTGTAACACTAGTCAAAAGTGCATTAAAATAAAGATTAATTTTAACTGTAAAACAAAATGGCGACTCAAGTGTAAAAATAGAGGTTAAAATGCATTAAAATATACGGTTGTGCTATATAATAAAATTACGATTCAGCTGTAAAAAATGGCTAAAAATTCATCAAAATTTACGGTTGTGCTGTAAAATTAAAATCCATCACAGCTGTAAAAATAACGGCGAAAAGTGTGCCGTAAAAATTACGACAATACTGTAAAATGAAATTACGACACTACTGTAAAAATAACAGCTAAATCTGCAGTAAAAATTACGCCTGCGCTGTCAAATTAAAATAACGCCATTGCTGTAAAATAACAGCATAATATGCTGGCACCCAAATTGCCAGCAGTTTTTTCTGTAAAATTACAGGACTTTTTCTTACAGTGTACAAAAATGCACATCCTTACATCTTCCTCCCGATGCTACTAATAAAATAACCGCCAACAGACGACGCTGTACTGTCTGAGATCCTAACTGCGCGATTTTAATGTGCTTTAGGTAGTTTTCCAGTGTAGGTGCCTTGGCGGAAAAGGAAATTCTGCAACATATTTTCCGGGAACCTATCCACTGTTTCATTTTATGAACACACGCATTTTTTTCGATATTTATACGATTTATTTAACATAAAGAAGCCAGATATCCAATATTATACAAAAGCAGATGTAATTTGTACATAAAAAACATCATTACATAGATAAAAAAACAAAAAAGCTCATCAAGTTTGTTTTCATAGTTGTTTATATGATTAGACAACAAATCTCACTTTCTGATGCCCGAATTACACCAGGCTTTTTAAAAAAACACCAAAGCCTCTATAGTCGAAAAGTACCAAATTGTCTATTATTTTGCGCTCTCTGCGCTATAGTTGTACTATATGCAAGGGGGGGGGGGGAGCGAAAAATTTAAACATTAAATATCAAAGTTTCTATAAAGCAGTTTAAGACTAAAAAATTAAGAATAAAATAAATGCAAAATAAGGCTAAACAAGAAAGAAAAAGCATGCGTTAAGCATAGAATATGAAACACTTTCCAACACTTCCTGAATACTTTAACAAAACTTCGTTATTTAGGGGAATAAGGTAAATAAGATAACTAAGTAAACATTTTAGAAAACGCATAAAAAATTTAAAAAAATGATTTTAGCAATTACCGTCCATAGCCAATAGTATCGTTATTACACGCCACTATTTAGATAAATTTAATTCAAACTAAAACACTCTTAAAACTACTGAAATCACATTTCCAGATATTATCATCCATAGACGGTTTTGTATCTAATTCTTTGCATGACCCTGTATATCATTTTATCTATATTCTACAAACATTTCTTAGTAAACTAAATGCAGTTCATCTTAAATATGCATAACTCCTTTAAAAACCACCTTTAAGCAATTTACTCTCATACTCAGTAACCCTTACGAATTCCTTTGTGTAGCACTGTATATTAACTATAGTATTTATACACGCAGTATAGTATGCATAAATATAGTGAAACATAAAAGCGCATATCATAATTAAAAATGCATTTCCTACAATCATCGCTTATGTACAGTACTTCGGAGAAAAGTTTCTTGGAGAGAAAGAAGTTTGCCAACGTAATTTCTGACAACCTATTTACTGTTTCATACTCGCAACAAATTTGTTCCATATGTATGCAATTCATTTAATGTAACAAAAACTATTTAACCATTTTTATAAATAAACAGAAGTAATTTTTTCACAGATACGCATCGGGTTTGGCGTGATTTTTTTTTTTTTTTTTTTTTTTCTGACACCAATTTGTCAAAAATCTCGCTTTCGAATACCAGTTACATATAATTATTTAAATAATTTGCTATCGTTTTGAAAAGGAAATAACAATAAATAAATAAAAGTTTAATGAATAACTATAGAACAAAACAGTTTATATAATTAAAAAAAGAAAAGAAAAGTAAATAAACAATTTATTAATTAATAAATAAAAAACAATAGCCGGGTTACCACATCAGGCAAAATAAAACCATTTTGGCGTCAGTTAGGTACCCAGTGCATATATCACATCTGTGCCGTAATTTGTATATAAAAATATTATATATATTTAGAAATGATTTTTTTTATGTATATAAATATGGCAAAGGTGTCATATACGCAACATATTGGTGCGATTTTTTTCTGACGCCAATTTGGCGAAAAGATCAACAGCATAAACAGCAACATCCAGGTTACCATATCAAGCAAAATATCGACTCTTTAACGCCAGATAAGTAGCTGTTGCGTATATGACATTGGCGTCTGAAAAAAATCGCGCCAATATGGTGCGTATATGACATCTGTGCCATAAATACATATATAAACAAAATAAAAGTTCATTAGTTATTTTTTCATAGCTCTTTATATATTTCAGGAAGAGTTCCATATCCTGTGCTGGTTGACGCAATTGCCGAAGGAATCCAAAATGGCGCCAAAAAGCCATTTTAGCATCTTATAAAAAATTTGGTACTTTTCGGTTAGCCGGGCGACAGTGTTATATATACATATGTATGTATATCTATATATACATATATATGTATATATACACACACACGTATATATGTATACATATAGCTTCTATATATGTATAAATATACATGTATATGTATATATAGATATATATACATATATATGTCGTAGACTAATTGAGAAATCCGGCTCTTTGCAAACAGCCTAGACTCTTTGCAAAGAGCCGGGCTAATTGGAGAATCCATCTCCCTTTTTCCAATTAGCCTGATATTTTTCAGGCTTATTGCAAAGAGCCTAGAAAGCGTTAGACTAATTGAAAAATGACTACTTATTATCCGATCAGGGTGATATTTTTAGCTCACAGGCTATCAAAGCATGAGAGTTTATGTGCCCGCCGATTCTGTATGTACGTGTGTACGTACGTATGTACGTAACGCGGTACTCTTGATAGAAATATCCGATTTGCTTCAAAAAAATTTTCTAGGTTCATTCTGATAAGGTGCTTCCCTGATTATGTTTTGGGGTTCATTGGTTAAGGATAAAGGGGGAAAAGGGGGCTAGTGCCCCCCCTTAATTTATATAAATGGGTTTTTCATGCAGAAATATTCGATTTGCTCCAAATTTGGTATGCCGGTTCATTGTGCTAAGGAGCTTCCCTGACTAGAATTTGGAAGCTCATTATTTAAGTATAAAGTGGGAAAAGGGGGGCTACCCCCCTTAATTTAGATAAATCGGTTTTTCATGATGAATTATTCGATTTGCTCCAAATTTGGTATACCGGTTCATTAAGTTAAGAAGCTGCCTTGATTAGATTTGGAGGTTCATTAGTTACATATAAAGGAAGGAAAGGGGCGGGCTATCCCCCCCCCCCGTAATTTAGATAAATGGGTTTTTCATGCAGAAATATGCGATTTGCAATAAATTTTGTATACCGGTTAATTATGTTAAGCAGCTTCCCTGATTACATTTGGAAGATCATTATTATGTGTAAAGGGGGAAAGGGGGGCAATTGCCTCTCCCCTTAATTTAGATAAATGCGTTTTTCATGTAGAATTATTCGATTAGTTCAAATTTGTTATACTGGTTTATTATGTTAAGGAGATGGCTTGATTAGATTTGGCAGTTCATTAGTTAAGTATAAAGGGAGGAAACGGGGGTTAGACCCCCCCCCCTTAATTTAGATAAATGGGTTTTTCCTGTAGAGTTATTCGATTTGCTCCAAATTTCGTATACCGGTTTATTATGTTAAGGAGCTTCCTGATTAGATTTGGAGGTTCATTAGTTAAGTATAAAGGGAGGAAAGGGGTGCTATACCCCCTTTAATTTAGATAAATGGGTTTTTCATGCAGAGTTATTCGATCTGCTCCAAATTTCGTATAACGGTTTATTATGTTAAGGAGCTTCCCTGATTAGATTTGGAGGTTCATTTGTTAAGTATAAAGGGAGGAAAGGGGGGCCAGACCCACCCCTTAATTTAGGTAAATGGGTTTCTCATGCAGGGTTATTCGATTTGCTCCAAATTTCGTATACCGGTTTATTATGTTAAGGAGCTGCCTTGATTAGATTTGGTGATTTATTGGCTAAGTATAAAGGAGGGATAGGGGCTAGTGTCCTCTTAATTTAGATAAATGGGTTTTTCATACAGAATTATTCGATTTGCTTCAAACTTGATATACCAGTTTATTACGATATGGCTTCCTTCATTTGATTTGGAGGTTCATTGGTTAAGTATAAAAGGGGGGAAAGGCGGGCAATTGCCCCTCCCCTTAATTTAGAGAAATGGGTTTTCATGCAGAATTATCTGATTTAGTTTAATTTTTTTTTTCAACTGGATCCGAACTTGAAGGTTCCATTATAAGTCAACCCGAAAACCGACCACAACCAGGTTTCAGATTGAGTTCAATTAGAACTTTCAGTTTCGGATTGGGTTGCCGGTGGACGGAGATTATTTTGTCTGGCTTGCATCGGGTTATAGTTCTTTGGAATATTTTTGTCGCTCAAGATTTGGTTCGGGACGGGTTTCAGGTTGACTTCGAATGGAATTTTTAGGTTTTGGTAGCGTTGCGTGCCCATTGAAACTAATTTGTCTTGTTCGGATCCGGTTATGGATCTTTGGAATATTTTGCCGGTTATCAGATTTGGTTCGCGATTTCGGTTTTTTTCAAATGGAACTCTCAGTTTCGGGTCGGGTTGCGTGTAGACTGAAATTATTTTGTCTTGCTCGGATCGGGTTACTGTCTGTTGTAATTTATTTTTCGGGTTTGGGTAGGGTTATGCGTTAATAAACCGAATAAAAAGAAAATTGCCCAGTTAAACTGATGGCATTGAGCTCACAGGCTATTCACACTAATTGTATATTATATTCTTATTTCAAAGAATAATGCCCCTCGAAAAATAAATGAAGGTATTAGTCCCCGTTGCCCCCCTTTCTACTTTACCAAAGAACCTCCAAATCTAATCAGGGAAGCTACTTAACATAATAAACTGGTATACCAAATTTGAAGCAAATCAGATAATTCTGCATGAAAAAACCATTTCACTAAATTAAGGGGCGGGGGGTATTAGCTACCCCATTTCTCCCTTTATGCTGAACCAATGAACTTTCAAATCTAATCAGAAAAGCTCCTTATTAGAATGAATCTAGAAAAAAAAATTAAACTAAATTAGATAATTCTGCATGAAAACACATTTATCTAAATTAAGGGGAGGGGCAATTGCCCCCCTTTCCCCCCTTTTATACTTAACTCTTTAAAACCTACAAAGACGAAAAAAAATACTACGTTTAAATCCTGACGTTTAAAAGGAACAGTTTTGGAAAATGAAGCCGTCCATTTGAGTTTCCTATAGTTGTATATGGGAGAGGCGTGGTTGAAATGTCAACTTGATGTATGTTTACTCTTCTACCCCTGATATTTTCGCCCTTTGCTCTGTCGGAAACAACTAAGAAAGGACAGCAGTGATCTGTTTATTTGTTTGGAATGTTAATTCTAGTAAAAAAAATATTTATCGCTATCCACCTATAGTAAGAAATATTTACACTGTATTCTTACTCTATTTATTTTACTGGAAACGTATGTTTATAAACTATAAGGCTTGGAAGAAAGGCTTCTAATGTTGTTCTCTGACATTCGCCTGTGTGCAAAAATATTTTCGCACGAACGTCCTCACGCGGAAAATTATGTATTCATATAATAAAAATGGCAATAATCACAGAACAACGGAAAATAGCAAGAATGACACAGGTGTGTGTTAGGTGTTATTTATGATGGCCGATTATCTACACGAGGGATATAGGTCCGAGGGGGAGTACCCTCCGTTGGGGGTATTTCTAAGGTATTCGTATTTATGCAAGGTTAACCAAGGTTCAAAGAAAACAGCGGAAAACTCCGAACGATTAAGCCGACGAGCGCGAATGGGGCTCGAACCCAGCACCTCTCGTCTACCAGCTTTGAGAGCAGAACCTCTCAGCCACTGGTGGGGCCAAGAATGATGCAGAAAAACGCATAATCCTTGTAAAATTATAATTGGAAAAACAAAATTCGGCAAACATTCTATATGGGCAATAAAATGAAAATACCAGAATAATTCAGCAAATTTGTACCTCATTCTTTTTATTATGGTGTAAATAGGTCGGTACCATCCATTAGAGTATGAGATCAAAAAATTTAAAATTTGCTTACATTAGAGAGGGCTCATACTCAATTTAATGGTTTAAAATTCTGAAAGTAAAACAAATAGTAATTAAAGGCCCTCCCCTAAACCTCTCACGGTAGAATTTAAGAGTAAGTACTTTTAAGGTGATTCTAAACACATGTTCTTCCCTTCTCAAAATTACGAAATTTTCTGTGATATTTATGAATTTATTTTTTAAAGTAAAATCACGAAATTTCAGTCATGGCTTTTGAATGATTCTTATTTCTCCTTTTTCTTCGATAAATGCATTACAACTTGTATTATAATCAATTTTTGTCACATGACGACTTTTCTTTTGCTTCCCATCAGGGATTTTGGTTGAAAACGTCAATTTCGACAGTATTTTTAAAGGAATACGTGCATCTATCGTAAAATGGAAAAATCTGTTCGCTTTCATAGTTTCTGAATAAAAGCACCTGAACATAAAAAAGTGCATTTAGCAGTAATAATAAATTCAGGTGACTATGTTGTTTTAAAATTTACCTAAACTCATTTTATGAATCAATATTTCACAAAAGCCTGTTAATCTGAAACCTGTCTATAACGGAATTCTGTCTGAAACAGAAAAACATTCGAGTTCCAATGAAAGACCCTTGTTAAATTCCAAACTTGTCTAAACTAAAGCTATTTCCTGTCCTTAAACGGTTCCGTTTCTAGAGGTTTTATCGTACTAGGTAATCAAAATAATGTAACACATTGGAACACCTCAGTATATTTTTAATATAAAAATGAACAGTAATAATAAATGGTAAAATTCCTACTAATTATCAAGACTTAGTCTCTAATAAATGAAAAGATAACTCAAAGAACTCAGAGTTTATCTGAAATATTTTAGATTTTCTTTCAATTGGCATTCATTACCAAAACTAAACTGAAATAATAATCCAGTGAATGAAGTTTCTAACTGTAACTAAATTGTTAGTGGTGAACTATTGGTTTCTACTCCAGTAAGTGTCTGTTCGGATCTCGCTAAGGGTTTTGATGGTCATCTCATCGCCATGCTACAATAAAGCTTCTTTAAACGGAATTGGAATTTGTACATAACGGAATCATGTCGTAAATGGGAAAATTTCAAGGATATCCTGAAGGTATATCTTAAACTTATACCTTCCTAAAAGTAAAATTCTCTTAAGACGAAAAATGTTGTTTCCGTTTTCATATGCTTTTACTATATTTGAAATTTATCTTAAATCTGCTCTAAAAAAAGAAAAGGTTTTTTTCTACTCACACATACGCGAAATCATTGTTAGACATAAAAGCATAAAAACTGCAAGCATAACTAACGGAGTGAATTGGAATCGAAAAGCGTTTTTCAACTTTTAATAAAGGTTCTGGATAAAAATGAATAATAAGTAGTTATATTAGAATGTTCTTCATAGCGCAGGTCTTTCGCGGATTTTGATATCTTAAAGATTGGCTTAAAACACCAAATTTGACATCATTTTATAAAAAATGCTTGCATTTACAAAAAAAAAAAAAAGAAAAAAAGAAAACATTTGATTTGCTAGCATCTAAACTAGTATACTCTAGTACTAATATACTCTAATACTATACTCTATACTAGTAGATATTTCGCACATTCAGAGATACAAATATGTTTAAAAAAGTAGCCAGGTACAATTTTATAAAAGAAAAAAAAATCAGAAAAAAACATTATATTATGTAAGAAGTATAATGCACAAATGCAGCATCAGCCTCTACATTGCATGCGATTCCTTACATATTTTACATCAAAACAGATAGCTAAATCATTTGTTAAATTAAAAAAAAAAAATGTAATCTATTTTTAAAGATTACAAGCTATATCTAAATTTATATACAAACATTTACAGTAATAATAGTAATAATAGTAATAACAATAATATTTATAGGTATTTTTGAAAAAAAAAATGTTTTTCGGTTAAAGCAAAATATTTTTTAAGTTGGCGTTTTAAACCAATTATTCCTCAATGCGACAGCGTTGAAATAATTATCCTGAGACAATAATCGCTCGGAAATAAATAAAAATGTAACTAATTCATGGATAAATGAAACAACCTTTTCCACTGCAAATCTGTTCAATTGCAATTAATCGTTTGCAAATAAGAAGCTTTTTTTTTTTTTTTTTTTTTTTTTTAAAGGACAGCCGGAATTTTAAATGCGCCCGTGATAGTAAAAAATTGGTGACCAGTTTTGAATTTAGATATTTTTTTCTTGGCAGGAATTTGCAAATCGGAGAGAGAGGGGGGGGGGGGGGACTGTTATTGTAAAAATAGTGTGTTTTCCATTTTGCTTTTTTAACCATCCATTGTATTTATTTTCTAAATCTCTATCACCTGATCCAAATATGTTTCAAAAGGTAGCTAGGTACAATTTTAGAAAAAAATCTGCAAATAAAACATTATATTAAATAAGAAATATAATGCACAAATGCAGCATCAACCTCTATATTGCGTCCGATTCGGTAATTTTTTTTTTACATTGAAACAGATAGCTAAATCATTTGTTAAAAAAAAAAAAAAAAAAAAAAAAAAAAAAAAAAAAAATGTAATCTCTTTTGAACGATTACAAGTTATATCTAAATTTATATACAAACATTTAAAATAACAATAATATTTATGAGTATTTGAAACAAAAAAATAATGATTTTTTTTTATTATTATTAAAAGCAAAATACTTTCAAAGTTGGCGTTTTAAACCAACTCCTTAATGCGACAGCGCTGACAATAATCATCCTGAGCCAATAATCGCTCGGAAATAAAGATGTAATCAATTCATCGATAAATATATATAAAAAAAAATTCCCACTGCAAATCATTTCAATCGCAATTAATCCCTTGCAAATGTAAAGCCCTTTTTCTTTTTTTTATATAACCCCCCCCCCTCCCCCCCCTTTTTTTTTAAAGGTCTACCCGAATATTAAATGCGTCCGTGATTGTAAAAAAAAAATGGTGGCCAGTTTTGAATTTAGATACTTTTCTCTTGGCGGGAATTTGTAAATCGGGGTGGGGGGGGGGGGTGCTTTTATTGTAAAAAAATAGTGAAATTTCCATTTTGCTTCTTTAACAATCCATTACTTTTATTTTCTCTATCACCTGATCCAAACAATATTGCTACTCTTTCTAACTGCTTTTCACCTTTCTCATACTTTTATTCATTTTGAATACACTGTAATTAAATATTAGCGCTGATAAATAATAAACTTCAGAAAACATGATATCATGAAGTTAAAACCTTTAGAAAAAGAAAAGCTCCCCTCAGAAGAATCCTTTTAAGTACTAAAAGAGGTAAATATAACCACATGTGTATATTCCATCAATGTCATCCGAACAAAACAGTCGGCGACAATAGAGACACATCCGTACGGACGGAGTGAAACGCATCTCTTTCTATTACCCTCCACCCCTAAATTCTTCGCAAACGGCCCAGAACGGCCGAGCTAGGCGTTAAGTTGCAGGGCCGTTATGGGCCGGCTTAGGTTCTAAGGGGTTAACCAATGAACCTCCAAATTAAATGAAGGAAGACATATCGTAATAAACTGGTATATCAAATTTGAAGCAAATCGAATAATTCTGTATGAAAAACCCATTTATCTAAATTAAGGGGAAACTAACCACTGTCCCTCCTTTATACTTAACCAATAAATCTCCAAATCTAGTCAAGGCAGCTCCTTAACATAATAAACCGGTATACGAAATTTGGAGCAAATCGAATAACTCTGCATGAAAAACCCATTTATCTAAATTAAGGGGGGTCTAGCCACTATTTTCTCCCTTTATACTTAACTAACGAACCTCCAAACCTAATCAGGGAAGCTCCTTAACATAATAAACCGGTATACGAAATTTGGAGCAAATCGAATAACTCTGTATGAAAAACCCATTTATCTAAATTAAGGGGGGGGTCTAGCCCCCCTTTCTCCCTTTATACTTAACTAATGAACCTCCAAATCTAATCAGGGAAGCTCCTTAACATAATAAACTGGTATACCAAATTTGGAGCAAATCGAATAATATTGCATTAAAAACCCATTTACCTAAATTAAGGGGGGTGGGCTAGCCACCCCCCCCTTTCCTCCCTTTATACTTAACTAATGAACCTCCAAATCTAATCAAGCCATCTAAATCAAGCCTTAACATAATAAAGCAGTATACCAAATTTGAGCTAATCGAATAATTCTACATGAAAAACGCATTTATCTAAATTAAGGGGAGAGGCAATTGCCTCCCTTTCCCCCCTTTATATATAATAATGATCTTCCAAATGTAATCAGGGAAGCTGCTTAACATAATTGACCGGTATACCAAATTTATAGCAAATCGCATATTTCTGCATGAAAAACCCACTTATGTAAATTACGGGGGGGAGGATAGCCCCACCCCTTTCGTCCCTTTATATGTAACTAATGAACCTCCAAATCTAACCAAGGCAGCTCCTTAAATTAATAAACCGGTATACCAAATTTGGAGCAAATCGAATAATTCATCATGAAAAACCGATTTATCTAAATTAAGGGGGGTAGCCCCCTTTCCCCCCCTTTATACTTAAAAAATGAGCTTCCAAATCGAATCAGGGAAGCTCCTTAACACAATAAACCGGTATACCAAATTTGGAGCAAATCGAATATTTCTGCATGAAAAACCCATTTATATAAATTAAGGGGGGGGAACTAGCCCCCATTTTACCCCTTTATCCTTAACCAATGAACCCCCAAAAATAATCAGAGAAGCACCTTATCAGAATGAACTTAGAAAATTTTTTTGAAGCAAATCGGATATTTCTATCAAGAGTATCGCGTTACGTACACACGTACATACAGAATCGGCGGGCACATAAGCTCTCAGGCTTTGATAGCCTGTGAGCTAAAAATATCAACCTGATCGGATAATAAGTGGTCATTTTTCAATTAGCCTAACGCTTTCTAGGCTCTTTGCAATAAGCCTGAAAAATATCAGGCTAATTGGAAAAAGGGAGATGGATTCTCCAATTAGCCCGGCTCTTTGCAAAGAGCCTAGGCTGTTTGCAAAGAGCCGGATTTCTCAATTAGCCTACGACATATATTTCTATATATAACACTGGCGCCCTGCTAACCGAAAAGTACCAAAAATTTTCAAGATGGCTGAAAAACATGGTCTTTAAATATTTATAACCATATATATATTTAATAAATGTTATATATGTCACATGTTAAAAAAATACGATGTTTATACAGATAGTTTTATTTTTATGTATATATATTACATATAGAGATATACCTTATAGATACATAATATACATACCTATAAATAAATATTATGTGCTTATGTATAATTTTATATATTTATTATATATGTCAAATTAAAACAAAGTTATAAATTTTTCCGAAAAAAATATGCTATAAATGCAAAAAATTACATAAAAAATATGAATAAAGTCCATTCCAGAAAAAAAGCAACCCCAAATGTTGAAGATCGAAACCACATCGATTCAATTAATGCCAAAAAAAGCTCGCCAAAAAAACCAGCATAGGATATGGAACTCGTCCCTATATTTTGGCGACATATCTCACTTTCTGACGTCCGAATTGCGCCAAGCTTTTTCTAAAAATGCAAAGTGCCCTATAGTGGAAAAGTACCTAAATAAATAATTAATAAATACATGTATAAACAAAAAAAATATATAAGGTTTATTTTCATAGCTATTTATATATTTTGGCAGCATATCTCACTTTATGGAGCCCGAATTGCGCC
This sequence comes from Maratus speciosus, assembly GCA_963932465.1. Lineage (NCBI taxonomy): Eukaryota > Metazoa > Arthropoda > Arachnida > Araneae > Salticidae > Maratus > Maratus speciosus. Next base: position 22,109,330 of record OZ010800.1, on the reverse strand, counting down.
AAGCTTTTCTAAAAAATGCGCTATAATGGAAAAGTACGTAAATAAATAATTAATAGAAATAACTAATTATATAAACAAAAACATTTTATTTCAAGATCAAAGTATTGTTTTTAATTTCAATTAAAAAGTACATGTATCCTAGGATAACTTCAGATGAAATTAGGTTGACAGTTGACCTCATTCCATAAACCTAAACAAACACAAGTGATTCATTCATCGTGAACCATAGAAAATATTAAACCATTGAGATAATCATTCACAAAGTAGGTTCTCCAACAATCAATGGACAATATTCTTATGACGTCATAGTAGGTAAAATGGTGGCGGTATCGTTTGTTTATGATTTCAATTCCCAAAGATTTTATTTTGCAATGTCTCTTAGTTACATCATTTTATTGTCATATTTATGAGCTCAGAACAAAAGCATGTTTTTTCATTATTTAGTTATTAAATAATGAAAAAAATTATAAATGCATGATTTGAAAAATTGAAATAATTTTCTTTCTTAATACTAAAAAATAGCATTGACGTAACAGCGGGTTTATGTTAAATAAGTTTAACATTTTAATACTGTTGTAATATTCAAAATAACTGTATTTATTAGATCAATGCAAAAACCCTTGACGGGTTAAAATTTCTGACGCAGCACTTTATCTTATGCTCTAAGAATTTTAAATATGGAACTTAAAAATACTGATATCAAATTTTGAGTGACGTTATGCTATTTCTTAAAAAATATATTTGTATTTATTTCATCATTTTATTTTTGTTTTATTTATAATCGCATGTGCAAAAGTTATGTTCAACATGAAAAGCTGCATAAAATTTTATTCGCTGTTGCTTTATCATTTGCATCTCTCATAAATTCAAAATATGAGTTTTAAAAGATATGATATAAAATTTAAGTTACGCCTTGATGTGACTTTAAAAGGTTTGTTTAAAATTCAATTTAAATTAGTTTTGACTTGGTTAAAATATATTTTTACATCTACACAATACTTTTAATTTTCCAATTCACTGTTAAATATATCTGTTAAATAAATGTTGTCATATTTATGAGCTCAGAACAAAACCATGTTTTTTCATTATTTAGTTATAAAATAATGAAAAAAAATATAAATGCATGATTTGAAAAATTTAAATAATTTTCTTTCTTAATACTAAGCAATAGCATTGACGTAACAGCGGGCTTATGTTAAATAAGTTTAACTGTTTAATACTGTTGTAATATTCAAAATAACTGTATTTATTAGATATCAGTAAACAACATCACGGCCCGATTAAACTTGGAAGTCAGAGGAATTACAATGTCATCTCAGGACCTTTCTTTTGGAGAGGCTTTTCTAAATTCCACATATACATGGAAACTCTTCAGTGTTTCAAATATTATTCCTAGGACTGACATAACATCAGAACGGCCGGCAATTTTACACAAGTTTTTGAAGACTACTTTATATCAGAAATTTTATTAAAAACTGGTTACTTCTTTGCTATAGCGGCCCATACATGATTATGACAAGTTGCAGCCAGTTTCGCCAACGTCGTAACCAAGATCGTGACGCACACGCCTATAATTCCACATAATACCATTTCATTTAATCATATACGATAGATTAATAGTTTTTACCTTACTTCAAGTATGTAATTTATTTATTTTTAAGAATTACCAATCTAAATTGTCCAATATATGAATTTAAAAAAATGTAAACAAAGATTGAATAGACATGACCGCAAAAGGCCTCAAATCCGCACACTACTTGGACCGAAACTGTGCAGATTAGTGGTCTACTGTACACAGTTTTTCACAAATGTGTTTCGTTCTTAAAATGTGTTATTTTTATCTATCACTGCGGAACAAGCGAAGAAAACTCATATTCTTGCACATGAGTTGCATATATCTTTATATCTAAATTTCCGTCATTTTTGACGGGCTACCTTTCTAGTTCAATGTAATTGTTATATATATATTTTTTTCAATTTTCAAAAAAAAATAATTTTAATTTCTTGTTTATGAGTGTAGCGTAGCTCGCGGTTGCGACTTGCGACCCAATCATTGCTAATCAATAGAAATATTCCTAATCTACGTTTATTTGTTTACTTGTAAGCGAGCAAAAAAAAAAAAAAAAAAAAAAAAAAAAAAAAGAGCTTGATATATTTGTTTTATATAAAAACTAAATTGTTGATATTGCCTTGTCAACCTAATTGGGTATATGTTGATTTGATTGTGAAGGGGATGAGGGAGGGGGGGGGGTAATCTAAAGTTACATGCTAAAACGCCTTTCCCTTCAAAATAAGTTACCTTTTTTAGGAGATTATAGGCCACAGATTATCTTCCTACATTGCAATGGAAGTTTGTTTACGTTACTCGCTGGCTTTTAACTAGCCAAACGTTGTATATCGAGGCCAATAGAAGCTTTTTTTGCCCCCGGGGCGAACATCGATTTTGGCACCCCCACCTTCCTTGCACACAATTAAAGTTTTCAACCACAGGTATCCTATGCAAAATAAATAAATAAATAAATAAATAAATAAATAAAATTCTTTAAAAGATAAAACTCATCTTAATAATAATTTAAATGCTAGCAAGAAATATGTGAACAGCGCTCTCATAGAATTAACATTAACTTGAATGTTAGGCATTACTGCACTAGTCATGAGAGGAAACTGGAATTGCTAATGTTAAACCTATGGGAGCGTATTTTTAAAAATTTCTCCCTTGCAAATTAATATTTTTAAATGATTATTTTACTTGCTTAGTATAGCTGAGATTTTTTGTAACCGGGTTAGTGTTTGCTTTTTCGATTTCGCAGATTTTTTTTTTTTTTAAATTACTTTCGATTTCACAAATTTGAAAAAAAAAAAACGCTCCCTCAAGTTTAACATGAGCTTGCGTTTATCTTGTTACTTCATATAGACATACATTTTTATATGAAAATATAAACAATCAATATCTTCATTTGGAACCTCCCCCCCCCCCCCCTGGATAGTATTGTTTTGAGTAAAGGGCATGTTTTATTCATTTTTATATAATAATATAAATTTTGCTTAAAATTTCATGAACATGCTATTTTTGGGTATAATTCTACTTCTGGGCCGGTCTGTCAAGCTTGTCGATAAATGTATAAGTGATTTGGGAAACACATATAATTTTGGATTGACAGCCTTGGCGTAGAAAGTGATTGCATGCCAAATCGGCACCAACTGGCCTTTATACAGAAGATAAACACTATTATTTTTTCCTTATTTACCTCTAAAATTGTATAATGAACAATCATTAAATTAAAAGATATTGATTAAACAACAAACAATACAAGTTACTTAAAACTGAAGAATATGGTGTTTTCATAAATGGTTTTATGATGCGGTTACGATGCGAAACATGATCTTTTTCTTTGTTCAAAAACTGGGGGTGAAGGGGCGGAATATGATCTTCTAGAATAGGGATGCACAACCTGTGGCCCACGATGCATTACTGTGTGGTCCGAAAATTTTGTCAATATAGCTGAAAAAAAAATTTGAGATTTTTGTCCGTAGGTCGCAGGAGAAAATCTTGGATTTCGTTAATTTGCGTGGGGAAATTGAAAATTTCGTCAGTCAGTTAGTAATAAAGAATTTTGTTGACCAGGCATAGGAAAATCCGAAATTTCATTGATCGGGCATGGAAAAATAGAGAATTTTGTTGATCGGGTGTGAAAAAATAGTGAATTTTGTTGATCAAATGTAGAAAAATATCGAATTTTGTTGATTTGCACAGCTTTTTTTGCAAAGGTAAGATACTTGTTTTTATATAATTATATTCTTAAAAGTAAGCTTTAAATAATTTTCTTTTGAATTTCTTTTCATACCCTTCTTCAAAGTTCGGTTTTTAAAGTCATGTTGTCAAAATCCCACTAGCAGAAACAGTGCGGCAGGGCAGCAGGCGCTGCAGATTATTTTAAACCCTGCAGATTAATCCACCAGCTTAAAAAGAAATGCTAGGCTTAAAAACTAGCTGAAATTTACTTTAAGCCTCTAGATTTATGGTATATGTTGTGTCTTTTATTATATTTTCTATATAAATGCAAATTTTGCTTACTTTATGGGATTTTATTATTTCTTATGGTTGTAAGCTTAGTCTATCATTCTTAGGTCGCAGATAAATTTTACTTTGCTGCAGACTGACACAGGAAATTCTACTTTTGGGGTCAAAATGTATTTCCACTGTAAGAAAAAAAAAGAGCTTGATGTGTTTGTTTTATATATAAAAACTAAATTGTTGATATTGTCTTGCCAATCTAATTAGGTATGTTGATTTGATTGCGAATTGGATGACGGGGGGGATATAACATTACGTGCTAGAACGCCTTTCCCTTCAAAATCAGTTACGTTTTTTAGGAGATTATAGGCCTCAGATTATCTTCCTATTTTGTAATGGAAGTTTGTTTACGTTTCTCGCTGATTTTTAACTAGCCAAACGTTGTATATCAAGGCAAAAACTAGCTTTTTTTTCATCCGGGGCGAACATGGATTTTGGCAAAACCACCTTCCTTGCAAGTAATTAAAGTTTCAACCACAGGTTCCCTGTGCAAAAAAAAAAAAATCCTTAAATGATAAAAATCATTTTAATAATAATTAAAATGCTAGCAAGAAATATGTAAACAACGCTCTCATAGAATTAACATTAACTTGAATGTTAGGAATCTGCACTAGTTATGATAAGAAACTAGAATTGCTAATGTTAAACCTATGGGAGCGTATTTTTTAAAATTTCTCCCTTGTATATCAATATTTTTAAATGATTATTTTTCTTGCTTAGTATAGCTGAGATTGAATTCTAACCAGGTTAGTGTTTACTTTTTCGATTTTGGTTACAGGTTTTTGTTTTTATTTAAGTTACTTTCGATTTCACAAATTTGAAAAGAACGCTCCCATAAGTTTAACATGAGCTTGCATTTATCTTGTTACTTCATATATACATATATTTTTGTATGAAACTATAAACAATCAATATCTTCATTTGGCACACACCCCCCTACCCCTGTATAGTATTGTTTTGAGTAATGGGTATGTTTTATTCACTTTTATATAATATAAATTTTGCTTAAAATTTCATGAACATGCTATTTTTTGGGTATGATTCTACTTCCGGGCCGGTCTGTCAAGCTTGTCGATAAATGTATAAGTAATTTGGCAAACACATATAATTTTGGATTGACAGCGTTGGCGTAGAAAGTGATTGCATACCAAATCGGCACCAACTGGCCTTTATACAGAAGATAAACTCTATTTTTTTCATTATTTACCTCTAAAATTGTATGATGGACAAACATTAAATTAAAAGATATTGAAATAAACCACAAACAATACAAGTCATTGAAAACTGAAAAATATGGTGTTTTCAATAATGGTTTTATGATGCAGTTTCGAAGCGAAACATCATCTTTTTCTTTGTTCAAAAACTGGGGGTGGAGGGGCGGAATATGATCTTCTAGAATAGGAATGCACAACCTGTGGCCCACGATGAGTTACCGTGTGGCCCGAGAATTTTGTCAATTTATAGCTGAAAAAAAATTGAGATTTTGTCCGTAGGTCGCAGGAGAAAATCTTGAATTTCGTTAATTTGCGTGGGGAAAATTGAAAATTTCGTCAGTCAGTTAAGAATAAAGAATTTTATTGACCAGGCATAGAAAAATCACGAATTTCATTGATCGGGCATGGGAAAATAGAGAATTTTGTTGATCGGGTGTGAAAAAATAGTGAATTTTGTTGATCAAATGTAAAAAAATAGCGAATTTTGTTATTTGCACAGCTTTTTTTGCAATGATAAGATACTTGTTTTTATTTAATTCTAGAGTTAATATTCTTAAAAGAAAGCTTTAAATGTTTTTTGATTTTTTTCATATCCTGTTTCAAAGTTCGTTTTTTATAATCATGTTGTCAAAATGTATTTCCACTCTGAGGAAAAAAAAAAAGAGCCTAAGAACATGGAACGCTTAAATTTCCAAATATCGCTTGTTTTATACTTAATGATTGAAATGCTGGCTAAAACAGTTTCATTTAGATAAAATATTTCTATTAGTATCATGTTTATGAGTAATCTACAGTGTTAAAAAGTTCACATTTTAAAAGATTTCTTTTACTCGTTTATATTTAATTAAATCTTTGAATATTGTTTGAATATGCACACACAGTTTGTTTTCAAAATTCTTGTGACACTTTGTGAGTTGTTTTATTTATTTATAGGGGTTTAATAAACCAAAAGTGGATCTTATTGTGAAAAAAATATTATTTTACATGGATTTATGACGAAACAACAACAATTTTTCTTGTCGTCAATTTCTACATACCTATTTGATACAATGGTGAAAAATATTGAGATTTTTGGTGTATTACAATGCAAGAATTCAAACCATTAAGAATGTAATCCAAACATGATATTATCTATATAATAACTGTCTGCTTTTTCATAGAAACATGTAAAAAGGAAATGTAAAGTCTTAAGAACATGGAGCGCTTAAATTTCCAAATATCGCTTGTTTTACACTTAATGATTAAAATCTTGGCTAAAACAGTTTCATTTAGATAAATTATTTCTATTAGTATCATGTTTCTGAGTCATCTATAGTGTTAAAAAGTTATAATTTTAAAAGATTTCTTTTACTCGTTTATATTTAATTAAATCTTTGAATAATGTTTGAATATTTACACACAGTTTGTTTTCATAAATTCTTGTGACACTTTGTGAGTTGTTACCAAAGGTGGATCTTATGGTGAAAAAATAATATTTTACATGGATTTATGAGAAAACAACAATTTTTCAGGTCGTCAATTTCTACATACCTATTTGATACAATGTTGAAAAATATTGAGACTTTTGGTGTATTACAATGCAAGAATTCAAACCATTAAGAATATAATCCAAACATCAAATTATCTATATAATAACTGTCTGCTTTTTCATAGAAACATGTAAAAAGGAAATGTAAAGTCTTAAGAACATAGAATGCTTAAATTTCCAGATATCACTTGTTTTACACTTAATGATTAAAATGTTGGCTAAAACAGTTTAATTTAGATAAATTATTGCTATTAGTATCATGTTTATGAGTAATCTATTGTGTTAAAAAGTTCACATTTTAAAAGATTTCTTTTACTCGTTTATATTTAATTAAATCTTTGAATATGCACAAACAGTTTATTTTCATAAATGCTTGTGACAATTTTAGTCGTTTTATTTATTTAAAGCGGTTTAATGAACGAAATGTGGATCTTAATGTGAAAAAATATTATTTCACATGCATTTATGAGGGGAAAAAATATTTTCATTACGTCAATTTCAACATATCTATTTGATACAATGTTGAAAATTTTTAAGACTTTTGGTGTATTACAATGCAAGAATTCAAACCATTCAGAATATAAGCCAAACATGCAGAAAAATACTGGCTTGGAACTGAAAGGAGTTCCACAAAGTAAAATAAGATTTTGCAATATAAATTACACATTATCAGGTGCAATATTTCATCATGGTAAATTTACATAAAGGGATCATTACACAGCTGTAGTTCGAAAAGACAAACAGTAGTTTAAAGCAGGTGATACTAAAATCTATCAGTGTTCATTAGGGTGAATCGTAGAAATATATTTTTTTTAAATTCAAATTCGGCCCGGTGTGCGAAAGTTGCGTATTGTATTACTTATTATGTAAAAAAAAAAAAAATCGCCCCCTGAATTGATATCTTCATGCGCCCCAAGGGGCGCGAAATCCTCGAATTTACGCTAATTTTCCCGAATTTTAATAGCTATTAAAAAATTATTTTGTTATTGGCCATTGTGGATACAATGCTATTATGTCCCCACACCATATATAAAAAGTTTCAAATCACTTGAACATCATCTTCATGCTCCCCAAGGGGGACGAAATCCCAGAATTTTAGCTAAAATTATGCTAATTTTCCCGAATTTTGATAGCTATTTAAAAAAACTAATTTGCTATTGGCTCATTGTGGATACAATGCTATTATGTCCCCTCACCATATATAAAAAGTTTCAAATCACTTGAACATCATCTTCATTCTCCCCAAGGGGACGAAATCCCAGAAATTTTAGCTAAAATTATGCTAATTTTCCCGAATTTCAATAGCTATTTAAAAAAACTAATTTGCTATTGGCTCATTGTGGATACAATGCTATTATGTCCCCTTATCATATGTAAAATGTTTCAAATCCCTACATCATCATCTTCACGTGCCCCAACATGGTTAAAACATTATGAAATTTGACAAAATTTGACTTATTTTAGGTTTGTATGAAGGTGGTGTTACACAATAAAAATCAAGATTTACACAAATTTTTATTAATTTCGGCTATATGTGTTCCTTTTCCATATTTACATTTCAATCCTCAGTTTTAATAAGCATCAAATAATTATAATAGGTAAGAGCGCCCCTTGGGGCGCATGAAGATGATGTTCAAGGGATTTGAAACTATTTACATATGATGAGGGGACGTCATAGAATTGTATCCACAATGGGCCAATAACAAATTATTTTTTTCAATAGCTATTAAAATTCAGGAAAATTAGCATAATTTAGCTAAAATTCGAGGATTTCGCGCCTCTTAGGGTGCATGAAGATATCAATTCAGGGGGCGGAATTTTTTTTTTTTACATAATAAGCAACACAATACGCAACTTTCGCGCACCGGGCCGATTTTGAATTCAAAAATCTTTATTCTACGATCCACCCTAGTGTTCATGGCCAAGGTACAGTAAAGATACATTTTATTTTATAAAAAAAACTAATATTTTTAGTACAGTTGACTCTCTCAAATCCGCAACCCTAAAATCCACACATCTTTACATATGTAAACAATGAAACTTTCAGATGTAAGGTCACAATTACAGAATTTTTTAGTTTTATATCACCGTGTGTGCCTTTTAATATGTAATTCTTAATAGCGTTATTGAACTCATGTTTTTCCATGAAAGGAGTATAAATTTATTATTTTTTTTAAATCAAGATATTTTTGATACCACTGGTAATCACAATATTTTTACCAAATATATTTATGTATTAATCAAACTTTTTTAATTAATGGATTGAATTTAATTATTGAATTTTAATTATTGATTGAATTTAATTGAATGGATTGAATTTAATTAATGAATTAATGGAAAATGTATCTCATCATTTTATGCATATTCAAATATGCATTATTAAATATTTACTTAACCTTTGCTTTTAATATTTTATTCAGTTGTTAAATTATCTTTTTACCCTTTTAGTTTATTACTTTGCTTAATTATTTTAATATTTTACTTTATTAGAATCATTCATTATAATTTTTATTGCATTATTGTTTCAATTTACCGTTAAAAAATGTAAACAAAGCAATGACCAGAAATTCGCAAAATTCTAAAATCTGCACAACCTCTGGCCCCAAGCTGTGCGGATTTGAGGGAGTCTACTTTATAACAGAATCAAAATTTTATATATCAGCAATACACGTCTTCTACAAAATGACAGGGATGAAAGTGCGAGTTAGAATTGTTTGCCAACTATGTTATTATATGCATTGTTAATTTTCATAAACATTTCTAAATTTTAATATTTTATTCCTGAACAAAATGGGCAACCATGAGCCGTTCCATTGGTGATGGTGACAGCGCCTCACCTTGTTTTGCGGATAATAGGGAGATAATATATTCTTTATATATATGTTTTTCTCTTGTTTTTGCTCCCAAATGCGATATTAGCAAGCTGGATAAGTGGATAATATGATAACAGCATATATTAAAAAACACCATATGTGTATTGTTAATAATGGAATTAGGGAAGTCTAATAAAGACAGTTGGGGAAAAATCAGGGAACTTTTTCTTTAAATTTCTGTCGACATCATATTATAACAATATTTATTTTAAATAAGATAAATTTTTAATTATCTCCCGGGGACCCACCTTACTTATCATATGTTCAGGTGTTTATTATGTTATAAAACAAATAAATAAATAAAATGCGTTACATCTTGCCTTTGTCATGACTTTTCTGTTTTTTCAATAATTTTTATAGTAACATTTAAGTTTCTAAGCATTCAAGTCTTAACTTTTGGATTATAATTCAGGATATGATACAGTTTTTCATTTCTTTAATCCAATATTGAACTTGCGCTGTATATTTGAGGAATTTTTGTATAATATAGAGCTGCAAGTGAAAATTTTGGCTGTTTTTAATTTTTAATTTTTATTTATATCAATATTTTTTTTTATTTGAATATGATGTATTTTTTTATTGTTACGTGAATAAATAAATACTTATTTCATATTTCGGTAAAATTTGTGTAAATGTTTTTTTTGCGTCACACTATCTATTTGCATACAATTTACTTACTTTGGACAATATGACGCAAAATAAACGTTTACACAAATTTTAAGGATGGTTCTGGATATCGTGACGCAAAAGATAAATCAATTTATTGAATTAAGTACATTTAATACATAACATCAGCTGAGAAAAAGTATGACATATTTGATAGTGTATTGTAAAAAAAAAAAATGTTTCAATGTCTAAATATATTTCGAAGACAAAACATAAGTATGTGTAAAGTAATTTTTTAACAAATCTTTAAGTCAGATCACAGCGTCACTTGAATTTTGATATCATATCTTTTAAAACTCATATTTTGAATGAAAAAGCATCACTGATTAAAAATAAATGCAACAAAAAAGAAAAATTAAATATATACATATAAATTAACTTCAATAGTACAGCGTCACTCAAAATTTGATATCAGAATTTTTAAGACCCATATTTCAGATTTGTATAGCCATAAAGTAAAGTGCTGCGTCAAAATTTTAACCCGTTAAGGGTTTTGTATTAGTATCTCAATAACATGTGAAATAAACGGTAATGTGCGAGTGTTACTCGAGCTTAGAGGGTTTCGTACAATAAATATATGAATTATTAACTGTATTAATAAAACGAATAATTGCTAAAAGTATAATAAGACTTTGTAAAAAACTATACAACGTAGGGTTGGGTATGTCTGTGTATACTAGAAAAGTTTTTATGGGTACACGATAAAAGTTCAAAGAGATATGAAGCCTAAATAATATGAAATATTGCTATTCTGTATAACTCTTTTTCTTTTATCTTATCCTAATCTGTTTAATATGAATTTAATTCGGTACTGACAATGAAAGTAGTGCATATTTAAAATTTCATTTGGCATTTCATAAAACTATCTTAAGCGTAGTAATAATCTTTTCTTTTTAAAGTGTAGTTAAAACAAAAAGTCCTTGTTCAAAGTTTAAACTTTGCATTGTGCTACGAACGTTTCGAATGGAGGTCGTAAATTTACAACGCCGCCTTAGTCCATGCCGCGTTTTTCCAGATAGGCTTTTAATTAAATTTGAAATACATAGGAAGCGTATTTAAAGACGCACTCAATGCAAACTAGTCGCGAAACCCATAGTATTTTTTTATATTAATTCTAATTAAATTAGTCTGTTTTTAACTATTTGATATTTATTACTTTTCTGCATTACACAGATATATCATTAAAAGTTGTTATCTAAGTTTTAAAAACCAATGGTGCATAGAGTACGCCACCCCTGTCATTATGTACCTCCAAACTGTCCGTGTCTTTAGGGGTTAGGCAGCCTAAGAGAGACTTCTCAGGGCCGGCTAGGCCTTCCCCTTAGAGCTTAACGTCTCTCCCGGTATGTTCCCCAACACGTTGGGGCTCGTTAGTGAGTGTAGCCCTGTCTGGCCGTATGCAGACGGACATACACAAGAGGCGCAAGGGGCGGCGCTCAGCCGCCAAAGGCGTCCACGCACCATCGGCCACAAAACCCAGAATTTATTTGAAAAGAAAGTGAGTTTACAAAAATAAGGCGAAAGCCTGCCCGCCAGGAAAACGCCTACTCGCGACAGAGGGCGAGAGTATAAGAACATTTAAAGTAAAAATAAAAAATAAAAATTACATCACTGCTCCTGGCCGCCGAGGGACGAACCCCTCTCGAGACAAGGGGCGGGAGGAAGGGAAAAGAATGATTTCCGTGGCGCACGTAAGATGGCACAAGCAGATAGTCAAGCGTCCGTTGGAGATGTATCTCTTGATGGAACGGTGGGAAGCACGAGCAGAGGCTCTTGCGTTCGTAGGAGGCCACACACTTGATGGATAGGAGAATTTACTGGAGCCCACAAAGAGGACTGGATTCTGGTGCTGTTTGAAGCTTGATGTTGTGGCAGTGAGACTGGATAAGCAGAACCAGGATTTACGTCAAGTAAGTAAGGAAATTGTGAATGTGTTTTAATTTATTGAGTAGGAGAGTGCGTGAAAGGACGTTTTGGAGGCAATTGACTGGCAGTATGTCTGGACGCCTCAAGTGCGTGGGAGTACAACTGTAGTACAGGCGGTATATCTCGTCTAATTACCGACGAATTTTTTTTCGAATATCGTTATCAAAAATGCATTTATACTTTTTATACGATAGGTACCTTCAGCGCTCTTCAACACATTTGCGTGTATAGGAAAAATGCGCTTTTCTTAAAATCTATGTGGCCTAGGGTAATCGCATAGTTTTCCTACAAAGTTTAAATTAACGTCTACAGCAGAACTCAACTTATAAAGGCTGGGAATTTATGCTTGAGGCATAATTTTTCTTGTTTCTACAATAAACACGAAACATAGTGAGTCTACACTGTAAAAAAAATCTGTAAAGTTACTAAAGTTTTTCTAGGAAACTGGGATTCCTAGATCTTTTCATGTAACGACAACAACAAAAATTCCTGTAACAGACGCTGTTACAGGAATTTTTATTGTTGCCGTTACATAAAAAGTTCTAGGAATCCCAGTTTCCTAGAAAAACATTAGTAACTTTACAGATTTTTTTTTTTTTTTTTTACAGTGTATCGTTATGCTCACATGCATATAGTATTAAAATTAGCAAGCAGCAATAAACATATCTGGTTCCCTAAAGATTTATCTTAGAACAAAGTCAATGCGTATGAACATATGCAGACTACATAATACAACTAACAGAAAGTAAAACAGATAAAAATATATTCAACATTTAGCATGAAATGTTTTCACTTTTTAAAAATAATGTGATTATCTACCGCAATTAATAACATAAGATGTTCTTAAAGTTTTTGATCATGTTATAAAAATGATATAGTCCTCGATTGGGTAGATTATCCTTTAACAATTCGAAAAAGAATACTCAAGGTATGAAATTGAACAAAAGGATATTCAAATATTGTGCGCCATTTACAGCATTTTAGTATTCGTTTCTGTTACTTGCTGAATTTAATGTCCAAAAATGATTTATCACTGAAAAAAAATCAGAAAAGTTATTTAAATATAAAAAATTCTTTATCAACCTCAGATACTCAGATTTTTATAAAATAGTTAGCTAGTCGTGTGATAATGTCTTGAAAATGAATTAGTTTATATTTTTAATGTTTAAGTCCAGAATAAATATTAACATGTTCAGTGAGAAAATTCTAGCTGCCAGAAGTTACAGCAATCTAGGTATACAAATACTACTATTGGTAGGAGTTTCTATAAATAAAATCGCACAAAACATTGAGTATTAAAAAAAGTTAATTTCTTCTTTTAAATTTTCAAATTAAAATTATTTTAATTAAGCACCTATTTATTTCTAAGTAAAATGCATACTAGATACATTTAAATACATCTTAACACAATCGAATCCCATTATCTTGAACGCAAGAGGAAAATAAGAGAAAATCAGATTTGCTTGAGACATCAAGGTTTCCTAAAAAATAATGACGTAAAATGTATAATTTTATTAAATCTTAATTTTTTTATCATGTAAAATAAATCTGTATTACAAGAAAGCTTATAGAAAAATCCCGGCCATTATGTTTGATGACTGTTTAAATATTCTGGTGCGTGACAATGTTTAGTAGAGTTACTTGCATATCTCAAGTTCAGCATATTCAGTACAGTCTAAAAAGTTGGTAAATAGATTTTTCTGGTCATTTTAATTTCACTTATTTTGAAAACCTGTCAGTTTCGGAGAAAAAGCGGCAATACACATTACTTCTCAAAAGAACGTGTATCGACTCAACCGCTAAAGTCAAATGTCAAAGCATTCCATAACTTCCTTTTAAAAAGTTTTCTTTTGAATATTTAAATTTAACCGCAAAAGACAATTATAATTGCTCATTTTTTGCACCCACAGAAAAATCCGATTATCCAGATAGCAAGAATTTCAAGAAACAATGTTTTGAATAGCTGTGGGAAAGTAACTACATCCATGAAACTAAGTTATAAGTCAAATTATTCTTGATAAAAATATTCAATCTTTTATTCTGTAGAGCTGTTTATTTATTTTTAAAGAGCTGTTATTAATTGGGTTTAAATTATAAATAATTTACATTTTCTACAGAACTTAAATTTATATTACTTATTTAACTATATTATTTAACTTAAATTATTTTCAGATTATACAGGTTCCGAAAATGTTTATTTTTATAAAAAAATATGCAATGTATTTGTTATAGGAAATATTTTAAAAAATCAAAAACATAATGCTTAATTTAAAAAAACTGTTTTAAACGGACTCCATGTTTTTTTTTATCCTGACATCTTTGCTTAATAAATATCCGCTATGAAAATATGAACAAACGAAAATAAAACTTTTAGAAAGTTGCATTACACTACCTAGTACATAATCCTTTCTTTATTTGTATGATGCAGCTGTAATATGCGTTTATGGAAATGGAATTATTCAAAAATTACTAAATTAATCAATTAAAATTGCGAAGCAAAAATATACTGCTATATTAACAATTATGTTACATTTTATATCGAATAAATGTGTACTATTATGCAGGAATTTCTCTAAATATTAGAGAATTGTGAACTGAAAAATAGCAATAAAAATGTTAAGTATCGACTGCAATAAGATTTCGCACACCATACATACAACGTAGAACGTATTAGTACTACTTAATATGTAACATTTAATATTTAATATATACAGTCAGTCACAAAAATCTATATACATCCATAAAAATAGGGCTTTCACCAAAACTACTCGAATTTACAAGCAAAGAAGCTTATTGGTGTATTATACTAACATGAAAAATAATTACGAATGCTTTGTAAAAACTTAAAAAATGATAATAACTAGTATAATTTGCATATTTACTGCAATCAGCATGTCAGGAAAGTCTACATACACCTTGTTTGGCATTTAACAAAATTTGCATATGAACCTCTTTCGTTTTAACTTTTCAATTTTACCAGGAACGTGGAGTTTGGTTACGCTGATCTGCATCTACCAAGATAGTCGGACTATTTAATTGTATCTAAACGGTTGCATATAATGTGAAAGATGAGCAGGGAAAAGAAACGTCCTTAGAATTGCGTAATCTCGTCATAAAATAAACGAAAATAAATCTTAAGATGGCAAGATTGCCAGAATTATAGCAAAAAGCCGTGAAATTATACAAACTATACTTAGAAATTATAATTACGTGGAAATGTGCTAAACAAATCTGGATGTAGTCGTCCAAGGAAACTTAAGAACCATGATGCAAGGATTATAGAATGAAAAGTAAAAATAAAAATCTGAAAATTTAGCCCCACAATTAACCAGGCACTGTGATGGCAAGTGGCAACAAAGTGCATTCAAAAACATTGCATAGAATACTTCGATCTGCAGGCTTCAGTGGTAGAGTTCTCAGAAGGAAACCTCTCATTTCATTTGCAAACCGACAAAAAAGTCTAGATTTTTCATCTAAACATATTGACAAGGACTTTCACTTTTGGAAAACAATGTTATTTACTTTGTGCGACTAAGTTTAATATTTTGGTTGTGATACGCATGGAAAAATTTGGTGACCCCCCCCCCCCCCCCCCCCACACACACACACACAGAAATGAAACTAGAAAATCTGACACCAACTGTTAAACACGGTGGAGGGAGTTGAATAGTTTAGGGCTCAATGGCGGCGAATGGGGTAGGTAATTTATTGATTATTGACGGTAAAATTGACCCATTCGGATATTTAAAAATATTATACAGCAATCTACACTCATACGTTCAAAATATAGGACTGGGAAATAGCTGGGTCTTCCAACAAAATAATGACCCGAAGCATGCTGCTAAGATCATAAAGGAATGGCTCTTTTATAACCCAAACAACTGCCTTCGCCACACCAGACGTAAAACCCGCTGAGCTGGTGAACTTGATCGTCGAATTCGTCAATACACAATTACAAGTAAAGAAACCTTGAATATCGCAATACAACACGCATGGTTGGACATTCCTCCCGATATGACAAAAATCTCGTTTTGTCAATGCCAAAAAGAATGAAAGCAGTTATAGATTCCAAGGGAGGAATTAAAGTATTAATTCCAACGTATTAATTAAAAATTTTTAACCCTTACTTATGCATAAATGTATTATACATTATTTGTATTTAGACTTTTGTGAGTATATAATATTTTACACAATTACTTTTAATAGACTTTTGCACAATCGCTAAATTTTAATGAGTCTTTTTTAATTTTCTTTAATGGACATATGTGAATGTCTGAAATGTTTACTAAAATAAAGTTTTGTCGGCTAGCTCAAATTAACTCACACCAATTTCACATTATTTCAAAATATCAATTTCTTGGTTGTAACTTTTTAAATATTTTTTATTTCTTCTTGGTACTTCTTCACATAACACATATAACAATAACTGGCGCTAATATACCTTTTTACATGTTAGCACAACTCAAAACAGAACAGAACTAGAACTAACTAACAGCATTTCTTATTCGTCAAAGCTCACCCAAGCCTGTCACGTGATTGCCGGTACAGTCAATTTTTGGAACGGATAGCGCGCGTTACATCCTGTCACGTGATAGCCGGTACAGTCTATTTTTGGAACGGATAGCACGCGTTACATCCTCCTTCTCTGTTTCCGATCTGCGTCTCGGAGAGGAAACAGGATGCTTTCTGGGTCTTTCTCTTTTTCTCAAAGGTGAAACTGGATTAGTTTCAGATTCTTGAAAGGTGACAACCCTAGTAGCAGCGACTGGTCGCATTTTGCTAGGCCTTTCATCAATTCCTCGAAAGTTGCTCGAGAAATAATACACGTGTATCATTGCGAGCAACATATGAGAACCGGTTTTGATGAGGCTATATTTCATCAACTAAAGCTAACCCTATGAGCTCATTTCCCGATGAAAACGTGCTGATTGGTAACTCACCAACAACAGATAATTGCCCAATATCGAATCACGGTGAAATATGGGCGAAATCACAGTTTTTCTGGAAGCGCAAATCTGATTGGTTGAAAGACGAAGGCTGCGCGAAGTCCCGGATGAAGTCGGTGTTGTTGTTTTGATGAACTCTCCAGCGAGGAAGGAGGAAGCGGACGCCATTGCTACAGCGA
The DNA here is from genome assembly GCA_963932465.1 of Maratus speciosus. NCBI lineage: Eukaryota > Metazoa > Arthropoda > Arachnida > Araneae > Salticidae > Maratus > Maratus speciosus. Next base: position 22,091,923 of record OZ010800.1, on the reverse strand, counting down.
CACGCGTGAGCTCCTTGGAAGTTGAAAAAATACCTTTTCTCGGAAATATGTAAGTACCTATTTCATTATTTCTGATGTTATTACTTTTTTCACAAATAAATGTTGTGAAAATATAATACAGACTTCACAATATTTCTGATTTTCCACGTTTTCCTGTGCCCTTGAGTTCCATACACATTTTTTAATAGCTTGAAATTTTTATTATCATATCGGTAATTTGTCTCGAATAATAATGAAGTTCTTCATTATTGTTTTGTAATTAAACTGGTACAGAACGTGATTACATTTTTAAAATAATGTTTTTACTGGAAAAAATAAAAAGACGAATTCTGAAATAAAATCCGATTTTTGGGTCTCGGAGATTGGCAAGTCTGTATGTATATGTTGTTTCTGGTTGCTGTATGTATAAATCCTTTTACATTTTCTGATCGAATAAAGAGAAAAAATATTTTAAAATAAGCAAAAAAAAAAAAAAAAAAAAAAAAAGAAAGTACCAATCATTCTGGCAACCAAAATGCTTTAATATTATTAAGTCAGGATTTAAGAAAAACAAAACCCCCTTTTAACACCTTTTTTTCAATAACACCCAAAATAACCCCTACAGCTGCGATTTTCAAAAAGAAACAGACAGAGGAGGGAGGGGGGTATGATATTAAAATCCAAAAAAGTTCATAAAATACTCAATCACTTAAGATAAAAAAAATTTTGGCAGGGTTCGCAAATATCAAAATAGTCAAATACTTAGTGCTGATTATAAATATTTTAAGATTTTTGTGTTAAAGGAAAGAAATGATTAATTGCTGTCAAAGCTTAATATATATATATATATATATATATATATATATATATATATATATATTTTTTACTGAAAAAGGGTTATTTTGTATACTTAAAAGTAGGTGTGTGTACATTTTTCTTATACAGAAAGTAAAATTATTACAGTGCAGATAATGTATGATTTTTTTTTTTTAATTTGTCTATTTTCTGTGTTTTAAAATGTGTATTTTTGCTTTATTTTGATTGTCGCCATTTTAAAATGCACACTTTTGCGTGTTGTCTCCTAGAGTTTGGTAATCTGGGAGACAAAACGCAAAAACATGCCGATTTTGTGATTTGGTTTGGAAATGCACCAAGAAGGGGGGGGGATCAAAGTTTAGTTAAAATATTTTTGTTGGTTTTCAAGGGAGGGGGGGTCATGACCTCTGTCACCTCCCCCTTGGATCCGCCATTCTAGATTACGTAGTTCAGTATTACATATTTTATTATTTCATATTTTTAAGTTTAAAATAAGTCGGATATTAGAAAATTAGTAAAATTATCTTTCTAAATATACTTTGCAGAAGAGGGGGGGGGGGGTTGCCCCGCCCGTTCCATGTTTGCACCCGGTGCAAAAAAGTCTAGTTTCGTTCCTGATCCAAGAGGGGGTGATGACCCCCCTCACCCTGAACAACATAAAAATGCTAAAATTTATTTAAAAAATGAAATAATTTTTAATTTTTTTTTTAATTTTAATGTTATTTAATTAAGTATTAAAGGAAAAAAAATGATTAATTGCTGTCAAAGCTTAATATATATATACTTTTTAAACTAAAAAATGGTTGTTTTGTAGTATATAACCTTTACCGGTGCAGAGTAATTCTGTTCATAAACCGATGCAATAATGGACTGACACCGGAATTTATAAACGAATTTATTAGAAAATACGAACTTGCTTATTTTCATGTACATTATAATAAGAAAATTTTAATTAAATATTCTTGGTGCCATTTGTCAGTTTTGGAATTAAATTTAGGTGTCCTTTTTTAAGGACGCCGCCCTCGAAATTGTTAAAAGTAGGCGTGTGTACATTTTTCTTGTACAGAAAGTAAAATTATTACAAGACTCATAATGTGTGATTGCTTTTTTTTTTAATTTTTGTATTTCCTGTGTTTTAAAATATGTATTTTTGCTTTATTTTTATTGTCGCCATCTTAAAGTGAACGTTTTTGCGTGATGCCTCCTAGAGTTTGGAAATTCTGGGAGACAAAACGCAAAAACCTTTGGTGATTTTTTTTGGGAAAACACCAAGAAGGGGATCAAAGTGCAGTTTAATTTGGGTACTCTAACTCAGTAGCAGAACGGCACCAGGCACTGCATTTTTTATGCCTGGTAAACAATGGCGGATCCAAGAGGGGGGGAGGATAATGACACCCCCCTGAACAACAGAAAAATGCAAAAAATTATTTAAAAAATGAAATATATTTTTAACTAGTTTTGAATTTTAATGTTATTTAATTATGTATTAAAAGAAAAAAAGGATTAATTGCTGTCAAGTCAAAGCTTAATGTATATATATATTTTTTTAACTGAAAAAGTATTGTTTTGTATTTAAAAATAGGTGTTTGTAGTACAAACTGTACATTTTTCTTGTACAGAAAATAAAATTATTACTGGGCGGATAATGATTTTTTTTTTTTCAAAATTTGTGTATTTTCTGTGTTTTAAAATATGTATTTTTGCTTTATGTTGATTGTCGCCATCTTAAAATGCATACTTTTGTGTGGTGTCTCCTAGAGTTTGAAAATCTGGGAGACAAAACGCAAAAACATGCAAATTTGGGGATTTTTTTTTTTTTTTGAAACACACCAAGAAGGGGATTAAAGTAGAATATTTTTGTTGGTGTTCATGACCCCCCCCCCCCTTCTGACGCCAATCATCTCCCCCTTGTATCTGCCATTGTAGATTACGTAGTTCAGTATTACATATTTTATGATTACATATTTTAAATTTTAAAGTAAGTCTAATATTAGAAAATTAGTATAATTCTCTTTCTAAATATACTTTGCAGAAGAGGGGGGGGGGGGTGCAAAAAAGGCTAGTTTCGGCCCTGATCCAAGAGGGGGGTAATCTCCCCCCCCCCTTGAACAATAGAAAAATGCTAAAAATTATTTAAAAAATGAAATATATTTTATATTCTTTTTGAATTTTAATGTTATTTAATTACTATGTATTAAGGGGAAAAAAAAAGATTAATTGCAGTCAAAGCTTAATATATACAGTAGACTCCCTCAAATCTGCTAACCTAAAATCCACACATCATTACAGATGTAAACAATGAAAGTTTTAGTTCAGATGCCAGAACACAATTACAGAATTTTTTAGTTTTATATAATTATTCTGCATGTATTTTAATATGTAATTATAGATAATATGACTGAACTCATGGTTTTGCATGAAATAAGTATAAATTTATTTCTGGTAAAAATCAAGATATTGCCAATATCATTGGTAATAATCACAATCTTTTTACTAAATATATACATGTATCAATCAAACTTTTTTGCATATTAAATCTGACTAAACCTTAAATACAACTTCCTTACTTTATGATTTTTATGTGAAATTATTAACATGGTACCTTTAAGAGGAAAGTTTCATTCAATAATTCATCTTTATTATGCATATTTAATTATACATTAATTATTTAATTTTTAATAATTTAACTTTATTTTTATTTAAAAATATTAATCATTTTTAAAATTATCTTACTGTTTATTATTTTAGTTTAATACTTTACTATTTTAATATTTTGCTATATTGCAAGCCTTCATATAATTTCGATTACATCATTAGCTACATTCAAATTACTGTTTAAAAAATGTAAACAAAACAATAACCAGAAATCTGCAAAATTATAAAATCCGCACAACCTCTGGTCCTAAGCTGTGCGGATTTGAGGGAGTCTACTGTATATATTTTTTAACTAAAAAAGTGTTGTTTTGTATTTAAAAGTAGGTGTGTATACATTTTTCTTGTACAGAAAATAAAATGATTGCCAGGCGGATAATGTAGGATTTTTTTTTTTCAAAATTTGTGTATTTTCTGTGTTTTAAAATATGTATTTTTGCTTTATTTTTATTGTTGCCATCTTTAAATGCCTGCTTTTGCATGATGTCTCCTAGAGTTTGGGATTCTAAGAGACAAAACGCAAAAACGGGGCAATTTGGCGATTTTTTTGGAAACGCACCGAGAAGAGGATCAAAGTGCAGTTTCATTTGGGTACTCTGCCACTCAGTAGCAGAACGGTAGCAGGTACTGCATTTTTTTTTTATGCCTGGTAAACAATGGTGGATCCAAGAGGTGGGTCATGAGCATGACCCCCCCCCCCCCTATCACCTGAACAACAGAATAATGCTAAACATTATTTAAAAAATGAAATAATTTTAAATTCTTTTTGAATTTTAATGTTATTTAATTATGTATTAAAGGGAAAAAATGATTAATTTCTGTCAAAGCGTAATATTATATATACTTTTTAAACTGAAAAAGGGTTGTTTTGTATTTAAAAGTAGGTGTGTGTACTACATTTTTCTTGTACAGGTAGTAAAATTATTAACGAGCAGTTAATGTATGATTTTTTTTTCAAAATTTGTGTATTTTCTGTGTTTTAAAATATGTATTTTTGCTTTATTTTGATTGTCGTCATCTTAAAAGGCACACTTTTGCATGGTGTCTCCAAGAGTTTGGAAATCTGGGAGGCAAAACGCCAAAACGTGCCAATTTGGTGATTTTTGTTTGGAAACGCACCAGGAAGGAGATCAAAGTTTATTTAGAATATTTTTGTTGGCCATCGCCCCACCCTGGGATCTGCCATTGTAGATTACGTAGTTCAGTATTACATATTTTATGATTTCATATTTTAAATTTTAAAATAAGTCGGATATTAGAAAATTAGTAAAATTCTCTTCGTAAATATACGTTGCAGAAGAGGGGGGAAGGTGCGTCAAAATCCATGTTTGCCCCGGGTGCAAAAAAGGCTAGTTTCAGCCCTGATCCAAGAAGGTGGATAATGCACCCCCCCCCCCCTCTGAACAACAGAAAAATGCTAAAAATTATTTTAAAAATGAGTGCAAATTAGTGATATTTTTGCACAACCGATTGATACATTTGCGAGTTTTTTACTATGAAAGGTTGTTGAAATTAAATTTTTTTTCCCTTGACTGATCAACAAATTTTGTGGGGTTTTCCCCCAAGATCGATTGACAAGTTTTGTGTTATTTTTCATGGCCAATTAATGAATTTGGGTGGGGGGGAGGGTGATTCTTATCCGAATTTTCAGAAAATTTAAGGCATTAAGTTCAAAAAATTATGAAAAATCAGTCATCAGTCTGGAAATTCAGACATAAAAAATATATAACTGAAAAAGTGACAAATGGTCACCAAAAAAATTGATTTTGTCAGTTGTTCGCAGAAAAAACATTTTAATCAAAGCATCATGAATAAAACGCAAATTTCATCAAAGAATCACAGAAAAAACATGAATCTCATTAAAGGATTGCGAAAACTTAAATTTTGTCAAAGATCGCGAAAACTCAAATTTTGTCAAAGGATCGCAAAAAATCAAATTTTGTCAGAGGATCGAGGAAACTCAAATTTCTTCGGAAGATCACGGAAACTCAAATTTCTTCGAAGGATCGCGGAAACTCAAATCTCTTCGAAGTATGCTGAAAACTCAAATTTCTTCGAAGGATGTCGAAAACTCAAATTTCTTCGAAGGATGTCGAAAACTCAAATTTCTTCGAAGGATGTCGAAAACTCAAATTTCTTCGAAGGATGTCGAAAACTCAAATTTCTTCGAAGGATGTCGAAAACTCAAATTTCTTCGAAGAATGTCGAAAACTCAAATTTCTTCGTAGGATGCCAAAAACTTGAATTTAGTAGTCAAAGGTCCTCTTAAAAAATGCAAATTTCATCAAAGGTCATAGGGGAAAAAACGCAAATTTTGTGAATGGTTCGCAGAAAAAAGTTGCGGTTTCTTTAGAAAACAGCACACACACACACATACAAATATTTGTTTATTATTATAGGTATAGTTTTCACCCCTTGGTGATGAGAGCCCTTTGAGGCTTAATTTTAATCTTTTACCACCGGTTTTTAAAAACAGAAAATTTTCTTTAGTTGAATCGCGAAAATGCTCTGATTAAATAAGGTAAATTTTACATTAAAAAATAACTGGTGAGAATAATGAAGGATTCTGAGTACCTTAAGTGGCACATATACCGATCGCTCGTCCCCTAGGGGTTAATCTGAAATAATAGACTGAACTAACTTTTGAAAAATTGGTTTTAACCTGAATCCAACTTGCAGGAATGTACGCTCAGCCTGAAATCGACCCGAACCAAAAACAAAGTTTACTCAACTTGCAACAAGAATAATTAGCTCCAGAAGAGGATTGATTGCTCTCCCTTCCCCCCCCCCCCCCCCCTCACCTATCTGCTGTAACCTTTCAGAAAATTTGTTGTAAATTTCAGATTTTGATTTTTTTTTTTTTAATTCTGAATCAACTGCAAATTTAACGGTTACTTTTTGCCATAGATTGGACGAAATTCTGTTTTTTCAACAGTCAGTTTGTTAATCAAAGAAAATGCCAGGGAGTCCTGTTTTGACTATAATTTCGTTAAGGATATAATAAAACAATTTCATTCTGAAATGGATATTCATGATGCCATCAGCGAATATACATTGTTCATGCAAGTAGTTAAAAATGGAGGCACGTTAAATATTGCAAAGTTTCCTGAAATTTTTTAAAGCGAGCATAATCATACATTTTCAATAATTTCCAAAGTTATAAATGTTGAGCTTGTGCTGTCTGTCACAATTTTACCTTCTGAAAGGAAATTCAGGGCACAAAATCGAATAAAAACTAATTTCTGAACTACATTTAACAACCCCATTCTAAGAACTCATGACATTTGATTGAAAGTTGAATAATAGACTGTATAACAGCTTGATTTTCTTCCTTATTGAAAAAAATTTGCATACTAATTATTCTGAATTGTTGATTTAAATTGCTTCAATGGTATTTTGTCATGTCCGTGTTAATGTATTACTTTAAATAGCATGTAAAATAACAGTGAATTTTAAAGATTTTTTCCCTCCTCCCTTAAACAGCTCAACTCCACCTCCATTTATAAATGTTAGAAGGGAGACTCTCTTCCTAAGAAAAATTTAATTTTAAGCCCTGTCTTGACCAATTATCAAATTTTTCGACTGATTTATAAATCCTGCCATTTCGTCTTCTGACTGATTCACAAAATTACTCTGTTTTTCCTCTGTTGCATTGAAAAATTGCATGATTTTTTTATTCTGAGGTGGATAGACAATTTGATATTTTTTCCCCATCAATCGATCACAATTAATTGATTTTGCAGTTATATTCTTGCATGGAGTTGACAAATTTCTCGATTTTTCCCCTTCTCTATGACCAATTGACAAATTTCGAATTCCCTTCCCATATTCGATGAATTTTGCTATTTTTTTCCCCTCAGCCAATTAGTGAAATTCAAATTTTTTTATTGCAGCCGATTGACGTATTTTGCAATGAAATTAAATAAAAAGGGTGCATCCAAAAGAGCAGTAAGGACCACTGGGTGCATAATGTAGTTTGAAAAGGTCCACCGTGCTTTACGCCCTTCCAAATTAGCCTAGAGTCAATACTATTTGTACATTAAAATTCCTTATCTTTAAAAAAAGAATTCTATTTAATGATTCTTAACTTTTAGCATTGCACCTGAAAAACATCAAGAAATACAGAAATTTTATGCAATTGCTTTTTTTTGTGTCTCGGTACTTTAATGAAATGCAATACATTTTATTTTTTTTATATTAATTTTTTTTTAATCCTTAGGATGTTCTTGAAATTCCTATGAGACCACTCTCTGAGAAGGCAAACAGTGTTTCCTTGCATCGTGATTTTTAAGAGAAATCTAAGGGTAATTATAATTATGTTTATGCTAAAAAAACTACTTTTTGCAGCAGATGCTGCTTAATGTGATTATGTGTAATATCAGCCTGTTAGTGTTATCAAAATCATCATGTCCCGACCTAACAATTCATGCTAAAAGCATCGCTCTGTGTGATAAATACTTTGTTTAATGGTATTGCCTTTTCAGCAGCAGTTACAAGCGAAGTTCTGTTAAAAAGCCCTTTCAAGGCATGAATTCTAAATAAGAAAAAATGTAGCAATTTATCCCTATCAATTTTTTGTGATCACGTTGCAGATGCATGCATGACATGGGAATATGCAGTCAATTAAGGAATGTAGGTGAGTAGCTCGCAACAGCTGCTGCAAGGGGAAAGCTTCAGTAAACCTCGGAATGGGAACAAAAATTATGTACCTGCTAGCAGTGTCATGTAACCATTTATTTCGTTATCAAATAAAGTTCTAGTCAGACCAGACAACCAGTTGTGGTAAGTTGTATATTGTTCAATTATCTTTGAAAGTCAATGGCAATAGCTACTATGAACGAAAAGCAAATGGATTTAAGTATTTTTAAAAAAAAAAATTAGATTTTACATCGTTATATTTTACCTCAAATGAGCCAACACAATGCTGCAATTCAATTAAAAATTATTCAACCTCTTATGTGCAAAATCTTTAAAAATCGAAAGATTTTTAATAAAAAAAGAAAAGAATGGTAATACAGAATATTACAAACTGAAGTGGAAAAGATGCTGACATTTTTGTTTTCAAACAATCGGCAAAAAAGATGCAAGAGTCAGTGGTCTACTCATGTGACAAAAAGCAGATGATTTAGCAGAGAAAATGGGAGAAAAGAGGATTTGTTGCAGTTGATGGCTGGTTTCAGCATTGGCAGAAAGAGAAAACATAGATTAAAGCAGATGGCTTAGTAGAAAATAGGAAAAAGTAGATTTGTTGCTAGTGACGACTAACTTCGGTATTGGAAAAAATGTGAAAGCATTGTTTAAAGCAGTTAGTATAGAAAAATGGATTTGTTACAAGTAATGCCAGCTTCAGCATTGGAGAAAACATGAAAAATAATATTTTAAGAGTCCATAGAAAACAAAAAGATGCTAATATGACAGCTACAGAAAAATTGGTGAAAGGGGAGTGGCCAAAACTTGTTTTCATATATAGCGTTTAACCCTTTCGAGGGTGGTGTCATTAAAAAAGGACACCTAATTTTGGTTGAGTTGGAAATGAGTTGATGAAAAATGAATGAAAAATGAGTTGGAAATTTTGAAATGCGGTTTACAACATTGGTCGGACAATTTTCAAACATGGTACAGATATGAAAAATTCATTATTAAAATTTTCAGGGAGAATTGTAAAAAGCAAAAATTACCGAAACCCTTCAATATACTTTATCCCTTTTAAAGTCATAATTTCAACAAGGATGAGTAATACTTTTCTACATAATAGTATTACTGGACATAGTATCTTAAATCACTTATTCTTATCAATTGGAAGGTTTGCGAGCAGGCCCACTTGAAAAAATCCACTGTCGTTTTTTTTCAAATTCTCTCATGCTTTCACAACTGTATCATTATTTAATCTAAGTAAAATAATGAACATAATTTTAACAAGAGTTTATTAAAAGTAATTTATTTGATTTTTAATTAATTAAAGAATATTTTTAATTAATCAATTCTTGATTGAATTAAAGTTTTAGAAAATGCAAAGATAAATGCCAATTTGGGGGTGGGGTGGGGGGCTAGCTTTTTCAAGTGTTTCTCTGAAGGGCATTATTTCCACTTAGAAATATTGATTTTGAAATATATTTTAAATTTTATAACACAAATTGTGAAAATTTGGCTTTTTTTTTTTCTCCTCGGGTTTGCAAGAATAAAATTATACAAAATTGTAGATTTTTTTTGTTTGTTTGTTTGGTTTCTGCACATGGGGCCTGAAATAAAACAGATATTGTAAAATTTTAATCTGTGTGACTGAAAATAAAGCCAAAAATGTAAAATTTTCGCTTCAAACTGTCTGCAATCTGTCTCGAATCGAAAGGTCTGTGTGACATAAAATAACGATGGTGGTGTAAACATTTTACAAATTTTACAGGAGCTCGTTGAAATTTAATTTTTTGGGGTGTGTGTGGGGGGGGGGGGGGAGGAATTGTTTTTAGAAAAAAGTGTCATCTTTTCCAACCTTTTTTCTCCAACTGCAGTGTAGCTCAAAGAATATATTATTATTACAACAAAATGTTCTGCTATTTCCAAAAAGAAAAAACGTGATTGGTTGATCCATTTAAACTGTATATTTTACATGTCAAGCTAAAAATGCTGTATATGCAACTGACAATATCTCTATCAGTTTTAAGAGTTGTTGTTGTATAATAAAAATATCTGTTATCAGGGTTCGTTGATATATATCAATGGATATATATCTTGATATATATCCGATATTTATTTTTAAAATATCAAGATTTTTGATATTTTCGATATTTTCAAATTCTTGATATTTATTTTCAAAATACTAAGATGTTTGATATTTTGCATAGTTAATATTTATTTTCAAAATATTACCGTGCAAGATACTTTTGATATTTTCTACACAGTCAAAGCAAATGTAAATGAAATTCCATCTGTTATTGACCACATATCGTCATTCTGTAGATAATGAACTTTTGCCCCTGGCAGTAACTTTTTTAAGAAAAGAAGAAAACAGATATTTTCCAAGCTTTATGTTTGAAACTTTTATTTTGAAATGTAGAACTAATAATTATGCGAGACAGTTAATTCAGAACAACCTTTGAAAGATATAATGTAATTTAGATAATCATTTATATACAGCCAAGGTTCGTTGATATATATCAATGGATATATATATATATATCCGATATTTATTTTCAAAATATCAAGATTTTTGATATTTTCATATATACTTGATATTTATTTTCAATTTATCAAGACGTTTCATATTTTCTGCACTTGATATTTATTTTCAAAATATGAATGTGTGCAAGGTATTTTTCATATTTTCAGTCATAATTCGTAATATTTCAGTGTAAATTAAATAAATTTTCAACTGTTATTGACTGTGTGAATCTGTAGATAATGAAATTTTGTCTCTCTTTATGTGACTTTTTAGACAAAAAAGTCAACAAATATATTTTTCAAGCTTTTATTTTTAAATGTTGTACTAATAATTATGTGGGACGTAATTAATTCAGAACAACCATTAAGTGTATAAAGCAAATTGTTACTGTTTTCAATTAGTTCATATTCAATTTTGTTCTAAGTAAAAAAAAAAAAAAAAAAAAAAAAAAAATGCATTTTTAGAATATTGTTTAAGTTTTCATGTTAAGTACAATATATTTTAGTTTTTAATCTATATTATGTTCGAAAACATTTATTATCAGAGGTAAGTTGGCTGCTTTGAAAATATCGGATATATATCGAAAATATCGGATATATATCAAAATATCGGATATTTTTGATATTTTCGAAAATATCATGATATTTACGAACCCTGTCTGTTATACTACAAACTATGAATAATAACTGGGTAAATTCAGTTTTTATGTTACTTTATTCTTTCTATGTAAAAAAAGAAAAGAAATTGACCAACTTTTCGACACAATGAATGGTATACTGCCTTTAAAGAAAATTATAGAAAATCTAATGAAATCATAAAACCACCTTTTCTTCATAGCAAAAAGCTGTTTTTTTTTTTTTTTTTAAATAATATTTTGGGTGAAATCTGTAGGGTATATTGATATAAGTGCCAGGTTTCAATATGGAGAAAATCTCCAAAATTGCTTCTTTGTAAAATGGTTAATAACGCTGAAACTGTTTGTAGAAACAAAGTGTAATTTTGTATATGAAGTCTTAATTTTTTTTTTCTTTGTAAATTTGCAGGTTGCTATTGGAAAGTTTTATCTTTGTTAATTTTAGCTTGTATATAGAAAAATTAACAGATGTTAAATAACAGTAGGCATTAAAGGTCTGCACAGACCAAAATTTTTACAATTATTTCAAATTGTGCAGACCCAAAAAATCCAAGTTAAATAAATAAAAAAAAAAATGCTAAGCTGGGGCCAAAATCATAAATCCACCTTCAGTTTCTATTTTTGAATTAGTATTCAACCATCTCAAAAGATATTTTTTCTTTCTTAAAAATTTCAAAATGGACTTTTTTTTTTTTTTTTTTTTTTTTTTTAGAATGACCCCATATCTCTCCCATGGAAATAAAATACTACAAGTGTACTTAATAAAGCTAACTGAAATAAACCACACTTTTACATACACATGATTATGCATAAAAATTTACTATTTTGTTCTCTTTTTGTCTAGCTTTGTGAACTGCATTTTACATCTGCTGACATTCATGAGTTCCCCCTCTACACTGCAGAAAATGGAATATGTCACCTACGCTTAAGAAAAGGTGGCATTCCGTCCTGTTTGATACTGTGACCAGAACACTCCTAAAACAAGATATTTCATGTAATTCTCCAGATACAAAATAAAGATCAATTTCTCTTGAGAATTTTTTTTCCAAAGTTATTTTAAACGCATTAGTTTTTGTTTGTTCCTGTTGGAACATTATTTATAAATAAAAACAGTGTAATTGATGCACTTATATATTTAAACTTACTTTGAATTTCTTTTGATGTGTATGTTATGTGTTATTTAAAAATAAATAAATCTTAAATTTATATCAAATGAGTTGATTCAAGTTTGATTTGGAAATTATTAGCTATATTTGAGTATGTGAGTTTCAAAATTTGCCTTATCCAGTAAATCAAATTTTGGGAAATCGTGAAAAACCTCTGATCGCGTCCATTGGTTTTCATTGTAAACCAAGATTTTACAATGCCAGAAATACACAATAAAGCTAGTGTTTTGCAGATGGTATTGTTTTCCAGATTCATGTCCACCGGTACCAGTAGAATGGAATGACAGAGAAAACTCGTATTTTTTAACTTTTAGATAAGGAGTTTTGAAACTGGTGTCCTCATTAAATTCTTATGCATGAATATTCAATAAATATTTTATTATTTCTACTTTTTATGGGATGTGAATGTACAAAGCAACATTTGAATCATCTGTGAAAATTAATTGCTTCAGAAACTTTTTTAACTTAGAAGATTTTTGTTTCGATTTATACGAAGGGTTGCAGGAAGAAGCAACAACATTTTTTTTTTTTTTTTTTTTTCTGTCATTGTTTAACCTTAATAAAACTTTCAAATAATACATTTATATTAAATGAGTAAGTTAATTGAACAGAATTTAAGTACTTTTTGTGTACGCTAATTTCAGATGTACATAGTTTGCAGCCAATCAAATAAGTTTTAGACCAATAAAGTTTATTTAAATATGTTGCATAATATGTAAAAAATAGAAATAACATAAATCTTATTTATTAAAATTTCTCAGCAGATTATGCACTAGAAATTAGGGTATTTTATTCATTTGGTAATTAAAAAATGCAGATAGTATATGTAGATTCTTAAAACAATACTTCAAGTTTAGAAACAATAAGATAAAATAGCTAACATTAATGTGATATTTTATATAGGCATAGAGATATAAAACTGAAAAAAAATCTAATTGAGATAATGTATTTTTTCAGTTATCTGTCCTAATATCTAAACAGAAAGTAACAGGAGATGGCTGCTGCTATTAAACAACAAAAAGTACATTCAAACCTCATTAACATGTACAGAATTAACCTGGTGTACTTTTAATATGAATTTTTCCTACAATACCTGTCAAAATTAATACAACGGTTTTATTAATAATAATATAAACTATTGATGATAACATGTGGAAAAAAACTTTTAATTTGCCTTGAGATTTATGTTAACGAGGTTTGACTGTATAACTACTACAATAGTATTTTAAATTTTGTTTCAATCAGAAATTTATGATTAATAAACAAAATCAGTTAAATGTTAAACATTTTAAATATCACGAGCATTAAAGCCTTTGCTTATTCCACTTTGTGTGGATTTGTCCGCATTCAACTATTGTGACCTATGGCATCTGGATGCATAAGTCTAGGTGTTGAAAATATTTTTTCCTACACTTCCAGAGAATGTTGATCCTGTGCTGCTTAATGAAGCCCAATTCCATAATAAATATAAATTTATGTAAATGTTTTGAATGAAAAAAATCATAACAGCAGTGTTGTGAGAAAAAAAAATTATCAGAAAGTCTCAAAAAGTTATTTTCAAATACATTTGACAATTAGATTGATCAATAATTAGTAAAATATTAATTTAAATAGTTTTTCTGTCATTTTTTCTTAAATCATATTAAGATACAAATATTTCAGAGGGGGAAATCCCCTACCTTCCCTACAGTTAGGGTTTTCACAGACAATACAATCGTGAAGTATCAACATGACATAAGACTAATAGAAAAGAAATTAACCGTAGGTGTGAAAGTTGTGAATATTAACCCCTTGAGGGACGATGGGATATATTTTATCCCACCTAAGTTTAATCGAGATTTGCACCGGAAACTTTAAAAAAAATTTTATTTTTGTAAATTTGATGGAAAAAACTTGTAAAATTGCTTTTCTTTATTTTGAAACGGAATTTTTCAAAGATCCCGGTGTGAATTCAACATTACAGGAACGCAATCACTTGCCTCTCAAGGGGTTAAATGAAATTGATTTGACTTAAAAATGGGACTTGCAAAGCTGAACCTAATTCATACATTTGTTTTAGAAATATAATCTTATTACAGTGTGCTTCTTCAAGAGTTTTATTTTTTTGCACTTTACAGATATGAATTATCAAATATTTAACAAAGAAATTGTAATAAGTATACTTATTATCACCTTCCCACGTAGTGAAAGAAGAAAAAAACTTTAAACCAGAAATTTATTTAATGAAATAAAGTATATTTCAAATCACTACTAAATAGAGGCAAGGCACATTTAATTAAATAAATTTTCTGGTTCAAAGTATTTATTTTTGGGGAAAACGGTTTATTGCCAAATATGGGTATGTGTTTGGACAGTTCGTGTGGTAAAAAATGGTCTTTATTTAAACGAGGAGGGTGTGATGCCCTTTGCTTTTGTACGCCTCTTGTCAAGGATCTCTGAACAGACCGAAATTCTACCTAATTAGACACCTGAATCCCACAACCCCCCCCCCCCTTTCCAATAAATATGCTTAATTAAAAATATATACTCTTTTGAGTTATGAGTGTTTATACAATAGTATAACTTACTGAATTATTCATGTACCTTGGTAGAAAAAGGCCCAATTGCATTTCTCGTCTTTTAAAGTCTAATAAAATGAAAGAAATAACCTTTCATATTTTACAATGAAAAATTTAAGGGGCAAAAACTTATCAAAGCAGAACAATAATTTAGAATTAATAAAATTCTTTTAAAATATTTCTATCAAACATAATGATAAACAATAAGAGTGGTAATTGTTAGTCGAATATTAATACTTAAAAAATGCATTTGATTTTTTTTTTTAATCAGTTTGTTGAAAACAAGCAAACTTAATTGATTTAAAATAAAAGGCTTTAGGAAGAGGATAAATAATAGAATTTAATAGGATTATTTAAATGAAGGAGTAGTATTTGTTCAGAAATAAAAAAAAATATGGAACTCTTTCTAACTCAGCTCAACCCTCCCCCTCCTTCAAAAAATAAAAATAAAATTTGGATATTTTTGTTTAAATATTTTGTTTCAAACGATTGTAGTAAAGCTAATAGAAATTAAAAGAATGTATTTACATTTTTGACGCTTAAAATTTTAATGTATGTATATTTCGAAAATAAATATTCTGAAATCGCTTTCATTTATACACCCAACCAACCAATCTATAATTCATCGCTTTCTAATCAAAATTTGCTTGATAACTCATCTAAAAGTCATCGCATGTTCATCGTTATCAAATCGTACTCCTCGGTGTTTCATCATACATTTTTCTAAAATTCATCAGATTGCGATCATCCATAGATCTCAAGCCAATGAGACATTTCTGAGTAATTGCCGATGAAATTCATCCCTCTCCGATGAGAATGCGATAATCGGCCACTTATCGTGTCATCGGACTTCGATAAGAGGCCATTCAAGGGCCATATACATTTTGCTACTAGGGAAGGCGGAAACGTGGTAAGACCCAATTCGCTCACTAGGATTGTCCAGGCTAGCAATGCCATATGCCACCAGTGACGTTTGAGTCAAAACTATGTATGGCCCATCTATGGCCCATCCCATAAATTTTGCTGTTTTATTTTTACTTGCCTAACCCATACTTCCCATACTTCATCACCATGTGTGAAATACACTCGTTTAAGATTTTTATCGTAATATTTCTTCCGCTGATCTTGTTTCATTTCAACACGCTCTTTCACACTTTTTGAAATATGTGCAAGACATTTAAGATATGGGGTCATTTCCGCAAAAAAATTGTCATTTTCCACAACAGCTCTGAAGTCGTTCACCACATCATCGATTGTTCTTAGTTCTCGGCCAAATTGAAGATAGGCGACAGTTTGGCCTGATGTATCAGATTTGGTAGAGGAGTTCATAACAAATCCAATAAAAGGAAGTTCATCAATACAGGAACTGTGTTCATCCCCGACAAGGCTTGATATTCGAGGTTTCAAGTCTCTATTTTTACGTTCGACCGGATTGGTCTGAGAATGGTACAAAGGTGTCAATGATTGGTCAATTCCAAGAATGTAACAAACTTGATGTAGAACAACGCTCACAATCTGAGAGCCATTATCACATATAATTCTTCTAAAGGTACCATAACGAAGGAAGATCCCTCCAATCAGGGTAGTTGCAAATTCTTGTGCAGTGGATGTTATTAAGGAAAATAGGTCTACCCATTTAGTGGCACAATCGTCTACTATAAAAATCCCATCGGTGTCCATCTCTACTAGGAGGCAATGGTCCAAAGAGATCAATGCTGAGGGTTTCAAACCGCTGAGCATAAGCAGGTGTTCGTAATAAACCGGCTGGTTTCTGATTTGTTGCTTTATAACGGACGCACCCTGGGCACTAGGGTGGGTCGAAAAAAAGAATTTTTTTTATTTTTGGAACGCTTCAGTGTGGAAAAGTTGCCTATCGTAATAAGAAGAAAAACGGCATGATTTTTTTTTAAATCGGTTAACATCCTCCATTCGCGCATCGTACTTAAAGTTCATGAAAAATTTCAAAAATCGCGCCTTTTTTTAAATTTTGTTTAAGTTAATTAAAACTTTAAAAATAAACACGCTTTAGCCTTTTATGCTTGTTTCATGGTTTACATAACCTAAATAAATTAAATTACGATCAATAATCATTTTTTTTTGTTCGCGCAAGAACTTAGAAAATACATAAATTTACCAATTTTTCGAAATTTTCACCGTGCAACTCTTAGTTCGTTTTGCTAAAACAAAACGACACAGAACTCACCACGTGGTGGTGGTTAAACGTTGAGTTTCACCCACATCCTACCCAAACAACAGTAAAATTGTTTTGAAAATTGTTGGGTTGTATGAAATAAATTATGCTTTTGGTTGAATGTTAAAGTAGTTTCAAAATGAAACTGCAAAACTGATGTTTGAAGCCACTGATCTGCAGATTTATAGTTTCATTACTGCTATGAATTTAATTAATGTCCATTTTTTATTTCTTTTGTCAAAGATGAATTAGAAAACATTTAAAACAGAAAATAGATATATTTTTATTGCGTAACTCGTTTTTATTTAAATAGGGAGAGATGGGCCCATTGAGTTCCTCTTTTCCCTAAGCCCTTAAACGGTATTCTCTGCTTCGTGGTTTGTTTTATTGATTGCCAGATTATAAAATATAAAAAAAAAAGCTTTGATTAAAATATTGAAAATTTTATAAACCACACAATTAATTGAAAAGTTGCTAGTATGAAAAATTTGATGTTATTACATTCTGTTAAGTGCAATTTAAAAATTAAATTTGTTTTGTTTATTTAGGTTTTCAGTTAAGTCCAGGGCCAAAACAAGGGGAGGTAGAGGGGGCATGTGCCCCGGGAGCCAGAGCCAAGGGGCGCCAAATGAAAGATTATACCTTTGTAATCGATCATTTTCTTCTGATGGACTGATGGATTTCATTATTATGAAACAGCCATTATAAATGAAGTGTTAGGTGAAGATGAAAGAGCAGTCATAAAAAGTTTGACCTCTGATTCTCTGGTCAGAATGGGGAAAAAATGGCCATAATTTTTCTTTTCCATTTTTTTCCCCCATTCTGACCAGAAATTCAGAGTTCAAACTTTTTACGACTGCTCTTTCATCTTCATCTAACACTTCATTTATAATGGCTGTTTCATAATAATGAAAGCCATCAGTGCATCAGAAGAAAATAACTCGTTTAAAGCGGAAACTCGGTTAAGCGGGACTCGGATAATCTGAACTCTGCTGCATAAGCAAACACTGTAAACAGCCGGTAATACATGCGAATTCTTTTATGTGAACGAACTATAATTGCAACAAACGTCACATTCAGTTTACGTAGTTCAGTATTACATATTTTGTGATTACATATTTTAAAATTTAAAATAAGTCGGCCATTAGAAAGTTAGTAAAATTCTCTTTGTAAATATACTTTGAGAAGAAAGGGGGGCGCCAAAATTCATGTTTGCCACGGCCACAAAAAAGGCTAGTTTCGGCCCTGGTTAAGTCAAAAGATTGTATGCATTATAAACATTACTGAAATTTCATTTTTAGCAATGTATACATGGGGTGTCCATTACCAAAAAACCAAAAACCCGGTTTTTTTGGTTTAACCCGGGTTTTTTTAAATACATTTTCCTATTACATATATATGCATACTTATTGATAAAAATAAACATTGTTGGATATATAAGTAATATAACTTCATTTAAAAATAATTTAAATTAAATAATTACAATCAATTATGTAGAAAATTGAAATCATTTAAAATTTAAACATTTTTAGTAAAAGCCATTAGTAGTCTTATGTTCCATGAATAAAATGCTCTACATAGTGAAACATTGTAACCTTGAAAATCTAAATAAACAATCTTTTGATTACTAGTACTGTAAATAAATATATGGCGTAGTTTCATAAATATAATATACTTTCCCATGGCTATTCAAAATAATTTTTTTGAAATATTTGCAATCTGAGATAAATGATTTTTCTGTTAGAACACTACATGAACAATTATTATCTTTTATTGAAAGTAAAGCTTTTTATGAAGAATTCCTGAAATGATTTGAATTTAGCAGTAGAGTCTTTATATGTTTCAAGTGTATCATGTTTTCATGTTCATTTGACACTTCTCCTCAGAAACTGCCAGGTTAAAATAAATAAATAAAAAAAAAAAAAAAAAAAAAAAAAAAGAGAGAGAGAGAGAGAGGCAACAGTATAATAAACAGAAATACCTATTTAACAGCTCTTTGCATTGACCTTACATGTTACCTTACATAAGGTTACACATGACCTTAAAATGGAAAGTAGATTTATAAAAGTTGTCATCTACTAAAACATTTAAACAGCCACCAGACTTAATGCACAGGCTTTTTTTCTAAGCTATGTTATAATACGTATTACTTTTAAATGTCTAAACTAAAAATTAATAATATATCTTTTTAGGCATTTTTATGAGACTTTTTTTTTATTATGTCTCAAGCAAACCTTATCTCGATTTCCCCCCATTTTTTGTCAGATCTAAATAGTGGATTCGATAATGCAGTAGACTATTTAAATGTATCTTATTGCATATTTTAGTTAAAAGTAAACAGGTGCTTCGCTAGCAACCAATTTTTCAGTGTCCTCTTATTCGACTTCATATCTTGAGTTTCTTTTTTATTCTTAAGGCTGTTCTCAAATCCGAAAGGGCAACTTTATGACAAGTTGTAATTTATTTTTGTTCGGAAATGCATGAAATTAGTAGATGCTGTTGTTCAGAAACTATGTAATGGAACTGAGTTTTCCTCTTTTTTTTTTGCAAACTCAATAGATCTTTCAAAAAATATTGTCAAAGTGGACATTTTGAACCAAATTTCCTTGCAAAAGAAGAATAAGCGCTCAAGGAAGGTTAAAAACACCTTTGTTACATGATCAAAATTGCTTATAACTCAATAGGTAATTTATTCATCAAAAATGGAAAAAAAAATTCGATTCCAAATCGCTTCCATTGTCAGGCCTTCCAATTTTATATCTTTCTGTTAAAAAATGAATTTGTAAATGTGTCAAAGCGTTTTGCGCTAGTTGAATAGAGCAGATGAGAACAGTTTTAAAAGATAATCTCCCAATCAAGAAAATTTTCTTTTATAGCTTGACTGAAATTTTAAAGGTCATTTTATGTTATTAATTGTAATTAATTTGCATTTTCCCAAAGGAAAATATTTTATTCAAAATATTGAATATTTTTAGTAATCTATTTTATCTTTGCTAAATTCACATGTTTTAAATTTTTTCTTTAGAGATTCAGATATGTTCATCAACACATGTAATTTGCATTCTACATGCATACAAATATAACCTACACTCACTTCGTCTCACAGTGACTGCTGCGATATGACTGTTAAAAGTAGAAATTATTTATATCCAATAATTTGAGACACTTAAATTACAAAAATGAGAAAATATTATATTAGATTTTTTCAAAAAAAACCAATTGGTTAACCAATTGATTTAAACTGTGCTAACGCTGCTGGTAAGATTAAAATCATAATGCAAAACCCCAATCTCAATGTAGGAACGCAAGAAAAGCAAAGGCTTATTAAACCCAATAGCCATGATACAGCAAAGAAAACTCACAGCCAATCATTCATTAGCATACAGAACAAAGAGTAACCAATGAAGAGAATTACTTATGATTATGTCATCATTGAAGCATAAATATAATCCTTAGTAAATCTTAACTATTCAAGCAATCGAAGTAATAAAAGTATTTTTAGCTCAATTCTACCATTTTGGCTATTTTGAAAAATAAAAGGCTTAAAAAAAGAAAGAAAACTAACTACTTGTTTTCTTCTTCCCAGCTAATTTTAGTAAAATTAGTTAATCTGCCATGTAGATTTAAAGCTTATAAGAAAAGTTTGATTGATTAAAAATGCTTGGCACTTTACAAAATTATTAATTCATCATTTTTCTAAAGCTTTGCTTGTAGCTTCTGCATAACTTGGATTTTGCATTGTCCAATATCCAATTCAATATTTTCAGACTAGAAATGCATATTTATTTTTATGTAAGTTATTTTTAAAAGAATTCCTAAAATAAAATTACTGTAACTGTCACCTTAAATATTTTCCATTGAATCACTGCTCATATAATTTTCAATTTAAAATAAGGTCAGAACTGAATAGGAATTTAGACATTAAACAAATAGTAAGTTGCTTTATAAATCTTTAAGTAATTTATGCATCTCAGGTTGATTGTTATATTTCTATTATATAAATACTATAAATTTTTCTGCTATGTAAATGTTCAATGCTGAAATGTTACAGGTAAGCAAGAAAGTGGATCAACCAGAATTGATCTACACCAGAGTTTGAAATAGAATTTAAATTTTGGTTGGGAAATAATCCCTTTTTCACCTTTTTTTTCTTTGGGGGGGGGCGGGGGGGGGTAACTTTAATAATTCAGGTTTTTATTTTATTTGAAGATTTTCATTATTGCCATTGCATATTATATTTGTCATAATCAATGTAATTATCATAACAGTGACTGTACTTCATGTAAGTTAATTGCAGTTTGTATTATGCTTGTGCTTTTCAGGCTTTAATTCATATATTTTCTAATAAATACTTTGGTAAGTTGGTATTTGAGTATTTTTAAACAAACTAGTCTTGCTTGTCAAAATATGCCTAGCAGTGATTTCTGATTTTTAACTGTCCAAGTACAATTTAGTTGAACTTATTCTATGATCTGCTTTAAGTCACATAACATTGTCTGTCTTTATAAATTTAGTTGACATTGTAAACAATACTCTCTTTAGATTTTAATGTGCAGTTTGGGTAATATTCTGAATTTAAAGGGTTTCATTTTTTTTTTTTTCTTGACAACTTTATACAACTTCAACGTTCTTTCATTAAACCTCTTTTAAAATATATATAGTATGTTCATTCTCACTTTTTTCTGTTTACTTTTTTTTTGTACTAAATTTGTTTTATTTGATTCTAATTTTCCATTGTATGAATAAAATATATTTGAGATCCAGCTTGTGGATTCTAGTAGACGAGAGGTGAGTATTGCTTCAGTGTTGAAAATGAGAAATATTTCTCTAGAAAATATTTTGTATCTCCAAAAGCTACAAGTCTCAACTGTTCAACAAAGGATCTAGTCTCAACTGTTCTGCTTAACAAGCGCAAAACGTTTTGACATATTTACAAATTCATTTTTTTAACAGAAAGATATGAAATTGGAAAGCCTGGCCAAGGAAGCAATTTGGAATCAAACTGTTTTTTTCATTTTTTGATCAATGAATTACCTATTGAGTTATGTGATTTTGATCACGTGACAAGGCATTTTTCTCCCATTGCTGACTGGATTTTCTTCTTTCTTTCGGAAGTTCAGTTCAAAATGCCCACTTTGACAGAATTTTCTGAAAGATCTATTGCATTTACAAGAAAATGGAAAAAACAGCTCAATGACATAGTTTCTAAATAACACCTTCTAGTTTCACACGTTTCCGAACAAAAACTAATTAAAACTTATGTCAGAAAGTTGACCCTTTGGATTTCAGAAGAGCTTTAAGGATTCATTTATTTTAAGAGGAGAACAAGGGCAGGAGGGGGGGAGATATGAATGCATTTTCAGATGTGGGATGCACCCACCTTCCAGGTCAGTGAGGTGATTGCATTTACACAGGATTCGCAAATATCATGATATTTACAAAAAATCCGATATTTTGAAAATAGTCAACATACTGCTGGTGATAAATATTTTCAAACATAATATAAATTAAAAACTAAAACATATTGCACACTTAATATGAAAATCTAATAAAACAATAATCTATATAAATATATTTTTATTTTCCTTTCTCCCCCCCCCCCCTCCCCCTCTCTCCTAGAACAAAATTGAAGATCAACTAATTGAAAACAAACAGTTTGCTCTATACTCAAAACTATAGTATTCAGTATCAAAGAAAATTTCATTTATTATGAAAGAAAATTTTTAGTACAAAACAGATTTTTAATTGAAAAATTTTAACATAAATGTAACTTGGTCTTCTTTTTACTCCCTAACATGTCGTACAATTGAAGCTCAACTAAATGGAAACCGGAAATGATTCTTTTGAAATGAATTATATTATAATCTCAATTAGGCAGTTTATCTTTCAATGTCTGTTCTGAATTAATAATGTCCCACATAACATTTAAAAATAAAAACTTCAAACATAAATCTTGGAAAAGATATTTGTTTTCTTCTTTGACTAAAAAAGTGACTGTGAGAGACAAAAGTTCTTTATCCAGAGTACCACACTGTCAATAACAGTTGAAAATTTCATTTACACTTATTTCGATCGAAAATAGCAAAAATATCTTATCTTGCAGAATGATATTTTGAAAATAAATATTAAACACTGGAAAATATACAAAATACCAAACATCTTGGTATTTTGAATATAGATGTCAAACGTATGAAAATATCAAAAATCTTTATCATAATAATAAACATCAAATACAGGAAAATATCAAACATTTTGATATTTTGAAAATAAATATCAAATAATATTATACCTATCTATCAATAGCAACAAACCCTGCATTTACATGAGTTTGAAAGTAAGTAATAATTAATCTTGTTAATTTTTTGGGATTGAAAATTATGATATATAATTAGGGTTTTAATCCTGATCTCTGTTCAGGCAGGAATTCAATGGTTTTCAAAAAAATAAATTAACCCTTAATAAAGCTTTAAATCAACATCTTTTTTGTGAATGTTAGAATTGTTTTTTTTTTTTTTTTTTTTTTTTTTAATCTTTGCTACCTGGATCCACATACGTGGCCCTCTATTCTTTTCCTCATAAAAACTAAACTGTTTATTTTTTTTTTTTTTACATTTTTATTTCATTTCTTAATAGCTGAATGTTTTTTAGTTTAAAAGTAAACCAATAAATGGTAACATCTATGTTAATTTTCTCATAAAAAAAATGTTTGTTTTTTTCATCTGAGTTTGCAAAATGGATTCAAGACAGTATGGCCAAGAAATAAGAAATTTTCATACTTATTTAACTTAAATCATTTACTATCAAATGTTTTGAGGATTTGTATATCATCCACTTGTTTAAAGGCCTTGAATTTGTGATTGTGTAAATTTAGGTTAGTGATAATTAAATTAGTGTTTTAAGGGTATTTGTAATTTTAGATCCCTGTTTGTGAACCTAAATTACTTGTCCCCTAAGGTATCAATTTCTGAAAAGTTCTTTTTTTCTGTCATCTAATATCATTTTGTTTGTTTATAACCAGTGAATTAGTATTTGTAGTATTACTTTAGCTTTAAGAACGAAGAGGTTAAATTAGTAAAACCAAAGAACTTACTTGTACATAAAAATAAAAGAATGAATTTTTCTTATTTTTTAAAACTAATATTTTAAAATGTAAGAGATAATTTTTAGAAGAATTTGAAAGAAAGTTTTGAATTCATATAGAAGGTCAAAAAGTATAAAACCAAAGTGAAAAAAAGAAAAAATTGCAATTTATTCAAATTAATGCAACTGAACAACAAAAACTCCCCCCTCCTTTTGATTTATCAAGGAAGTTTTTAAATGCACTACAATAGGAAATCATTTTTTAAGATCATAAATATATGGGGTGTTTCTAAAAATTTGGAACAAACTTTCAGATGACTTAATGTGGTCAAGCATTTTTTCAAGAAACCAATATTGCAACCTACCATTTTACTACACGCTGAAAAAATTTTGGAATAATGAAATGTGTAGCTCATTGTTTGGATTTGAATTTTGGAAATTTTCTGAACTTCTCATCATGTAAATAAAAATTTGAAAATATTGTTACAATATTTTCATTATTGTTAAATTAACAAAAAAAAAAATCTGAGTTCGACTTGGAATGATATTTACATTGTATTTTTGACTGGAATAGGTCAACTGCAATCCCAATTTTCCATACAAAAAATATTTGTCTTGAGGCCTATCATCATTCTTGAAAGTTTGTTTCTTGCTGTTTAGAAACACCATATTTCTGGAGAGGCAGACAATATTATCATTACAATATGACCAGACAATATTCAGAAATGTGCGTTATTTGTACATTAATGCTTATGAACTGTCTTCATTAGTAGTTAATTTTCTTAAAATCACTTTTCTAGTACAAAATAAATGATGTAAAAGTCATATCTTTATTTATTAATCATTTAAAAGTAGTAGTTTACTAAGATTTTTAAAAAGTTATTTGTTTTAATATTCAGTTTGACCAAATATGAAAATATTCGGCTAAACTGAATATTCAGTTAGTATGACCAAATATTCAGTAATATTGACAAACACTGAAAAAATACTGAATATCCGGTACATATTCTTTGTGCGTGTATGTATATATATATATCTTAATTATAAACTGCATAATGTTTTTTACCAATAACTTTTTTAAGGTTCATATTTGTACCTCATAAAGAATCATCTATGACAATGCTGTATGTAACGGGATATTTAAAGAATTCCACTTTGATGTGCTTTTAGAGGTAAATTAAATTTTGATATTTCATTATATTGTATTTTAAATATTTACTATTTATCATACAGAATTTTATATGATTCTATCTTTTCAAATAACCTCATGGCGACATGGCAAAATAGGAAATATTTCTTGTAAGAAAAAAAAATTTATTTGGAAAAAAATATTTTTTGGGGGGATAAAATATGTACAATGGCCAAAAAAAAAAAAAAAAGCTTCTGTATATGTGTATATGTTTTAATTTTGTTGAACAATATTGGTAAGAATCTTATGCATTTTAACAGATTTTTGTCATTGCACACCAAGACTATCTTTTCCATCCTGTTGTACACCCAACCCCTCACCCTCTCCCCAAGCTTTAAATTCTGACCAGTTGTTTCGCCTTATTTGTTTTATTGCTACTTTTAAGGGGACAGTTTACCTTTTCAATAATTATGTTTATTTTTAAAAAATATCGTTCAAAATGTTCAAATGGTAACTCACTGCATTTCAATGTTACTAAAAGTACACTTTGAAAAAAAAAATGGCTGTATATTTAATTAAAATTTTTAAAAAGTTAAAGTTTTGAATTTTTTAAAATTCCTTTTACCATGTTTCATGTTTTTGTCCAATTTTTTTTTAAAGATTGTCAAATGTATATTACACAAGACTGTATGGATTTTTAGATACATCTAATATTACTTTTAATATAATTTGTTTACTGATATGTATAGTGTAAAATGATGAAATCTAACATATGTTCATATTAAAAATTCAATAATATATTATAGGGATTGACTGAAAACCGAATTAATCCGGTTTACAGGCTGAACCACCGAATAGTTGATTCGGTATTTGGTGGTTCGGCATATTTTTAAGTATTCGGCCGAATAAATGCAGATAAGTATTTTCTTAGAGGTAGAAGAATTCTCTTCTACTTAGCAGTAAAATAGGCTAAACAATGAGTTTCAATATTATGTGCATGAGTTCAGAGTTCAGCTGCACTACAAAAAAAGAAGTCAAAGGCCATTTTTAATTAAAAAAAAACTGTTTCCTTCCTAAAATAGTTTACATAGGTTTGAAATCAAAACAACTGTCTGCAACAGAGAAAAAAAGATGCATCTTTAATTTTATTTACTTCTACATTAATCTTTTTAAATTTAAATTTATTTAATGTACATTTTCTTTAATATACGCAACAAATAAGTATATCAGAGTTCATATCTGTATAATATCTAACGTGTAAAGAAAATACACACATCAAATAAGTATACCCCTATGCCTATCCTATAGCTTTTTTAACCATTATATCAAAACCGCTCAAATTTCTTTTTTTCATCACCACAATGTTAAAATATTAATAAAAATATAAATATTCTATCAATAATGTGACAGAAAATAGTTAAATGTACAAATTGATATGATACCTTTTGTATTTTGAGAACATTCCTATTCCATATGTTTATAATTAGACTCAGACAATCAATAAATCAGCTCCAAAGAAAGCAAAATTTCACTGGTTATCTATAATTAATTAAACTATGAAAACTGAAACAAATATAAAACAAAAAAGAATATTCAATGGTCTATGAGACTGCTAAAACAGTTACGGGTTAATTGTTAATCTTAAAAATTTCTCAAGATTTATTTAAGAAATCTTTTTTTTTTTCCTCTTCCAAAAAAAAAAAAAAAAAAAAAAAAACATGTTTAGCATTTTTTCTATTAAAAAAAAGTACAGCATGGTGGGCGGGTGGGGGGATGGCATGGAAGGGTGGAAGAGAAGAAAAGGAGCACTGAGAACAAGAATAAAAGCATCATGCGAAGAAAAAACAGCATAAATAATGCAAAAAAATAAATTTGGTAAACATGGAGCAATATTGCAAAAATGTACTTAACTCTACCTTGTCTCCTAGAAAAAAAATGTCCCTTGTTAAAATATAGTTACTTAATTACCCATTACAGGATTCTTTTAGAAATTTTTATTCAGTTCAAGGATATAATTCAATGATTATGGGTTGGGTTGATTGTTTACGGCCGATTATCTACTCGAGGGATATAGGCCCTAGGGGGAGTGCCCTCCGTGGGGGTCTTTCTAAGGGAACCTAACCCGTATTTACGCATGGAAAATCCAAGGCTTCGAAGAAAACCACGAAAACTCCGAAACGGTTAGGCCGACGGGCGCGATTGGGTTCGAACCCAGCACCTCCCGTCTACCAGCTTCGAGAGCAGAACCTCTCAGCCACTGGTGGGGCTTTCAATGATTATGAACCAAAACTAAGATTATCACAAACATACATAGGAAAAAAATAAAAATGGAAAAAACCCATGGAAAAATTTGTTTATCTGACTCAATATGAATATTTCACAAAATTCATGATCTTTTTCCCTACAGTCATTTGATGAAATTCACTTTTTTTCCGAGATCGATTGACGAAATAATTTTTTTTCCATGGCCAATTTATAAAATTTTTAATATCTTTTTCCCTTGACCAACTGATAAAATTTATTTGCTATTTGTTTCTGCTTTTTTTATGAAATTCGTCCTTGATTATTTATTGATATTCCACAAACAGTTGACAAAATTTCGTATTTGAAATTTATTTATTTTTTTTGGTGTGGGTAGGGTGGGGGGATCATATATCTAATATCATGTGTAATATGTAATTGACTCAATATTTTTGAATGTTTTAATAAATATACTTAAATTTATTAAATTTTAAATTTGTTATAAAAATAATTATTTTGTATAAAACATTTTATCAAGAATTATATTTTATCATTTTTATATATGATTCCCAATGACTTAGTTTATATATGTATTTTACATGTTTGTCTTTTGCTTGCTAATTCAAAATATATAAATTTTTAAACATCTGAATTCGTTGCTATTTTTCTTGTTTCTGACAGTTTATTTCAATTATTCCCTTGCTTAAAAGCTTTATATATTCAGTTAACTATGGTGATGAATTGTGTATTAATAATTTAGATTGCTAGGACAAAAATTGTTAGATAAATGTTGTTTCAGTTACAATAAGGAAGAATACATGTTAAGAAATAGCATAAATGCTCCCAATTATGAATTAAATATATTATGTTTTAAAATATTCATAAATTTTGTGTATTACAAACTTTCCATTTTTAAACTACATAATATAGATTATGTAAACTGCAAATATGTACGAACACTAATTTTACTGTGTTAATTTTTCTTGTATGTTATCTGTAACCACACTTGACTGCCAGTTCATTCTATCATGTCATTTAGACTCAAATTTATATTATTTTCTGATTTATCAATCTGAAACCTCATTTTAAGCTTAAAATAATTTATGTATCTGGTACCCTCTCCCATACACACATGCACAAAAAAAAAAAATCTGTATGGAATACCTTTTAAAATATATAGATGCAAGACTTACTGAGCTTTTGAACAGATTACTGCCTTTAAGTTCTTGGCTCAAAGCTAGATCAAATCTTTGGGTTTGATATTTCTGATATTTTAAATTGCCTGTTTTCTGCTTATGTTTACTTTTAATCCTAGTATCAATCTTGGCCTCTTTTTTTTTTCTTTTTCCCTCTCTCTCTTAAAGAAATTCTTGTTTCTGTGAAGGTTAGAAAAAAAATGATTTGTCTTTGCATTAGAAAACTAATTGCATCCAGATTTTAAAATGACCATGCTAATTGTTAATTCTTAAAACATTGCTGCATGTAACTAATGTTTTAAAATTTGACAAATGTAACCTTCTAAACCCTAAAATATTTTTTAACAGAAACTCAAAGAAAACCCAGGAAATTTTTTTGATCTCTTTATATCTGGTAGTATCTCTCTATATAGAAAGGTGCAGAGCACAAAGAGATATTGATATAGAAATACAAATATTGTTGGGCTGTAGAACCCACAGACTTCATACAGCTTAGCAGAGAATCTTATTTCCTTAAAATATTGAAATTGTCATCTATCTTAATTCTTAAATGTGCATTTATTGAAAATACTCATGGTGTGAAAATATACTCATTGAAAAGATGCATTTTTCAGTCAGTTTCTTTTACTACATTAATCTAATAGTGTTATAGCTCCTATTTATCCGATTATTGTGCTGCCTGAAATAAAATTCCAGTGATAAGTTATTAGGAAATGCATCTGAGATTCAGTTAATATTTGTAACTGTATCCAATCACTGCCAATTGTATATCCAGAAGGTTTGTAATTCTAGTGTTTCCAATAAAGGGCACATTGTAACAGCAATATCTAATAAGTTGACAAGTTCCAATTCAAAGATGCAAGTTTTTGCAGCACTAAGTTTAACCATAAAATTATATATGAAAATCACTTAAAATCCACAAACTAAGTTAATACTTTCTAAAAGTGATAAAAAATATCTTTATTCAGCTCGACATGTTTCACCGCTCAGATGGTGACGTTCTCAAGAGCTATAATGATAGAAGTATTTTCACAAAAGAATTTTAAAACTGATAAACAAAAATCACAAGATCTCTTATGTAATGAAATCAAGTACAATAGTAATAAAATTAAAATAGATATTTGTGAACACGAATTTGCAGAATAAGAAACAATAGTATAAAATAATTCACATTCATAAATATCCATTTTATTTTTATTGCACATTTGATTTCATTATACATGAAATCTCATGATTTTGTTTACCAGTTTTTCAATTAAGAAAAAAAAAAAAAAAAAGTGAAAATATTTCTATTATTAATAGCTTTTGAGAGTGCCACCGCCCAGCTGAATAAAAGTATTGTTTATCACTTTAAACAAGTATTAACTTAGTTTGTGAATATGTAACTACTCCAAATGTTGTGACTTGCATGCTAATAAATTTTAAATTATAATTCTGTTAAAAAGGAAAGCTTTAGATTTTTCTTTAATAACTCATTAATATTAGTAAAATATGTAACACAAATGTGGCTTAGTGAAGTCCAAAAGTTTGACATCTCTGATATTATTTTTTAATAAACATTTTACATGATTAAATGAAATATTTCATATTTGTGACATTTTTTTTTATGTTTCATCATACTTTACTTCGGAGGAACATGCATTACTCATTGATGGTTTGGTAGCAACTTCATCTATTAAAGATCCAGTTATAGATCTAGCAATGCTGTTTGCTACATTTTTCATTTTCAACAGAGAAATTCAGTTGACTTTGAAGTTTTTTCAGAGGTAAAGGAACACATTTAGATATATTTTTTAATATAATGTATACTTATAAATTTAGAATGAATAACTATAATGCATAGTATAAAGACAACATTTTTAAATTTTTGAAATGTTACTTAAAGATCCAGTTGTACTAACAAATGTATCAGAATCTGTCGAGTTAAAATTTGGATCTGTAGTAATCATTTAACTATTCCTGTGTTTAAATATTACGATTCCTGTTTGCAAAAATAAAAAGCATTCCGTAACTAATAAAATGGTCATGGTTGATCTGAAAGACCTTATTTATTAAAATTGTCTTATCTTAAAATTAATTCTTTCTCTTTCTCATATATATATATATATATATATAAATAGAACCTTTTTTTAAGTGTCAATGGAATAGCTAGTTTTCAGAAACTACATTTTGTAAAAGAATCTTTAGATACATAGTTCAACAATATTTAAAGAAAATTTAAATAACTGCAAAATATTTCCATGCAATGGATAAATGTTTTCACTCGAACCAAAATATTTAATAAAAAACAAAAACAACAAAAAAAAACTTCTAAAATTGAACAGTCTTAATATGAGAAAAGGTATGCTACAAATATATATATATATATATATATATTAATTATGGTGAATGGAAATATACAGAACTTTAAAAAATATATATATGAGCAATAGTTTTGACACAAAGTTGTATATTATTGTTGAATATTTTAATGTAGTTTAGAATATGTTCCGCCAGTCTAATTCATCTCAAAAAATCAATTTTGGATACACTTTTAAATTTATGATTGTTACTAGGTATTGAGCGAATACGGAATAGTTTATTCGGTGGTTTGACAAGTAAACCGAATATTCGGCCTTGGCCAAATACTTTTAAGTATTCAGCCTAATAATTGCAGATAAGTCTTTTCTTAGAAGTAAAAGAATTCTCTATTACTTAGCAGAAGAATAGGCTAAACAATGAGTTTCAATGTTATGTGCATGAGTTCAGAGCTGTACTACAAAAAATAAGTCAAAGGCCATTTTTAATTAAAAAAAAAATTCTTTCCTAAAATAGTCTACATAGGTATGAAATCAAAACAACTGTCTACAATAGAGAAAAATAAAGTAAGGAAGATGGACTTGCACACCTTTCCTTTATCATTTAATTTTATTTACTTCTACATAGGATGTCAACAATTTTAATCATTTGATTTAAATAAGTGATTAAATTGTGATTTTAATCAACTGATTTAAAAAAAAAAATCATTGATTAAAATAAAAAAAATTCTAAAGGTTTAAAATGTCAAAAAAAGTATTAAATTCAAGCATGAACATAATTTGAAAGTTTCTACAGGTATTTTGACTTATGAATAAACAAAAAATAAGAGCTTTAAGTAGTTGTTTCTAAGCTTAATTCATTAGTATTGTAAAAAATTAAAAATAGTTGAGTTTAAAAAACATTGTTTTTATCCAATATAAAACCGTTTCATTTAAAAATGATATTTAAATCTAATATAATTTGCAATGTCAAGCCTTTAATAATCAATTTATGCATTATTTTATATAAAATAAACATAGCAAGTGTAATAAATTTCTGCAAATAAAAGAATAATGTGTCAGTGTCTTAGTTTCTCCTTCTACTTTTGTAATAATAAATTAATAGCAATCTCGAGTCAAAGGAGAATGAAATGAATCTACTCAACACCTAATTTACAAATGAATGCATAAGAGAAATATAACTAACTAGAAAGGTAGCCCGTCAAAAATGACGGAAATTTAGATATAAAGATATATACAACTCATGTGCAAGAATATGAGTTTTCTCGCTTGTTCCGCAGTGATAGATGAAAATAACACATTTTAAGAACGAAACACATTTATGAAAAACTGTGTACAGTGGAAGACCACTAATCTGCACAGTTTGGTTCCAAGTGTTATGCAGATTTGAGGCTTTTTGCGGTCATGTCTATTCAATCTTTGTTTACATTTTTTTAAATTCATATATTGGACAATTTAGATTGTTGAGCCTTAAAAATAAATAAATAACACACTTGAAATAAGGTTAAAAACTATTAAAGTTATAAAGATTTCATGAAATGGTATTATATGGTATTATATGCGTGTGCTTCACGATCTTCGTTACGACGTTGGTGAAATTGGCTGCAGCTTGTCATAATCCTAATAGTGTGGTCCGCTATAACAAAAAAGTAACCAGTTTTTAGTAAAATTTCTGATATAAAGTAGCTTTCAAAACTTGTGTAAAATTGCAGGCCGTTCTCGTGTTATGTCAGTCCTAGGAATAATATTTCTAACACTGAAGATTTTCCATGTATATATGGGATTTAGAAAAGCTTCTCCAAAAGAAAGGTCCTGAAATGGCATTGTAATTCTTCTAACTTCCAAGTTTAATCGGCCCTGATGTTGAGTACTGAAATCTAATAAATACAGTTATTTTGAATATTACAACAGAATTAAACAGCTAAATTTATTTAACTTAAACCCGCTGTTACTTCCCGATGTTATTTTTTAGTATTAAGAAAGAAAATTATTTAAAATTTTCAAATCATGCATTTATGATTTTTTTCCGCCTTTAATAACTAAATAATGAAAAAATAGGCTTTTATTCTGAGCTCATAAATATGACAATAAAATAATGTAACTAAGAGACATTACAAAATTAAATTTTTGTGATTACAAACAATAAACAAACGATACCGCCACCATTTTACCTACTATGACGTCATTAGAATATTGCCCATTGATTGTTGGAGAACTTACTTTGTGAATGATTACCTCAATGATTTAATATTTTTGACGTTTCACGATGAATGAATCACTTGTGTTTGTTTAGGTTTATGGAATGAGATATTTAGCTGTGAACCTAATTTCAATTGAAGTTATCCAAGGATATATGTATTTTTAATCGAGATTAAAAACAATGCTTTGATCTTGAAATAAAAAGTTTTAGTTTGCATAATTTGTTATTTCTGTTAATTATTTATTTAAGTACTTTTCCATTATTGCGCATTTTTAAAAAAAGCTTGGCGCGATTCGGGCATCAGAAAGAGAGATATGTTGCGAAAATATATAAACAGCTATGAAAACAAGTCTAATGAACTTTTATCTTTGTTTATATATGCACTTATATACATAAAAAAATCGTTTCTAAATATATATAATTTATTTAATATACAAATTACGGCACAGATTTCAGATATGAACCGGGATACCTAACTGGTGCCAAAATGGTGTTATTTTGCCTGCTATTGCAACCCGGCTATTGTTTTTTATTTATTAATAAATTGTTTATTTACTTTTATTTTCTGTTTTTTTAATTATATAAACTGCTTTGTTCTATAGTTATTATTCAAACTTTTATTTATTTTTAGTTATTTCCTTTTCAAAATGGTAGCAAATAATTGAAAAATATATAAGTAACTGGTATTCGAAAGCGAGATTTCTGCCAAATTGGCGTCATAGAAAAATCACGCCAACCCCCATGCGTATATGACATCTGTGCAAAAATTACTTCTGTTTCTTTATAAAAATGGGTAAATAGCTTTTTTTATATTAAATTGTCGGCACAGATGTTATATACGCCCATATTGGCGCGATTTCTTTTTTGACGCCGATGTCATATACGCACCGGGTACTTAACTGGCGCCAAAGTGTCGTTATTTTGCTTGTAATGGTAACCCGAATGTTGTTTATGCTGTTGATGTTTTCGCCGAATTGGCGTCGGAAAAAAATCGCGCCAATATGGGGTATATGACATCTGTGGCAAATTGTATACATATGGAAAAAATTGCTTGTGAGTATGAAGCAGTAAATAGGTTGCCAGAAATACGTTGGCAAACTTTTTTCTCGCCAAGAAACTCTTCTCCGAAGTATTGTACATAAGCAATGATTGCTTGAAATGCATTTTTAATTATGATATGCGCTTTTATGTTTCGCTACATTTATGCATACTATACTGTGTGTATAAATGCTACAGTTCATATGCAGGGCTACATAAAAGAATTCGTAAGGGTTACTGAGTATGAGAGTAAATTGCTTAAAGGTGGTTTTTAAAGGAGTTATGCATTTTTACGCTGAACTGCATTTAGTTTCCTAAGAAATGTTTGTAGAATATAGATAAAATGACATACATGGTCACGCAAAGAATTGGATACATAACCGTCTATGAATGATAATATCTGGAAATGTGATTTCAGTAGTTTTAAGAGTAGTTTAAATTAAATTTTAGCTAAATAGTGGCATGTAATAACGGTACTATTGGCTATGGACGGTAACTGCAGAAATCAATTTTTAAATTTTTTTATGCGTTTTCTAAAATGTTTACTTAGTTATCTTGGTACTTCTTAGTTATCCCGTCTACCAAATTACTGTCGCCAAATTGTACGATTAATTGCCAATAATGGTTGCCATTAATTAATTAATTGTAAGATTAAATGCCAATAATGGCCAATAAAACCATTAATTCGACGTTTTATTTGTATTTTTGTTAACGTTTTACTATTGATTTGGCGATTTATATAATTTGACGAAATTGGTCGACGGGATATCTAAGAAGTAACGTTATCTTATTTCCCTAAATAACGAAGTTTTGTTAAAGCATTCAGGATGTGTTGGAAAGTGTTTCATATTCTATGCTTAACGCATGATTTTTCTTTCTTCTTTAGTCTTATTTTGCATTTATTTTATTCTTTATTTTTTAGTCTTATATAGCTTTATAGAAATTTTGGCACAGTTGTCATATACGTTATCATATATTGGCGCGATTTTTTTCCGACGCTAATTTGGCGAAAACATCAACAGCATAAACAACAACATCCGGATTACCATATCAAGCAAAATTACGACACTTTGGCGCCAGTTAAGTACCCGTTGTGTATATGACATTGGCGTCAGAAAAAAATCGCGCCAATATGGGGCGTATATGACATCTGTGCCGAAACTTTAATATTTAACGTTTAAACTCTTCGCTCCACTCCCCTTGCATATAGTACAAACTATAACACGGATAGCGCAAAATAATAGACAGTTTGGTACTTTTCCACTGTAGGGGCTTTGGCATTTTTTAAAAAAAAGCTTGGTGTAATTTGGGCATCAGAAAGTGAGATTTGGGTACTTTTCCGTTATGCTGACACCATTGTCGGCAAGCGTAATAGTTGGCGCAAAATCGTGAATCGAAGCATTTGAAAAATAAAAGAAAAACCATTGTCGATACTAAAGTAAGCATTTAAAAAATATAACATTTGAAAATTCCAGACTTTTACGAACTATTTCATCAAATCACAAATATATGCTTAAAATAAGTGAACAAATAACTGCTATAAAATAAAGCAATAAAATAAAACTCATATTAATTTGCTGGCGTAAAATTACAAATATCTTTTAGCATTTTGAAATAATTGGCGCATTAGCATACATTTTGGCATGGTGTCCGTATAACGGAAAAATATCGAGATTTGTTGTCAAATCATATAAACAGCTATGAAAACAAATTTGGTGAGCGTTTTTGTTTGTTTTATATGTATATTATTGATGTTTTTATGTACAAATTACATCTGTTTCTGTATAAAATTAGAGAAACGGCTTTTTTATGTTAAATAAATCGTATAAATATCGAAAAAAATGCGTGTGTATATAAAATGAAACAGTGAATAGGTTCCCGGAAAATATGTTACCAAATTTCCTTTTTCGCCAAGCACCTATACTGGAAAAGTACCTAAAGCACATGGAAATCCGCAGTTAGGAGCTCACACAGTACACCGTTGTCTATTGGCGGTTATTTTATTAGTAGCATCGGGAGGAAGATGTAAAGATGTACTTTAAATTGTCACCCATAGATTTCGAAAAAATATCTTAAAAGAGTGGAGTTTAATTAATTATTAAATTTCGGTGACCTCCATTATGAAAGATTAATGGTTTTAAATGGGAATTTCGCCAAATTAGCCAGCTATCGCCAAGTTGCCTAACATTTGGCGCTACTGTGGTAACCCTACATTAATATTTTTCAACAATTACTCATTTCAATGAGGCGGTCCTACCGGAATAGTGAGGGACACACAGAGACTTGGATTTTATATAAATAGATTTGTATAAAAATGTTGAGCACAGCAAGAGGTTAAAAAAAAATGAACCATTGAAAGCTCATAATCCTCACTGGGAGGCAATAATGCTGTTAAAATATTTTGAGAATTTCAGATGTAACTGGCTACCCTTATATTTATTATGTATGTATGTTTGAATGGGTTTAACTCATTTTCATAATTTTTTTGGTTATCATACACATACATGTGTGTAAGTTTAGGTTTTGGTAATGAACAATACTAATTTTTTTAAGTGCAAATGCAAAATGAGCTGCAAATAATATTTGCTAGTTTTGTTATTTGTGCTACTAACTAATGAAATTACTTATTTACAGTTTTTATTAAGTCTGTAATTACTTACTCCTTCTTCTAGGCCATTTTTTTAAAGGTTGCCACACCCTGTCCCTTTTGAAATTGGCAAAATGCACCCTGCCTTAAGAAAAAAAAATAGTTAAATTCACCTACAGTTGTAGCCAGAGATTTCTTGTAGAAAACTTCCCCATTCAACAGTATTTCTAAATTCATGTGCCCAAGATCTTGCAAAAATAATAAAACTTTATTTCTTAAAAAAAAAAAAAAAAAAAAAAAAAAAAAAAAAAAAAAAAAAAAAAACAGGATATTATTAAAACATGTTGTTATTTAATTGTATTTTTCAATTTGTGATTTATAAAATTATTAAAAATTAAGGGCAATTTATTTATCATACTAAAAATTGTTTTTTTCCTTATGCATTATTTTATATAAAATAAACATAGCAAGTGTAATAAATTTCTGCAAGTAAAAGAATAAATAGTCAGTGTCTTAGTTTCTCCTTCTACTTTTGTAATAATTAATTAATAGCAATCTCGAGTCAAAGGAGAATGAACACAACAAATCTAAACACATTACTAATATATTTCCACATGAAATAGTACCCTTTTTTGGAACTAGCATTCTGCCTCTTTTTCTTTCTAAAATGAATGCATTATTATCATTTTAATAATTAAAGATTAAAAATGTATATGTTCCTAATTAGAGAATTAATTATTTAATAATTACCAATTTCAAGTAGTGTTAACTATTTAATATTAAATGCATTTAATAAAGTTTACATAATTATTGCAATATTAATGTATACTTACATTATTGTATGATATTATCTAATGAAACTACTAATTTGCAGTTTTTATAATTTCTCTAATTACTAACTATAACTAATAATTATAATTTTGTTAATTAAAATGTAA
The DNA here is from genome assembly GCA_963932465.1 of Maratus speciosus. Taxonomy (NCBI): domain Eukaryota; kingdom Metazoa; phylum Arthropoda; class Arachnida; order Araneae; family Salticidae; genus Maratus; species Maratus speciosus. The sequence goes on along the minus strand of OZ010800.1, from coordinate 22,054,065 downwards.
AAACATAGATTATGTTAGCAATTATTGTCTTCATTGTTTTGGAAACCTAAAACACTTGGTAGCTATTCAGTATTTGAACGCTGGAAAAAAATTCCTAAAAATCCAATTTAAATAAAAAAAATTATGATTTTTTTACACCCTACTTCTACATTAGTTTTTTTTTTTTTAATTATTATTTAAATTTATTTAATGTGTATTTTCTTTAATATACACATCAAATAAGTATATCAGATTTCATCTCTGTATATCTAAGGTGCATATTAAAGAAAATACATGCATCAAATAGTATCCCCCTATGCCTATCCTATAGCTTTTATAACCATTATATCAAAATCACTCAAATTTCTTTTCTTCATCACCACAATGTTAAAGTATTAATCAAAATATAAATATTCTATCAATAATTTGACAGAAAATAGCTCAATGTATAAATTGATATGATACTTTTTGTATTTTGAGAACATTCCTATTCAATATATTTATAATTAGACTTAAACGCTCAGTAAATCAGCTTAATGGCAACATTGTTTCTTTTTATTTGAATGAACCTTTGTTTTTCTCACAATCCTTATCCTTAATAACCCTGTATTGTTTAATACTTTCATAGGTTATTTTTGGATATTGACCAGTGATAAAATAATAAAAAATAAGTGATGGGTTAATGATTTTGTGAGTGGAAAGAAGTCATTAAATTTTTCTTGTGAAATTAGATTTAAGAATAAAACTGTAACTGAATTAAATCTTATTAAAAAAGCTAATATAAGCAAAAATGCGTATTAAAAGGTTTCAAGTATTCGGTTGCCGAATACCGAAGCTTCGGTATACATTTCGACCGAAGCTTCAGTATTCGGCAAAATTGCTGCCTCGGTCGATCCCTAATTGTTATGACCATATTGAAATGGTATTATTAGCCTCATTTTATATATTAAATAAGGTAAGTACAAGATAAATTATATTATCTCAAAAGTTGTAACAATCAGCCAAACTGATAACACTGCATTTGTCAAATGCTCAATTACATTCAGTCTGGTGGATAAGCTGAAATTTTTATATTACATAGCAGTTATTTGTATTTTAGTGTAATCCTTCATACTTTTTCCCATCTCTCCCTATTTTGAAATTAAAAGAGAAATGTTCAATAGGTAAATTACATATTGGAATCTGAAATGATGTGCTGTATTGTGTTAAATATAACTATAATAATATAATATGATAACTATAATATAATATGATTAATTAAATGTGGTGGCTATTTTGTAAAGCTAGATGCATTTAAATACAGAGAAGCATAAGATAGCATAATTTAGAAAAGTGGATATAAAATGTTTTCAAGAATCTCATTTCAAACAAAATATTCATTATCAGGGAAATTTTATCATTAATATAAAATTGACCGAATTTTGGTGTATTTTATCACCTGGGAAAAATAAATTTATATTTTTACATTTTTGCTTAATTATTTTGTAGAGCTGTTTTCCTTTTATATTCAATTATATAAATAGCTGTTATTAGAATAGCATTGTGAAAAGTGTTGCCTATGAAAATTTCATTATGCTGCTTTTGAAATATCGAGAAATATTAAAAAAAGATATTTAACGACGTTATTTGTTACGTCTATAATACTAAGAATTCAATGCACAAAGAAAACATTGAATAAACAATTTTCTAATCAGTTTAACACTATAATTTTGAAAATTAGCAATTGAAAAAAAAAAACTGAACATTAGACACTATGGGTGAAGATACAGTACAGAACCATTTATCCAGAATGCTTGGGGTCAGATGTATTCTGGATAACTGGTTTTTCCGGTTAACTGGTTGTGTATGAAAGCAGCATCCATTTGATAAGTTTTGTGGAATATATGTGGTTGTGGCATTATTTCTGATATTGAATTATTAGATTACTTGGATATCAATGCAAGAAAGATCAAAAGTTAACCAGAGTTTTAAAAAGGAAAATTATGGGAATCCCTTAGGAACAAAAATTCTTCTGTTTCCTCTGCATGAAAATTAAAACATTTAAAATACAATAAATATGTTTTTATTTCAAATACTAGACGTTGTCATCAAATTATACAATTGTTTAAGCAGAGCCTATGTCAAACTGGCAGTGTGTGATACTTTTTTTCTGCAAAGATTCTGAAATCAGTCTATCAGAAATATCATTCCGGATAACTGGTTTCCGGATAAATGGTTCCATACTGTATTTCATTTTGTATACATGGGTGTAAGACATTCAATCTCAGGAGGGGTCATTTCAATCTTCAAAAAATTTTTAAAGTAAATTCTTCTTCATATATTTTAGCAATTTTAACATCGAGAATTTTTAATTTTCTTTTATTTCTTGCATCCACGTTTTAATGAAAATTTCAATGTACTTTTGTATTTTCTTGGAAAATATGTTTGAATGCTTATAAATGCTTTATTAATAAGTGTAACTACAGATTTTTTTTTAGGTGTCTTGCTGGTGTTAATCTAGTGTCTGGAACAAAGTATGCAAAACAAGGCACTTGAATTCATCATGGACTGATTTAATTTTCTTTATACTGGCTTGGTTTTGTTTATATTGTATGTTCAACTTGTATACAAAATGGTCTAATAAATATTTCTGTAACTTATTCACTCATGTATTATTTAGTTTATTGGTACATAATGCATTAATCTTCAGTTTATCTACAAAATGCTATATCTTTAAGGATCTAATGAATAATGGACCTTTGACTGAAAATCAACAAATATTTAGTCTAATTAATTCAGGTTAAAAAAAAATTAAAAATCTGCTTATAAGAATATTATGTAATTATAATCTAATGCTGTTTTTCTCAAACTGTTTCTTAAATCGTTGTCTCAAATTGTTTTATTTTTTTTTCCAAAATACATATGCAGCAATATTTTTACTGCCTTTTAAAAACTGGTTTAAACAGGAAATATTCTTTAATTATTTTAAGAAATATGTAAAACATGTTTTTTATGCTATAGAAGATTGTATTTTATTTAACAATTTGTAACTTTCACCCCACCCCCCCCCTTTTTTTTTTATTTTTCTAAAAATTGTCTGCAAAACTTGCATATTTCTTTTGGTACACAAGTAAATATATATACATATTCAATTAATTGATGGCTGTTCAACAACTAATTATTTAAATCATTTTCTGGAATAAATTGCAAATATTTAGAAATTGTCAATTTTTTTGCAGATATACTTAATTTGTTAAGAAAAGAAATAAGCAAAGAAAGTATGGTGAACACAATATTTTTTAACATGTAGACATTCAGAAATATTTTTTATCTAATTATGGTAAGTCCTACAATACAGAGAAGTACTATATTTCAGCAATCTAAGAAGTTGTTTACTGTTGTAAATACGGCTTGAACAGAATTTATTCTTTTCAAGTATCATTGAATTGATGTGAATAGGTTTCAAAATAGTTGAAGCTTCTTCGGTTTTACATAATTATACAGTTTTAAAGCGTCGAATTAAAAAAAGAAAATTCTGATTAGAAACGTAAAAAAGTTTATTAATTTAAGGAAAATTTATGAATTTTTTTATCCTCGATTACAAATCATTTTTTTTTCAACGTACTGCATAAAATGTGGTTCGACTTATACACGAAAATTCAATTTCTTTCAAAATTTTGCTTAAGGATTGGGAGATTCAACTTATACACGAGTATATATGGTACTTATTTTTCTGTACTAAAGACAAATTTTATTTTTCGTGTCAAAAACAAATTTTACATAAAAAGATGATATCGAGTCAGACCCAACGTAGGAGTGCAAAGGGTTAAAAAAATACTCATTATATTATATCTCATACTCATTGTATCTTTCATTTCCTTATAGATTAAATATTCTCCAATACACTTTTGACATTTTTTTTTTTACAAACTACTTTGTGCATGTTACTTTATAATGTAACATTACTTTTAGGATTTTCAGTAGATTGATTCCAAGATTTCAGGAGGGAAAAGCTATTAAAAACATCAGAATTTGAATGGTTTTTAAATGTTCAATGGTTATGTTACAATTAATTATTTTTGTCATTTATGGAATAAGATGTGAATATTTAGAAATTGTTTCATTTTGTACAGATGTATTGTTTGTTAACAGAAACAAAGAAAAAAAGTGAGTTTTTGAATTTGTAGATATTCAGATTTTTTTTATCTGATGGTTTTGTCTATAAAACCTAGATATGATTTGTGTATTATTTCTATATCAACCAAAAATTACAAAAGAGGTGATTTGCTGGACAATGGCAGTTTTTTGAAAATTTAGATAGATTTATATGTTGAGAGAAAAATAAAAATTATAATTTCCAATTAAGTAACAAGAATCTCGGAAGTAATAAAATTTTGGTCAATTTTATTAATTTTTCTTTATTTTTTGAAAATATGTGAATTTTTTAAGTACATCGGAGTTCTTGTTTAATAAATGTAGATATTGTAATATGAAAAAAAAAAGGCCCATGTTATATCAGTGATAATAATGTAGATTGTTTGATTAAGACATTACAATCTAATGCAGTAATGAATTTATTGTTATATGCCCAAAAGGGAAGTTGGCTCCTGGTCAGGCATAATCAGCATTATGTACTATTATCTTTTTATATTTTTTAATATTATACTATTTATTTATTATACAAGAACTGCTATTTTTTAAAGACTTTTTATGCACACATTAGTAAAAAATAAAATCAATTTGACACATTTTTACATGTACTTCCAATATTCTTGTTGCATGAAAATCAGAATTTTTATTTCCCATGTATTACATGCATTTTTAATTTATAGTTTTATGGCTACGATATATATGTATGAACTTTTGATTATTTTGTTTTTAATATAGTCAAAAAACCACACATATGTATTGAAAGGTTATATAACAAACTAAAAATATGGTTAAGTAACTGTTTTAAAAATTATAGTCAAATGACTGAACATATCCAAAGTGTTGCTGAATTTCACTGACAAATTCTAAGGGATGATAGTGGTTATTTAACTGTATTATGATTTTATTAACACATGACTGTAAAATATCTATATATGATCATTTGATTGCATTATGGATTTATTAGTATGTACCTGTAATTTATACAGGGTGTTGCCGAATTTGGCTGACACATTCAGAGGGCTAATAGTAGGCAAGAGGATGAAAAATTGCCATAGGGCATAATGTGGTCACAAACCACATTAAGTGGGAGAAAACTGCAAAAATAGTTATGAAGAGAGCAACATTGATTGGAAAAAAAAAATAGAAAAACACTTATTTGATTTAAGCAGGATTACAATGCAGTACAGTTAAACGTCAAAGGATACGATGCATTTTTATAGGAATTGTTCGAAGTTTCATTTTTAAAGGTCATTGCACAACAATCCTTCTGTAGATATCTGCTATGCAATTACTTTCGTGGCCTCAACTTCGAACAATTCCTATAAAAATGCCTTGTCATGACCTTTCTGATGTCGACTGTTATGCATTGTAATTCTGCTTAGGTCAAATAAATGTATTTCTACTTATTATTTTTTTCACTGACCGTCACACCTTTCATAACTATTTTTGTGATTTTCCCTCACTCAATGTGGTTTAGAACATGGAGTGGTTGCATGGCAATTTTCCATCCTCTTGATGCCTACGACCACGCCTCTTTATTTGTTGGTCGAATTCGGCAACACCTTGTATATTTTACGGTCATTATTAATAAATCCATAATGCAATCAAGTGACTGTATTTTACAGTCATAATAAAATCATAATACGGTTAAATAATCATTTTTTAAAAATACGGTCAAAAGGCCATACCACGTATATTTCAAGGTCAAATGACCAGATATATATTGTACGGTCAAATGATTACTTTATACAATTACGGTCAAATGATCATTTTGACCATTTTATACATTTACGGTCAAATTAGCATTTTGACCATTTTATACAATTAGGGTCAAATGACCATATATATACATTTTTTTACGGTTATATGGGAATGTACGTATAATATGATTAAGTAACCGTTATCTCTAAATACGGTCAAATTTCCGGACAGAATGCTGCCGTTCAAATGACCGTTTACTGACAATGAAATTTCTAACAGTGTAGGTTGCGGTAGTTTGGACAAAAACTTCTAATCTGAACGCAAAAAATCTATAATCAAAACATAAAAAATTAACTTCACTTAAATTTAGATACCCTATTTCCCACTCAGGAACGCTATGAATGTAAATGTAAATTGCGCTGAATCCTTACTGCTAATATTTAACTGTGATACAGTAAAAAATAAAAAATAAAAGTTTTACTTAAATTTTTAAACCTTATTCCCTATTCTCTCCCAAGGGGTGATGTACACACATCAGAAAATTATTACCTAAGTTTAACTTGAGATATAAATAGTTCTCATCTCGGAAAAAAAATATATTTTAAAATTTAAGTTATGTAATTCCCCACTAAGTTCGCTACCTGCATAAAAATAGCTATCCATTATAAAATTTTTACTAAAATATAAACTTGACCAAAGCAAAAACTTATTCTGAAAATATCCTTTTTATTTCCACTATGACGCCATATTCACCTTTTTAATTTTTGAAAAAAAAAACCTAGCTCAATTTAATATTTCACGTGAAAATTTTTCAACTAAAAAATAAATTTAAGTATTACGCGGCAGCGCAATACTTATTTATTTCCATTATTATTACGGCTTTTGAAATTTTTGCAACAATGAAGTAAAAATGTTATATTTTCTAAAATGTCCGTTGATTTTCAATGAAAAAAGCGAAAATTGGAATTATTAAGAAAAATATTTGAATAATGTAAAAACAAATTGGCCCATGTTTCTCTCTGGGTTATAATTCACTCATATGCAGAGGCATTTTACCATTCGTTTTGATCCTGATGTTAGGCAAACGTTTTTACACTTTAAATTTATAATATCATTAGAATTAGTAAAGAATAAAAAATGAGTGGCATCAGGGACAAAAAGGTGGGAAGAAAAAATTAAAAAGTTATGATCTCCATAGGCTTTTCCATGTTAAATTAACATTGAGAAGTGACACTGGAAATAAATAAGTATTGCGCTGCCGCGCAATACTTAAATTACGGCAGCAACAGCATTAAAACTTTGTAAATATATAGAGAGACATGATTAATGCTAGAAACGTCATGACCTATCAAATCGAGGGATTAATACGGTAAAATAAAAAATTCGAAAACGATAAATTAAGATTCTTTAAGTAAGGGTACAGTGTATTTGTCCCCTCCTAATTTTTCAATATAACAACGTTTTAAATCTAGAATTTTCTCTTTTTTCAATATTTCTGGGAATTTTAATATTACTTTCATATTATTTAAAATCGGTAATTTAGTTTAAAAATTATGCTTTTCTCAAATTGTTATTTTCTATTGATAACTGTACAACATATTTTTTTTTCAAAACACTAAATAAAGCTTCATTAGAGAATAACATAATAGAAAAACTTCTAAAAATAGATAATCTTTTACTAGAAAGTACAATTTATTAAAAAACATATGCATGCACAAGTGGTGGGAAAAAAGTAAACACCCCTTACTAACTCTGCAACAAATTATTATGGAAGAAAGTTATTGGTACTAAACGATTGAAAATAAAGTATACTTTAAAATGATGTATATAAAATTTACTTAGGGGGCTATCAAAATGTCAAATAGAACCCAAACATTGTTTTTTTCATTAGCAATAGCCAAGTTTGACACAATAAATAATTTCTTCACACTTCAATTAGCCTAAATACAAATTTTCATGAAATTCGTGCGATCTGTTTCAAAGAAATTAATTATTTTAAAATGGTCATATTTTCTTGTCATTCACTTCATAAAGCTTTTCCAATAGTGTCAATTTCGATTGACCTATCTTTAGCTTCATAGAGTTTATAAATTTTATGTGATTAAAATGGCTCCTGAATGCTTCAAAACTCCGTATTTCCTATAAAAGCTTCGAGTTTCTCATGTATGCTAGTGTCTGAAGTGTTCATTCAGTTTTTCTAAAAACAATATTAGTTTTTAATTTATCAGCTGTTCTATCAAAGTTATCCGACGTTAATTTCCTATTGTGCAACGTCCATTTTATATCTTTGCCAGCTTCAAGTCTATCTACGATTTTTAGCTCATAGGCTATCAAGCCTGTGCCCGCCGGAATGGTAATGTGTCCGCGGGTTCTGTATGTATGTACGTACGTATATATGTATGTACAGTTGGGGTCAAAAGTTTCCGGCCAGTTAGTTTCTTTGATTTGTTTGCCAGAACGTTTCAACGAAGAAGAAGCACAATTGGTCCGAAAGCTAGGGATAAGCAAATGACCTCTGACCACGTGATCATTTCGATTGGATACTGAAGATAGTTGATGCAAAGGGGAGGAATTCAAAATCCGCGTGTGCAAAAGTTTCCGGCCATTCGTCATTCGTTAGTTTTTGCTATCGATAAAGTGTTTTTTTTTACTGTGTTTGTTAATAAATCAACTTGAACAACGTATCTGAAATTCAAAAATGCAAAGTTCAACAATTATTGTTCGTAAACTAGTGATTTGTTTGTCACTAAATGGCCAATCCTCTCGTGAGATTGCGGCAAAGTTATCGATCGGAAAACTTACTGTGAACTATATTTTTTAAAAATATAAAAATGGCCATGGCCTTCAAGACTTGCCACGGTCCGGGAGATCTCGAAAAATGATTATTTGTGTGAACATATTCATCAGGAGAAAAGTAGTTGATGACCCGCATAAAAATGCCGCTGCAATTCCGCTCGATTTACAGTGTTAAAATATTCTTGAAATAAGTCGGTCTACGTGTCAAGACTCTTACGTGACGTAGAACTTTATGGTAGAGACGGGGTTAAAAAATCTTTCATAAGTATAAACAAGTAAGAAAAATAATGCGTTAAGCATAGATTATGAAACACTTTCCAACACTTCCTGTATGCTTTAACAAAACTTCGTTATTTAGGCAAATAATGTATATAAAAGAACTAAGTAAACATTTTAAAAAACGCATAAAACATTTTAAAAATTGATTTCAGAATTTACCATCCATATCAAATATGTATTCCAATTCTTTTGAACAGCTCTGTATTTGATCTGTAGGTTGATATATATGCTATATAATGGGGAAATTTAGTTTAGCAAGAAAACGCATAACAGGTTGAAATCTCTCTTTCAGCAATTTATACTAATAGATGGAAACATACTTGTATACTTTTGTACAACCCTGTAGTTAACCTAGTACCTTTATTACACGCCACTATTTAGCTAAAGTTTAATTCAAAATAAAACATTCTTAAAACTACTGGAATTACATTTTCAGAAATTATCATTTACAGACGGCTATGTATTCAATTTTTTGCGTGACGCTGTATATAATTTTATCTATGTTTTATAATTATATCTACAAACATTTCTTAGTAAGCAAAATGCAGTTAGGCGTAAAAATGCATAACTCATTTAAAAGCCACCTTTAAGCAATTTACAATCATACGCAGTAACAATTACGAATTTTTTGTGTAGCCCTGTATATGAATCATAGCCTTTATACACATCATATACAATGCACAAATATAGTGAGACATAAAAGCGCATAACATAATTAAAAATGCATTTCCAGCAATCATCGCTGCCGTACAGTACTTCGGATGCAATATAGTATCTGAAATCTTTTGTATGTCCCTGTAAATGCTATGCACTTCGTATTATACATGAAAAAAGTTATAGTAAACGTCAGCGACGTATATCAATTCCATTATACATGAAATAATTTAAGATAATTAAAATACGCCGGAAAAATTTCCTCCACCCGTATATCATTATGTAACGGAATTCTTTTGTGTAGACCTGTAAATGAATAATATTTATACTTTGCAGCGCATATTCTACGGAATGCACATTTTAGTGCACTTGATAAATGCATATCACTTTTATTGTGTTTGAAAGCGTGTAATATCATTAAAAATAATTTGAAACGATTCTTTCCCATAGGCCGTAATGTAACGGAAAACTTTTGACTGCCCCTGTAAATGAACTAAACATGCTACAAACTTCATTTGCAATAGGGTTCGTTCTATGGTAGAGGTCACTAACATCCAAAAATTTCAGAACGATCCGAGTATATTTACGGGAGTTAGAGCGCGTACAGACGGACAGAAGTGCAGACGGACAGAAGGACAGACGGCCAGACGGACAGACAAACCGAATGCATAAACACTTTTCAAATTTGTTGGAAAGTGCTAAAAATCAGAGGGCCCAACTGACGTTTGCCAAAGAACACAAAGGCTTGTCAAACGTAAACTGGAAAAAAGTATTATTTTCCAATGAATTGAAGTCCAACCTTTTGGGGAATGATGGCGGAAACTACGTCCGACAATCTAAACACAAAAGATAAGATTTGGGATACGTTATTCCTACAATGAAGCATGGCGGAGGACACGTTATGCTGTGGGGAGCATTTTCTGGAAAATGTGTCGGTCCGTTAGTTGAAATCCGCTGCAAGATGAATGATGCAATGTATAAAGATATCTTGCAAGATCATTTGCTGCCTTATTGGATGAAAAAAATATGGTCGCAACTAGTTGTTTCAGCATGATAACGACCCAAATCATACATGCAAGCTCGTCAAGTTGTGGCTTTAGCACGAAAAAATTCCGCTTTTGAGATAGACAGCCCAATCACCCGATCAGAAAAAATAGAAAATCTTTGGAACGAACTTGAAAACGTGTGCGGAATTATAAATATTCCAATTCAGTAGAATTTTTCCTAAAAATTGCAAGAACAGTGGAAACAAACTTACCATAGACGATTTTCAACCGTTCTTTGAATCGATGCCACGTCGCTGCGCTATAGTACTTATTCTTAAATGTATGAAAACAAAATATTGATTGTAAATGTTGCTGATCACTGTCATTTTCTATTATAACACCATTTTTTTTCCAAACTTGCCAAGGTGGCCGGAAACTTTTGAGAACATGCGTTTTCTTTTGCAATTAATTTTGTCAATTAAATTTATTGATATTTATTTTTTATTCCATAAATATGTTCCTAAGTATTATGTAAATAAAGTGTATAAGTATCACTTTGATATTCCTCTTCATATGGGTATACATACAAATTAAGAAAAAATTTTATGCTGGCCGGAAACTTTTGACCACCACTGTATGTACGTAACGAGATAACTCTTTATAGAAATATCCGATCTGCTTCAAAAAACTTTTTTCTTCTTCAAAAAAATTCAGCGCTTCTCTGATTAGTCTTGTGGGTTCATTGGGTAAGTATAAAGGGGGAACGAGGACAACCCCCCCCCCCCCCTTAACTTAGATAAATGGGTTTTTCATGCAGAATTATCAGATTTTTTTCAAATTTTGGTATACCGGTTAATTCTGATAATGAGCTTCCCTAATTAGTTTTGAAGGTTCATTGTTTAAGTCTACAGGGAAGAACGGGGGCTAATATTTTCCTTAATTTAGATAAATGGGTTTTTCTATCCTATTTGCTTCAAATTTGGTATACCGGTTAATTTTGATAAGGCGCTTCCCTTAGCAGATTTGGAAGTTCATTGGTTAAATATAAAAGAAGGGGGGGCGAGGGTCTAATACACCCCTTAATTTAGATAAATTGTGTTTTTCTATCCGTTTTGCTTCAAATCTGTTTTACCGGTTTATATCGATAAGGCGCTTCCCTGATGACATTTGGAGGCTCATTGGTTAAGTATAAAGAGTGGAAACGGGGGGTGTGGATAGTATCCCCCCTTTTATTTATTTTTCGAGGGGCATTATTCTTTGAAATAAGAGTATAAAATACAATTAGTGTGAATAGCCTGTAAGCTCAATGCCATCAGTTTAACTGTGCACTTTTCTTTTTTTTTATTTTTAGTTATAGCGCACGTAATGTTTTCTAAAGTGTTTATTAACCATTTTGAAAAATAGTTATTGTACTCGTCAGTTTAGGAAATCAAAAGCATATCTGAAAATTTTATTGGTTTAATTTGCATTTTATTCGTTTTCTGATTGGTCTATACAGTAATATGCATTTCCCTTTACTTTCAACAGAGATGGATACTTCTGTTGCCACTATGGCAAAGAAGTAATAAAAACTACAAAAAAATTAATAACTCAGAAACAAATTGAGATACAGCTTTCAAACAAATTGCATTTAAAAGAACATTTTTTTTTTCTATACGACAGTGTAAAAAGTAATATTGTGGGATGTTTAGAATTTTAAGAATGAAATTTCATTTAAAATTGGTAGAGCCTTTTCCCGAACAGCCAATGAAATGCTTGGATAATACGTAAGTTTCAGGTGGATAATACGTAAGTATCAGGTGGATAATACGTAAGTTTTAAGAAATCTGACGGGTCGCAGGCGATTTTTGTCGCTTGCAATTTTTACGTACAATAAAACTATTAATGTTTAAATGCAGTAAACCAACGTTTAAAATGCACAAATAATGCGTGAAAAAGCAGCAAACAGCTGTTTCGAATCTACAGCGAGATTCTGCTTCAGTGCAAGAGAGGGAAAAAAGGAACAGTGTGCTAGAAAAAGCAAGGCTGAGCTTTTCTAGCACGCTGTTCCTTTTTTCCCTCTCTTGCACTGAAGCAGAATCTCGCTGTAGATTCGAAACAGCTGTTTGCTGCTTTTTCACGCATTATTTGTGCATTTTAAACGTTGGTTTACTGCATTTCAATATTCCTGCACAAAGGCTTTAATTGCTATTTTAATATTAATGTTTAATTCATGGCGTACGTAATGTATGATCAACTCCGTGCGATTTTTTATGCCTGAAATTTTAGTCTTCGAAAAAATCATTTTCCAAATGGTCGTTGTAATTTGTTAAATTGCTTTATTTATTTTTTTTTTCAATTACAACTTACCTCTAGACTGTTTTCGTCGAAGAGCTCCAACATTGATGACAGGGTGTGAAACAGTATAGCACGCGACTGCATCCCGTGAGCTATGGATGCAAAGAACTGTAGTGAGATACGGCTACCCAGTTCATTTCAGCATGTGAATCACTGTAACGTTTTAATGTGTTCTTTTGTTTTCGAGGACGGTTTTCACGACAGAGAGCTGCAGCTTCTCGGAGCAGTTGAGAACGTGACTTCTCGAAACTTTAAAGCCTTCCACTTTTGACCTCAATATGTCTTCCACATTTTCGTCTGCAGCAGATTTCTCTCTGTGAGAGGTATTAATTTTGTAAAAATAAATATTTTTATGAATTGTTAAGAAGAGGAAGCAGAACGTCATAGCGACCTCCTAAGAAACTACCAGAAATGCGTGAGCGTTTCACTAGAGTTTGAGAACTATCATCAAATGATCAGCTGATAGCCATTTTCATAGAAGCTCGAACGTATACGGATACAGTTTTGCGGCTACCATGAACTCCGAGACCGACCGATAAGTTGTATTACCCAGCATAAGCTTTAAGTACAGTTCAGTATTAGGGGAAATATATCCATCCTAATCACAAGTGTATGCTTGAAGCTGATCCCAATGTGCAACCACATCATCAACTATAGCACATCTGATATCATAGGACGAAGCTATGTTAACTAGTACAGAAAAGAAGATATAGAATGAAATAGACACGAACCATCTTCAGGTATAGAAACTACTCGTTGAGGACATTTTTCACCGCCACCAAAATGTAACATTTCAGTTTTTTCCCTTTCAAACTTTCCACGATCAACGTCTTTCGTTGGAATCTTATAAAATTTTGCGTTTCCCTCCTTCACCACCCCTTTTTACAAATTTTGCAGATGCATACTGGCATCTAGAATTTAAATTTTACTCAATAAAAAACTGTATCACCAAAATTTGAAATTACCACCAAAAATACGAAATATTTTGTCTGTTATTACTCGTAGAACATCTGTTGAAATATTAGTATCTGAAATCTGGCCCTTCATAGTCAACTAGCAAAAACTGCTGCTTTGCTCGCGTAATAGTTGAAACATTCCAAGGGATATTTGTATGTCTAAATTTCATTAGAAGTAATTTAACTTTTAGGAATAATTCTAAAATTAATAATTAAGCCACAGTTTGACTAAATTTCATTATTACATTGTAATAGGCAGAAATGAGACTTAAATTAATAAGAAGAACTAAAAGTAATTCTAAATAAATGATAATTTAGAAAGTATTTTGAAGCTTTTATGCTCAATTTCATACACTATATTACTGACGTTATAAAGCGTTATGACTATGTTTCGGATGCCGACACAATGAAGGAGTTTAAACTTGTCAATATAGGTTTTTAATATATTTTAATGTGTTTTAGAAATGTCTTTTAACCAAATAAATATTTTAATATATGTTTTGAATTTTCCGTTAGGAATATATATTGTGATATTTATACACACATTTCAGTATTCATTTCAAATTTTGAATTTTTTAGAAACCGTTTTTAGTAAGCATTTACATCTTAAAATTAACCATCCTCCCGAATTCCAAGCGTATAACGGTCTACCACCTCTCTGGTGGTAGTACCACTAACATAAAACGCCTATGTTGAAACAGAGACTGTCACCATTAATTAAGCAACATTAATTTTGAAATCGGTTTAGTTTTTCCTAATATTTCATATATCACGTAATTTAGAAATTTTTTAAAGACTTGTTTAGAACATTTGTTAATCCTGCAAACCCCAAGGGACAGTGGCACCGGCATACTCTGTGTAGATTCGTAGACTCACCCTTGATTCGCAACCATTACTTTTTCAATCGGTTTATTATTTCATGAGAATGCATACAAATCGTAATTTAGGACTTTTATAGAATGCTTTTTACTCTTTCCCTTCTCTTCACACGTTTTTAATTTCGATTTTGTTTACAGTTGTTAGAGGGTATTTAAATTTTATGATTAATTATCATGCCATATTTAAAGTTTCAGTACCACAGAAATAACAATTTGAACGTTTTTGGCTCCTGCAACCCCCAAGTGTTAGTGACACCAACATAAAATAGAGACTATGTTCGAGCAAGGGCTGTCACTATTAATTTCCAATCAATACTTTTGAACACGGTTTGATACTGCCTGAGATTGCCTAGAAATCGCCATTTAGAGCGTTTTTTAGAACGCTTTTCGCGTTTTTTTACCCTTTTAAATTTCGATTTTTTTTTAGGAAATGTCCTTAGAAATCATTTCTCCTGCACCCCTTTGGGGTAGTCTCATGGACATTAGATATAGCCTATGCTGGAACAGGGACTAACACCATCATTTTGATCTCACTACTCTTTTCCGAGATTGCGTAGAAATTGAAATTTAGAATATTTTTAGAAGGGCTTTCGCGAATTTTCCCCCAATTTAAATTTTGAATTTTTTCAGAAATGTTCTTAGAGATTATTTATATTAAATATTATATTAACTACCAAGACAAATGTCCTGTATCTAGGCTTTTCAGTAACTAAAAAATCGCATTTTTAGAATGTTTTCCGCTACTGTACCGACTTTGGGGTAGTGGCACAGACTTAAAATATAGCCGATCATGAAGCAAAGGCAGTCACCATCATTTTGACACCATTACACTTAAAATCGTTTCGATGTTTCCTGAGGTTGCGTATAAATCACCATTTAGAACGTTTTTTAGAAAGCTTTTTGCGCATTTTCACCCCTTTTATATTTCGAATTTTTTAAGAAATGTTCTAATAGATCATTTATATTTAATATTCTAGTAACTACCAAGACACATTTCCTCTTTCTAGGCCTTTCAGTAACTCAATAATCGCATTTTTAGAATGCGTTTTGCTCCTGCGCCCCCTTTGGGATAGTGGCATCGACGTAAAATATAGCCTTTCTTGAAGCAAGGGCTACCACTATCGTTTTGAGACTATTATTTTTGAAATCGGTTCGGTACTTCCTGAGATTGTGTAGAAATCGCCATTTAGAACGTTTTTTAGAATGCGTTTTTACGCATTTTCACCCCTTTTAAATTTCGAATGTTTTAAAAAATATTCTTAATCATTTATATCTTATAAGTAACTACCATTCCAAATTTCATGTTTTAAGGATCTTCAGTAACACAAAAAACTCATTTTTAGAAAGTTTTTTGCTCGTGCACTCACTTTGGGATTTTGCATAAATATAAGATATAGCCTATGTTAGTAACAAAGTCTAACAAAATCATTTTGATGCCATTACTATTGAAATCGGTTCGGTAGTTCTAGATTACCTCTAACAAAGAAACAAGCTAACAAACAAATAAACAATCTTTACTTCTTTGTAATATTAGTTAAAATTACGTTAGATTTAAAACGTGTGATTCAAAATCATTTTCTTATAGCTCTATTAAAAAATACCTGGAAGCAAATAGATTGTTGACTTAGTTCATTTTACATTAGCTAATTTTCAGACGTTTAACAAGTCTTATTTAATCAAACATGAAAACAGCAACTCACAGCAGCTTTTTTGGCCTTAAAATGCTTCATTAAAAGAGAAATAAATAGAAACCTCTTTACAGGGATATCGCCACTGGTTTTTTAATTATAATTCAATCTTCCGTAATCTTTCTTAAGCCGATCAACTTAACGGATTTTTAGAGTCTGAACAGGAACTGGAGAGCAAAGCTCGTAGGGGCAGAGCCCCATAGTGTCTTAAACAATAGCAATACAATTTTATCAGTCGAGAGAATCTTGGACAAAAGCTTGGGAAACCTGTAATTATTAACTGGAATTACCTGGAATTATTGCCAAGATCCTCTTTGTTTACTTGCCTAACTCTGCGAAGCGAATTCATCCAGGCGAGAATCATCGGGGGTGAGCATGCCCACTGTATGTCACTAATCGTCTATAAAGACACTCTAATTTGTTGTAAAACGCGTTTTATTTGTGTATGGTATCGATTATGTTATTTTCAAAAGTGAAGCATTTTCACCTGTGAAGAACTTCAAAGCAACTGGGGTGAAAATGGCTTACTTCTACAAAACATACTTCAATTTTTAAACCATATACACAAAACATATTTTAAAACATATACACGCTTTTTTATAAAATGACGTCATTTGCATCTGCTAAAGCATTCTACTTTTACGATCCAGTCTTGAACAACATCTGTAGAAAAGTATTCGTATGACGCAGAATAATACACAAATCAAACAAAAAGAAATATCGTCATTTAAGCAGCTCGGCAAAACAAATCGGGTATCTAATGATTCATATGCCTTCATTTGTTTATTTTATATCTCCATGCTTTATCAGAAATCATTTATTTATATTTTTTCAAAATCCGGAAAATGTTATTACGCACGATTAATAAAATACCATTCATTCGGCTTTTTGATACGAATTAAGTAAATGTGGAGAAAAAAAGTGACACAAATATCCTTTAAAATGCATTTTTGTAAAGGGAAAGTATTGTATCCTTTCTAAAGTAAGTTTCAATAAACTAAAAATCATTTAATTGATACATAAATACGAAATAAAATCGAAATTTACCTGGTTTTATAACAGATGATACTCTTGACATAGAACGTATTTCTTTTTTTTTTTCAATTTTATGAGAAAATGGCAACAAAAAGATATAGTAATCAACTATTTTCTCTTTACTTTCAATAGAATTGGAGTACTTCAGTTGAAAAATTACAAAAAATTTTCAAAAAGTACAAAAAAATTAATATCTCAAAAATAAATTGAGATACAGCCTTCAAACAAATTGCACTTAAAAGTAAATGTTTTCCCCCACACGGCGCACAGAGGGTGGTTTTGATGATCTAGGTGGACAAAATTATTTTTTCTGATTATCTCGGAATTTGACAAAACCGCGTGTGCTGGTAGCTGAATGTCATATTTTCGAGATTCGTGCGTGTTTTGTCGAAAAAAAAAATAAGATGTCGATTAATTATGACCGTAAAGAAGCCATATGCGCAGTTGGTTTGAGGGAGTTTAAAAATTTGCACTAGCTCTCTCTAAGTTTGAAAGCACGTCGTGACTGTTCTGATTTATTTGAAACCACGAGTTGGCTGAACATATGTCACAGGTTTATCAAGGTCGGATTTAACCCGTTTTTGTTTGAAAATAAGCGATATTAACTACTTCAATGTTTACAACGAGATAAATCGGGGTAAAAGCATTGTTTTCCTATACCAGTCGCCGGTGAAGTGGTTAAACCCGCTTAACCGCTTTTATAAAAGGTTGTAATTTTGGATGATCCTTGATGTGGTTTAAAAATTTCATCTTGAGTTTTAGCATATCATTCAGCATTATTCCACATAAGATTTTTTTAAATCAAAATGCTATTCTTAAAGTATTTAAAAATTAAAAAGACTCTGCAATATCTGCTAATCATTGAGTTTTTATTAATAAACAAGCATCATAGTAACTTGCAGTGCATGTATGTATGTTTAGTTCAAATCTTGAAAGTCAAATTTAAACCACTTTTAATTATCCTAATGAGCCGAAACAATAAAGGGGTCTTGTACCTTTTAAACGCGTCGAAAATTAACGAAAAACTTCAAAGTTTGTATTAGTCTTTCTTCAAAGCCTTTTTATGTATAAACATGAAATTTTGGATATTGATTAAACAGATTGTGCTTTGTAATATGCTACCATTAGAAATTTATTATCCCTTTACAGAATTTGTGTATTGTTGATATCAAAATAGCTCTTTTTTTTACTATATAAGTCATTGCGCTCATGATATCCTGAGAAAGTATGTATGGATTCGCATGAAATTCGGTAAAGATACTAATAATATATGTGTGTTTAAAATGATCTACTCTTAGGCTAAAATTATTTCATTAACTATATAAAAAAAATATTTTTGTAAAAAAAAAAAAATAAAAATTTTGTATTTTTAATGAATAAAAATAGTCATAACTAAAAAGATTACCATTGTAAATACTTAAAAGTAGATCATTTTAAACACACATATTTGTTTAGTATATTTACCAAATTTCATGACAATCCATATATACTTTCTCAAGATATCATGCGCTCAATGACTTATGGGGTAAAAAAAAGAGCTATTTTGATTTCAACAATACACAAATTCTGTAAAGGGTTAATAAATTTCTGTTGGTAGTATATTACAAAGCACAATCTGTTTAATCAATATCCAAAATTTCCTGTTTATACATAAAAAGGTTTTGAAGATAGACTAGTTCAAACTTTGAAGTTTTTCGTTAATTTTTGACGCGTTTAAAAGGTACAAGACCCCTAAATACATGTGTAATTTGAATGACAATACAATATTATTATAATTTAAAGAACGTAGAATTTTGTTTAGAATACTGTTTCTACAGGGCTTCACAAAAATTTAGATTAAAACTTTCAAGTTAATTTTAAACCAATTTCAATAATCTGATTGAGCTGAAACTCAGGATATGTAGTTCTGATGAAAATGCAATATTATTAAAATTTATGGAACGTCGCAGTTACGCTTTTTTACAGGGTCACATAAAAGATTAGTTCAAATCTTGCAAGACAATTTGAAACGACTTACAATTACATGATTCAGCTAAAACTTTGCATGTATAAGTTTTTCCGATGACAATTGTATTAAATTATAATTTGACGAACGTAGAAAGTATGCGTTTTTTAAATGGTGGCACAAAAGATCGCGGAAAGATTGTTGATAAAAAGCAGAAATTTTAAGTAAATTTCAACAAAATTACTATAGGTTATTGAGCATTTAGCATTTTTTAGCATTTTTTATATTGAAATATAAATGCGTAACAGTTGTATTTCTTTTACAGGGACATATAAAAAATGCGGATACATTACCGTCTATACGCAGAAATTTTATTTCAAATTGAATAAAATTTATATAGGTTATTTATTCACACAACAACATCTTTTCAACCGCAAATAATTTTGGTAGCATTTATATGTTTTACAGGGTACCATAATACATTAAACTTTTTTTAATATGGTTTTATTAAAAGAAAATTATTTTTCAGGATGACTACACAAATTTCTCGAGCAATTCTGAGTAGACAAAAATATAAAAAACAAATGAATGTTAACTTACATTAGCCCAGTGGTTAGGGTGTTGAATTCGGAATTAATTAGCGGAAAGCTGGAAATTGTTTCAATCCCTTCAGTTTAAGTCTAGAATGAATATTAGGGTGGAGCGAAATTTTTTTTTTTTTTTATTAAATCAAAAACGGGTAGGTGCCAAAAGTTGCCTTTATACTAGTACAACATCTGCGTGCAATATTACCGCTGAAAAAAAAATGGCTTGAGTCTGCGCTTTTGGTCCAAATGTCGAAATTTTGGGTAAAATTTGACATTTTTTCAAAAAATTAAAAAATATTCTATAGAGATGGTTATTAGTTAAAAGTGTTATTTAAACCTTTATTATTAATGACTTAACATATTTAAACGATAAAACGATATCTTTTTTCTGTATAACTGGAACAAAACTGACAACTTTTGGTGAAAAAAAGGCGTTGCCTGTCTGTTGTGTCATACAACTAATTGTTGTTTAGATTACAGCTCTTACCTAGTTGCTTTCAATACTAACTAGGAGGTACCACGTGGAGGTGACTGCATTTCATGTCACAACAGTGCATAGCTCGTCCACCCTACCATCTGATCTCAATGTTTTATTTATACATTGAATTGTGATTTTTTTTTTCTTTTTATCAAAGTCTGGTATGAGTTTTCTATGTATCAACCTAGTACATCTCTTTTTTAAATCCACAGACTTTGGATGCTTCTGCTGTGATCTCCTTTACGTATTTTTCTACTGTTTGCGTAAGAGAAGACAAACAGTGTAATGCAGTGTGTATGTTATTAATGTAATCTATTCAGCTGTTTATTATCTTCACCAAGATTGCACACGATAAATGCATAATTATTAGAGGTTCTGTTACTACAACACTTTTCCAATGAATTAGATTTATATAATTATCCGCTTCAAAGTTGATTGTCGATATTTCAGGCTTGCATATGCCATCATTTACTCTCATTTTTCAACTATTATGTGCTGAGCAGCTAGCTGTTTAATATGATGGCAATCGTCAAAGAGCATTGAAATAAGAATTTCGTAGGCAAAGCGACCATTGTCCTAAATAACCTTTTATTAGTATTTGTTTTATTCCATTTTGTGTGTTGTTTAGTAGCCGAGTAATTTCCCATGAGTTTTTAGATCCCTTCTTTAGCTGTGGATTATATTTGATTGTAAACTATCCTGGGGCCAAATTTGGATAACATAGTACTTTTTGAGTAAACGTAGAGATTCTGATGGGCGGTGACTGCCCATCGAAGGTGGATAAATCTGTTAGACGTTGTCATCCATTCTGCGAGGGACATGTTTTAAATTGATCATATGCCACCTCCAAGTCCAGTGAATTTCCTCTGCATCATTTATTAGACAAGATCGTTGGCAAAAATTAGATTCTAACCCACAGGGATTCGCCGGACCAATAGGAAAATCTTTGTCCACGTGTTTATTCCCTTCTTATTTCAATTTTTGAAGCCATAGACAGTAATTTTCAAACATTATTTCCTGAATCCGAGAAAAGGGTACTCAGCACATACCAGAAATACCTGCTAGACATTTGCAAAGCTATTTCATCAAGATATTGCTCAAAAGAACTAGTGAATAGGAACCCAAGAAATTTGTCCTAAGCAAGATAGCTCACAAAGGCGCATAAAATTATTCGCCTTCATATAAGCACTGATTGATCATCAGAGTCTGGTTCACTCACAAAGTATGTAATTCAAGTTTATGCCGCAGGATGGTTTACACCAAATATAATCCGCATCTAAAAAATTGATCTAAAAACTTATGGGAAATTACTCGGCTACTAAACATCACAGCAAACGGCAACAAACAAATACTAAAAAAGTTTATTTAGGACAGTGGTAACTTTTCACATCGAGAGCAAATTCTTGTTGCAATTTTGGTGACGATCGCCATCACATTAAACAACAATGTTATCAGCATATAAATAATTCAAAAGGTAGAGTATATGATGGCATACTCAAAGATGAAATACCTTAATGGTGCAAAATGTTGTCGGAACAGAACTCCCAATCACTATGCAGTAACTGGATGCAATTTTGGTGAAGATACTAGAGAGCTGAATAGATTCCATTAATTACACTGCATTATTCTGCTTACATTATCATACACAAGCAGTAGAAATATACGTGAAGGAGTGTCACAGCAGCATCACCCAACTTCTGTGGATACAGAGAAGAGATGGACTAGGTTGATACATTGAAAACTTATGTCAGTCTTTGATAAAAAAAAAATCACAATTCTATATATAGATAAAACATTGTGCTCAGATGGAAGGGCGGTCGAGCTACGCAGTGTTGTGTTATGAAATGCAGCCACCTCCACTTGATACCTCCTGGGTAGATTTGAAAGCAACTACGTATTCCAAACAACAAATAGTTGTATGACACAACAGAGTGGAAACGCCTTTTTTTACCAAAATTTGTCAGTTTTGCTCCCGTTATACAGAACAGAGATATCATTTTATCTTTTAAATATGTTAAGTCATTAATAATAAAGGTTTAAATAACACTTTTAAATAATAGCCAGCTCTATAGGAATTTTTAAATTTTTCTGAAAAAATGTCAAATTTTACCCAAAATTTCGACTTTTGGACCAAAAGCGCAGACTCAAGCCATTTTTTTTCAGCAGTAATATTGCACGCAGATGATGTACTTGTATAAAGGCAACTTTTGGCACCTACCCGTTTTTGATTTTAAAAAATTCATTTTTTTCGCTCCATCCTAATGAATATGCTATGTTTTCCCCCTCGTACTAGGTGAGCGTTAGGAAATATGTACAGATTTATAGTCTAAAAACACTTTTTTTACATACCATACCAGTATCTCCAAACAGCTGACTCTGTCAAAAACATTGTCAATACAAAAGTTGTAGAGCTTAAAATCCTGAGTAAAATGAGTACCTACACTTAAGATTTTTTGAACATTAAGGTTACAACTCCAGTTTAAAGTTTTAGACCCGTGGTTAAACTCAGAATTATTTAGGAGTAAACTGGAAATTGTTTTAATCTCTTCAGTTTAGGTCTAAAATGAACGTACTATGTTTTCTTCCTCGTAATTGGGTGAACGCTAGAAAATATGTACATATTTATTTTCGAAAAACACGTTTTTTTATTACCTTAACAATATCTCAAAACTTCTAACTCTATGAAAAACATTGTCAATACAGATATTTTAGAGCTTAAAATTCTGAATAAATGAGTACCATCATTAATATTTTTGTTCAACATTACGGTCGCAATTCCATTTCAAACTTTTTCAAACCAAGAGCTTGAAGCCAGGAGAGACCAAGTTAACATAACAATATTTCAAAACTGTGGCCTTAATATTGAAGAAAAATATTAAGTGTAGGTACTCATTTTACTCATAATTGTAGGCTCTACAACTTTTGTACTGACAATATTTTTGATAGAGTTAGCTGTTTTGAGATATTGTTAAGTTAACTTTGTCTCCTCTGGCTTCAAGCTCTTGATTAGCGATTAAGGCAATATTTTGATATAGAATTGCGACCTTAATGTTGAACAAATATATTAATGATGGTACTCATTTTATTCAGAATTATAAGCTCTATAACATTTGTACTGAAAATGTTTTTTATAGAGTTAGCTGTTTTGATATATTGTTAAGATAATAAAAAAAAAACGTGTTTTTCGAAAATAAAT
This sequence comes from Maratus speciosus, assembly GCA_963932465.1. NCBI lineage: Eukaryota > Metazoa > Arthropoda > Arachnida > Araneae > Salticidae > Maratus > Maratus speciosus. The sequence goes on along the minus strand of OZ010800.1, from coordinate 22,030,439 downwards.
ATGTACATATTTCCTAACGCTCACCTAGTACGAGGGGGGAAAACATAGCATATTTATTCTAAACCCAAACGGAAGGGATTAAAACAATTTCCAGTTTACTCCTAATTAATTCTGAGTTTAACCCCCTGACCACGGGTCTAGAACTTTAAACTGGAATTGTGACCTTAATGTTCAACAAAAATATTAAGTGTAGGTACTCATTTTAATCAGAATTTTAAGCTCTACAACATTTGTATTGGCAATGTTTTTGACAGCAATGTTATGCATTACATTTTTTTTTTACTTAATTGTAAAATAAGTATATTTAACGCATTATCTGTAATACAATATACAGGATTCCCACGAAAGACCTTCCCACGCTCTTAATTCCCGAACGGTTTCAGCTATATTCATAAAAGTGGTGTATAGGAACAGTAAATTGGCTATGCGCTACCAGATAAGACCACTTCCAGCGCCACCTGGTGCAAAACAGCTGAGTTAGTATTCCTATCTTGAAAACGAGATTTCATGTTCAGAACGAGATTCATTTAGCATTCATGTTCACAAGGTGGTCTTTCGAACTAAATCGATTATGCTGTACAAATTTGTCATACACTTTTATCCCATATTTCGAGCCCTTATCGCGATAGGAAGGCTAATGCCGCCATTTTGCACCAAGTGTCAGTGAAAACGATCTCATCTGGTGGCGCATAGCGACTTTCTTATACCTAGACACCACGTTTATGAATATAGATGCAGTCGTTCGTCAGTTAAGAGGGTGGGAACGGATATTAGTGGGCACCCTGTATTTTAATTTTAAGACATTGTTGTTAAATAACCTAATATTTATCACTGTTTAAGTATTTTATTAGTGATGCATTGAAAAAACAGCAAAAACTAATTAAATTTCAACTAAATAATTTTGTCCACCTAGATCTTTAAAACGTCCCACTGTGAGACGGTAAAATTTCAAAATGTGCAATATTAAGAAGTTTAAAAATTTGCAGTAGCGAAAATTGTAAAACCGCAATTTCATTTCATATTTGAAAATCTTACCATTCGAAAAATGACGTCAGCGTTACTCACAGATAAGTTTGTAATTTATAATATAGACAGATACGATGATTAAGCTGCACTAGAGTATGGTTACAATTAAATCCTTATCTATCTACCTATACTAATATTATAAAGAAGTAAAGTTTGTTTGTTTCAGGTAACCTCTGGAACTACCGAACCGATTTCAAAAGTAATAATTCAAAATGATGGTGTCAGTCCCTGTTCCAACATTGGCTATATCTTTTGTACATGCCACTAATTCATGTCCCTAATCCAAAGGTGGTGCCGGAGCAAAAAACTTTCTAAAAATATGATTTTTGTGTTACTGAATGGCCTAGAAAGATGAAATTTGGTATGTTAGTTACTCATAAGTAATAAATGAAATCTAAGAACATTCTTTAAAAAAGTCGAAATTTAAGAAGAACGAAAGTGCGCGAAAAGCGTTCAAAACAATGTTTTAAATGACGATTTCTACGGAATCTCAGAAAGTACCGATCCGATTTCAAAATTAATGGTGACAGCCCTTGCTCCAACATAGGCTATATTTTATATCGGTGGTACTTCTCCAAGGGGGGTGCAGTAGCATAAAAAGTACTAAAAATGCGATTTTTGTGTTACTGAAAGACACAAAAACATGAAATTTGGCATGATAGTTATTAAATATAAATTATCTCTATGAACATTTCTTAAAAACTTCGAAATTTAAAAGAGTTGATAGTTCGCAAGAACCGTTCTAAAAACGTTCTAACTGGCGATTTCTAAGCAATCTCAGGAAGTATCAAACCGATTTGAAAAGTAATAATCGGAAATTTATGGTGACAGCTCTTGTTCTGACCTAAGCTTTATTTTATGTCGGTATTACTACCACCTGGGGTTTGCAGGAGCAAAAAAACGTTCTAAATTTCAGTTTTAGTGATACTGAAGGGGCTAGCAACTTCAAATTCTGCGTGATACTTACTTATAAAATATAAATAAAGAACAACTTCTGAAAAATTGAAATATAAAAGTGTAAAAATGCGCGAAAGGCGTTCTAAAAAAACATTCTAAATTACGATTTCTATGGAATCTCAGGAAGTACCGAACCGATTTCAAATAGAATGGTGTAAAAATAATGTCACAACTCTTGCTCCAAGATAGAATATTTTTTATGTCAGTGTCACTACACGAAAGAGGGTGCAGGAGCTAAAAAGATTCTAACAATGCTATTTTTGTGTTACTGAAGAGCCTAGAAACATGACATTTGACATGGTAGTTACTCATTAGATATAAATGATCTGCATGAACATTTTTAAAAAAATTCGAAATTTAAAATATGTGAAAATGCGCAAAAAGGGTTTTAAAATATGTTCTAAATGGCGATTTCTACGCAACTTCAGGAAGTATGAAACCGATTTTTAAAGTAATGATTGGAAGTTGATGGTGACAGCCCTTCCTCTAACACATGCTCTATTTTTTGTCGGTGTCACTAACACCTGGGTGTTGCAGGAGCAAAAAATCCTGAAATTAGGCATGGTAGTTACTTATAAGATATAAGTGATTTCTAGGAACATTTCCTAAAAATTCGAAACTTAAAAGGGGCGAAAATGGACGAACAGTGTTTTAAAAACGTTCTAAATAGCGATATCTACTCAATCTCACGAAGCACCAGACCAATTTCAAAAGTAATGATTGTAATTTGATGGGGACAGACCTTGCTCAAACATAGGCTCTATTACATGTCGCCTGGGGGTTGCAGGAGCAAAAAACGTTCTAAATTGTGATTTTTGTGATACTGCAGGGGCTAGCAGGTTGCAATTTGGATGGTGATTACGTACAGCATGTACATGCTGTCTTTGAACAAGAGTTTGTAAAAAAATCGAAATTTAAAATGTGTGAGAATGGTCGAAAAGCGTTCTAAAAACGTTCTAAATTGCGATTTCAATGCAATCTGAGGAAATATCAAACCAATTTCAAAAGTTACGATTGCAAATTGATGGTGACTGTTCCTGCTCCAACATAGGCTATATCGTATGTTATTTTAACCACTACCTGGTTGTGTACCCTGGTTGCATGATCAAACAATGTTTATAAGTTGCGTTTTTTCTGATACTGAGCGTCTAACATTTTCAAATTTGGCATGGTAATTACTTAAAAGATGCAATTGTTTTCTAAGAACCGTCGAACGAAATTTCCAAATTTAAAACGGTGAAGGGAGCGAACAGCGTTCTAAAAATATTCTAAATTACGATTTTCATGCAATCTTATGAAACTAGTCGCCCTTTCCGACCAGTTTGGTCTCCCTTAGAATTTATGTTTGGAAAAGCATGCTAAGCATTGTATTATATTACTTTTATTCATAATTTAATTTTCTTGGGCTCCCTTAAATATAATTTATATAACCCCTCAAGCTAAAGTTAGTTTTTGTTGCATGAAAAATCTCAATTTGTTAGTTTTCAGTAAACAAGAAAACCCTATAAGTTCACTATGGAAGTATATGGGAATTTTCGAAATATTAGAGATATCGCCAAATGGGCGTCACAATTGGCGACTTATTTTGGTCACCAAATTTGCTGATATATCTCCAAGTTGGCGACAGAACAGGGTCCCCTCTATGGTAACCCCCTTATAGGTATGTAGATGCACTAAATGCTGCTCAATAACTTATGAGATGCGTTTCATGCGGGTGCTGCCATTAAACAATTAACAAATAATCGCGATTTCTGTGCCACGTACGATAGCGTTATATATACAGTGAAATACGTTTAACACGAAACTGAAGGGACAAAAAATATTGGGGTTTTTTGGTGGAGGGGGGGGAGGGGGAATCAGATATATATATTTTTTAAGTGTATTTTTCAGCATTCTGAGATCAAGTTTGTTTGAACCAAATAAGCAAAGCTGTCTCTAAATCTTCCTGCTTAGCAGTTCTCGCGCGGTTTCTCTCTGTCTTAAACATACTGCGGTCAAACATTAATGTAATGGGATGTGGAATCCCTGTTTTTTATTATTGTTGATAAAGTAGAATTGGCAATGCCAAACTCTTTGTAGATTTCTGTTTTCGTCCTTTTTCATCAACTGTATTAAGCAGCTTCATCTTCATTTGAAGCGAAATAGCAGTTTGTTTTCGCACCAATTTCTGAGCCATTATGCTCATAAAACATAAGCTAATTTACAAAAAAACACGAAATTCTCTGATTTTCATCCAAAATTTAGTATTTTTAACACAAAATTCAACAATTTCAACTCAAAATAATTAGATCGAACGCGAATTTTTTTTCGTGTTAAAAGAAAAAAAACGCATTAAAATGCATAGTATACCGTCCGGACCGCTATTTCATTTCGTGTTAACCGATTTTTCATGTTAAGCGTTTTCGTGTTAAACGTACTTCACTGTATATAGATTCCATACCGATTTCTAAAATAATGGTTTTAACTTGGTGGTGATAGAAAGCATAAACTATAGCATAACGTAAGCTATATTTTATGTCGATGTCACTACCGCCAGAGGTTTGCAGGAGCAAAACCTTTCTAAATTGGGATTTTGTGATACTGAAGAAGCTAGAAACTTTAAATATGATATGGTAGTTACTTATAAAATATAAATGTCTTCTAAGAACGGTCTAAATTAAATTCGAAATTTAAAAGATGTGAAACGAAGGGAAGGAGTGAAAAGCGTTTTAAAAAGTACTAATTAAAATTTCTATGCAATCTCAGAAAATAATAATCATATTTCAAAAGTAATGGTTGCGAAGAATAAAAAGTGACAGTCTCTGATCCTACATAGGCTATATTTTATCATGGTGGCTCTACCACCTGGTGTGGCAGGAACAACAAAGATTAAAAAAAAAAAAAAACCTTTAAAAACTTTCTAAATTACTTTTTCCATGAAATATTAGGAAATGCCACACCGATTTCAAAATTATTGTTAGCAAATTAATTGTGACAGTCTCTGTTTCAACACTGTCATTTTATGTTAGTGCCAGTACTACAAGAGAGGTGGTAGATCGTTAGACAAGAATCTTGAAATTTGACAAGCTGGCTAATTTTAAGATGTAAATGCCTACTAAGAATTGTTTCTAAAAAATTCAAAACTTCAAATGAATATTGAAATGAGTGTATGGAATGAGCATAAAAGCTTCAAAATATATTCTAAATCATCATTTATTTAGAATTAGTTTTAGTTCTTCTCATTAATTTAATTCCAATTTCTGCCTAATGAAATATAATAGAGAAGTTTAGTTAAACTGCGGCTGAATTAGTAATTTTTGAATTATTCCAAAAAATATAATTTCTTCTAAAAAAATGAGACATTCAAACGTCACTTGGCATATTTCAACTATTACGCGAGCAAAGCCCTTGGTTTTGCTAGTAATATTATAAATGCGATAGTGTTTTCGAAAGTTTGAATGAATTCAACGTCAAAGCTGGGGGATTAATGTCTTTGTACGTTTGCATAGTATATATAAGTTATAAACCAGAAACGAACATAGACTGTAATTCATTTATTTTATTCAAATATTTTTGTTAACAATTCAAAATTGTATTATTTTTTATACAGAATCAATTGACAATTTTCCTGTAAAATCTTTCTTATTTCGTTGCTGAAAAAGAAAAGCCCGGAATAATAAATTCTACTCTGTACTTAATTTTCAATTGAACAATTTCCAAGTGAAAAATAAAAATAAAATGAATTCAAAAGAAGTGTCTATGACATAATATTTGAAATGAAAAAAAAAGAATACTTTTTATTATACATGATGCATGAATATCAGATACGTTAATAATAGTTTTTCTGTCAAACATGGCGTCATAATTAGAAGATTCAAGAACGAAAAATCATATTATTAAGAAAATATTTCGCTTAGAAAAATATGACTTCATAATTGAAATAAAAGTTGATTCAATTCAATTTTCAAGTATTCGTTAAAATGTAATTATTAGGAATATCAGTAACTAATGCAAACAGATAAATAATGACGTGATATTTAAAATGAATAACATAGATAATCTTTACTAATACTGATTTATGAGCTTGAATATATACGTTACATACAAATGAGAGTTTTCATTCAAAATTCACGTTATTTTTATAAGGAGAAAACATTTTTTTGGAAAAAAGTGGGAAATAAAACGGATTAATTTATTTTTACGCTATTTTCTCAAATGACAAAATAATTTAAATTTAATGTCAATAGATAGTAGGAAAAAACTATAAAATATATATGGAAACTCTATATCACAAGTTGAAACGACATATTTACATTAATAAAAGAAATAAACAACATGAATACTTAATTAACAATATTTTTTTTTTACTAAGTATGTGCAAGTGTAAAAGTTTTAAAAACATGTAAAACTATTCAATATGTTAGAAACATTGGTGTCAGAAGATGTTAAAATTCCCTAGCTCTTTCAACTAAACATTAGCCGTCATCAGGGGAATTTCTGCAGACTGAAAGTCATGCGCTGGTTAAATAACAGAGGGTGAAACTAAAAAAACAAAAATAGGCCGGTGAAAAGGAAAGAAAATACAGGGGTTGCTATAGAAACGGGAAAAAATGGGAAGAGAGGGGTAGGATTTTTAAAAACGAATGGAGGAAATTTACGTCATACTTAAAAAGGCCAAATATTTGACAGTTGTCAAAACAATTTAAATTAAAAAATATATTTGCGCGAGATATTTATCTCATATTTTGAGATAATCTTTTAATCTATTATCGTGAATTCTAAAACAGCGCAAATAATATTTCCTTTCTAACAACAAAAGTATTTTCATGTGAATGTTAGAAAGAGAAAGAATACTTTGGTGAAAATTACGTCAGATATAAAACGATACATTTCAAATGTGTTATTTAAAAGAACTTTGTTATAGAGCTGTTAAAAAACCGAGAGACAAAGACTTTGCTTAATTCATTTTACATTAGCTTATTTTCAAATTTTTAACTAATTTTGTTTTAAATCAAAGATGAAAACAGCCATTGTATCCCTTAACAAAAGCTGATTTCGCCATAAAAATCTCCAATTAAAGAAATATGAATGAAAACCCGTTTACAGGGAGATCGCCCCTGTTTTTTAAAATTATAATTTTTTGATGCTAACTCTCGAAGTGAATGAATTAGAAGCTTTTTCTTTTTCTCTCCAAAATTTAGCATCTTAAAATGATGCATCTTTTCTTCAGCAATGCTATCTACATATTTTAAAGAAGGAATATCTCCAAAATAGAAATTCAACTCTTAGAATTTGGAGCCATAATAGTTGGCCCATCACATAAAAAAATAGTTGATAAATAATGGACTAAAACTACCTGAACTTTTCTCATGATGGATAAGCATGCAATCGAATAACCTGGAGATATCAGTGAAGGACTCAACCATTTGTGATCGTCAGGTATGGAACAGATACTATTTAACATTTCCATCAAAGATTAATAGGATCGCAAAATTTTGTGCAACTAAGAAATGAGTGAAAATAGCATCGCTCACCATTTACCCAAGGATTGAAGAGCTAAGTTGAAGAACATGTTAAGTAACAAAAATTACATTTGAAGAAATTTGATGTGAAAGTTTTTGTTCTCAATTTTAATGATTTATTTTCTGTTTGATACCATGTGTTTAAAATATTAACAGGTGTGGTACTAAACTCTATCAAAAAAACTTATTCATATTTAATTTTTTATATTAAAAATTATTAATATTATTAGGATTATTAAATATTAAAATATTAAATATTAATGAATAATGTCTTAAATCTTCAAGGCTAAATAGAACTTTATTATTTTAGCTTTACCATGTGATAGAATACCTGATAACACCTTCGTTCAAACGATAAAATCATTTTTTAAAAAAATGTAGCATAACATATTCTCCCACTCAGCTCTTCAATTATGTATTCAAATTCTATCCTTAATTTCAATTATAAATCTTGAGATATTCATTTAAACTGTATTCGGGATCTTTTTGATTTCTTAATTTTTTTTAATATGCAAATACATATGTAAACAAATTTTATTTATATTAAATCTTAATCTCTTCACTTTATGCTTTGCATTTAATTAATTAATTATGATTCTGGAAATTGGCGATTCTCTCACAGGGCAGGTTATAAATTATAACCGATTTATAAATTAGTTCATAACTTCTCCAGGTCACCTGCAATCCCTGTGTGATTGATACAGTTCTTGTGCCTCGAAATCACACAGCGCAAATAAAATTTAATCATGCGCTTTTAATTGATATAATGATACATTAATTCCAAATTGCATCACAAGAACTGAGAATCATGGTGCTTTTCACTATACAAACACATTATGGCCTAATAGTTTTGCCTAATAGTTTCCCAATTCCTAATTTTTTATGTATGCTGGATTTAAATATTTATTTTAGTAACTTCTATTACTAAATAATTAATGTGCACAGAGCGTTACAGCAATGACAAATTAATTTTTTAACAATATTTATGTGTGCATTTGCACTGAAATTTAATTATTGACTCCATTTTTATCATATTAACTATTATTTATACAATTTACGTTTGAATATAGAGTAGTTCACAAAAGACTCCCATGTTTGGGGAAAACGATAGTCGGTATTTATACGGCCTGTTTCGCGACTACAATATAGTGAAAAAAATTTTTAATATTTGCAATTGAATTATTTTACAGTGCGTATGTGTGTGGAAGACATTTAGACTAAAATTTAAATATTTTACTTCGTTTTTATGCTATTAACTGTTATTTATATATTTACATTTAAACAAAAAAAATTATTATAAAAATGCTCTTGTCTACTTAAAAAACATAATTATTGCAAATATCGCTGCGGCGTGTGCATTTTTGGCTTAAACTCAAAGTGTTTGGCGACAAAAGTATTTCAAACTCCCAATTAAAGAAGGCACAATTCACAGTTAGAGCCATTTTTAAAATTAATTCTTCTAATTTCCCCTGTAAGAAACATAATGGGAGAATAGATAAAAATCAACATAAAATTATTTAAAAAAAAGAAAAAAAAAGGTTATTCAGATTTTATCTAATGAAATTTTTGAGATGCATTTTTTTTTTAACCTGGCGCGCAAAACATAAATTGCCAAATATTGCATCAATTCAAAACTTCCTTACATTTTTAACCATTACGAATATTCCTTTCATTTTTAAATTAAATATTTTCATTTCATAATATTATTTCTCATTAAATTGATATTTGAACTGTCTTTCTTTACTTTAAATTAAATAAGTAACTTTTTTTCCCGAGATATTTATATTATTTTCTAACGGATATAGCCATTACAATTCTTTTATTTACAATAATTATCGCCAAACAATTAGTTGTTGCAACCATTTCGTCAAAAATATCAATAAAATGTGATATTTTTTATAAAAAATGATGGTTATCCCTGTATATTTTACCCATAAACTACCGCGTGAATATTCTCTAAGGACACTATTTGCAAAAAACTCCACCGGGTAGTTTTTGAAAACACACGAACCGAACTTTTAGGGCTTACTGCTTTATAATATATATGATATGATATGATGATACACAGGGCTATATAAAAAACTTGATACATGGCCATCAATGTATAGTAATTGCATGAGTGTGAATTAAATTTCAGTAGTTTTAAACGAATTTTCCCCTGAATTAAATTTAACCCTCCGACTGTCTTGCAAAAGGTCAAAATTGTAATGTTGTTTTCTCTGCATTTTGTTTTAAATGCTAAAAAGAATTATTCTTTGAACATTTTATAAAAATAAACTTAATAACGAATATGAATGCAATCATTGGAATAATCAATCATTGTTTAATGTATTAAAAATACATTAAATCAGTAGAATTATATTACTTTAAATATTGCTTGTATTGCTGTGAAACCTGGAGCTTAGTGAACGTATTAACACGGGCTTGTCAGTGAGGGGGTAAGTAAATATGTGGCACATATAAATATATGTACGTAATATACATTGCTTTACAAAAATACATCCATACAATAGTACAAACGAAAGGTAATATATAGGGTATTCAAGTACGTTTCCATCTATTGGTAGAAATTGCTAAAGGTGAATTTTAAACAGGGTTGTGCTTTTTCTAACTAAACTAAATTTTATCATACTATGTAGAATACATACAAACATATATGTGGTCAGCACAACAGCTCAAAAGTATTGGAGTACCTTTTCGGCTATGTGCAGTAACTGTTCAAATCTGGTTTTACATGTGATATGCGTTTTCTAAAAGGTTTACTTCAGTATCTTCTTTACCATATTAAATGGCGAACTTTTGCTTTCGCATTCAGAAAGTGTTTTCTTAGTTATGCTTGATGCATTATTTTTCTTTCTTTTTTCCTTTAGCTTCGACTTCCCTTTTGTATTAATGATGTTAAAAATAAATGATTAAGTCTGAATTTTATATAAATTTTACCTTTCCGCATTCAAAATTCGACGAATCGATTTCCATTCTGAGGTCAGTAATTCAAAGTTTTGAGTCAAATTATACTTTTGATGTTGTTATAATATGTTCATAATAAAAACGAACAATTAAAGTTAGATGTGTCAAAACGCGGAAAATATTTTGCTTCATGTTAGGAGTGACTGAAAAAACAGTAAAATTTAACGAGAGAATGTAACACAGAGTGTAAAGGAATTGCCGATTAACTGAAATGTCCGCCAAAATAAAATAATTGATCCCGTAGTCAGCATTAGGCTCAGATTATGCTAACTTTCAGCATTACGCTCAGATATGCCCTTTTTAGGGGCCAGTATTTAAGGATGATTTTTTTTTTCAACTGAGGACGATCTACAACTGGGCCAAGTTTTACTTTTTCGATTATGATTATAGTTTGTTCTATATTAGGATAGTTTCAATTTCAGAACAGATTCCAACCGGTTCCAAAAATGAAAGTAATTTTTAAAAAATCTGAAACCAAAATCGAAAAAGTAAAAACTAGCTCTGTTGTAGATCGTCATCAACTATCCTATGCAAAAAAAATCATTCAAAAATGTTAAAAGCAAAGCGAGAAATTTAAAAATAAGGCCTCCATAGACTTAACATTAGCGTTTTCTGTTCTTCCCTTGACTTAAATAGTCTCTTAAGTTATTGCGAAATTTAGAAGTCTTTTGCATTACATCTGCTTAAAGAAGGTTATGATCATGACAAACAGATTCCTTAAGTTTCATTTAACCTTGTACATTGCTTAACGCAATTACACTTGTTGACAGAATACCTCGTTGTATAACAAAACCTCTGCAAACGGCGCCAATGTAACTTCCGAAGCTTGTTAATTACTGATTTCTCTAACATTTTCTGATTTTTGGATCACTTGATTTTATTCTGATATTTAATATCCAAAAAATTCTAATAGCCCGTAGACAGAGCAAATCGTATTTATTTTAGTTTGAAATATATTAAATTCGAGAAAAAGAAAATATCATTTGGATAGATTTTAGATTTTTTTTTATGTTAAATGTAATTTTTTAATTTCATAGACAATGCTGTATTTTGTGGAATATTTCTTAAGCATTTTCAGTTGAAGAAAATCTAGTTTTTCTGAACACTCCCGATCCTTTAATAAATAATAGGCTATAGTTCTTCTTCCACTAAAACATTACTTTCAAATAAAATTAAATTTAAAAAATCAAAAAACCCGACTGCGTATAAAGTGAACTAATTAATTAGTTCTCATCAATGTGAAACTATTTTTTATTCAATTCCTACTATTAGCTCACACTCTCTCTATATATATCATGTTCAAATTTTCAATCGTTAATAAAATAATTATTATTCATCCAATCAAGTTCAAATAAATTTTTTAAAATTGTAGTGGATGACACTTGATGTTAATCCAGTTTTTTCAAATATTAATTCATTAATGAAATTAAATTAATTAATTTTCAATAATCCAGAGAGCCAGCCCTCTTCTTGATCAAGATATTTTAAGACCGAGAGAACCCCCTTCTTGATCAAGGCATTTTAAGTGCCACTCAACAGGAAAGAAGAATGGGAGAAAAAAATTCTCTTATTGACCTAAGTAGGAATTGACTTAAAATATTTTTCTTTATATTACTTGTTTATATTACTTACTTCCAGGTTGTATAATATTTTAACGGAGCTTCTGACTGTAAAATAGTCAATGAAACACCGTCTTTATTTTGAAAGACCTATCCAATGATATGCCACTCAATAGGGTGCATATATATATTTTTTCGTCTCTACCGACATTTTGTATTTTAAGGCCGCCATTTTGAATTTATAAAAACGAAACCTAGCCTATAACCACCGGGCTGTTAAGACAAATTGTCAGAGACCTCATTCATTAAAATCCATCCGGACGTTGGGAAGTTTTGAGGGTATAAATAAATCCACATTCACAGATACACGTGAAACACATAACCCTTCTTTTCAGGCTGGTAAAAAGAAATCCAACTTACCGGCATATCTCATCCTTCGGACCACACTAAAAAAATAAAATATATTTTAAAATATACTGAAAAACTAAATACAAAATACAAACAAGTTATTCAGCTAGTAAATAGTAAAAATGATAAAAAATGATACATACATATAAACACATAGAGATACACACACACACATACATATGCTAGAAAAATAGCCCGTCAAAAATGACGGAAAAGGAGATATAAAGATATATACAACACTTGTGATAGCATATGACTTTTTCTCGCTTGTTCCGCAGTGATAGATAAAAATAACACAAAGTAAATATATTTATGAAAAACTATGTACAGCAGAAGACCGCTAATCCGCACAGTTTGGTTCCAAAAGTTGTGCGGATTTGAGGCTTTTTGCGGATTACAAGTCACGACTATTTAATCTTTGTTTAGATATTTTAAAAATCATATTTTGGACAATTTAGATTGTTAAATCTTACAAGTAAGTAAATTACACACTTAAACATATAAGTAAGATAAAAAAAAAACGCTTTATAAATAATATATATATATTTTTAAAACATGGCATCAGGGGTCTTTTAAGACATTTGGTTTTTGTTGTTGAATTTTATCATGCAGTCTACATATAGTCATAAGTTCATGCTAAGATACAAAACTTTGTTGCTCTAAAAATTTTAAATATTTCTGGGGTTATTTATTTCTTGGGTTTTATTTCTTATTACTGACAAATGTCAGAAATATGAAATAAAAATAACAATAATAATAATAATGTGTTGAAAACAGTGAAAAAGAAAAATCTTCATCTAAAAGTATTTTTTCACGTTAGGCTAAGTGTCTGAATTTTCTTTAGTTGGAATTGAGAAACTCTGCGATTTTTTATCAGTAGATGTGTCGGGTTTCTATTATTACAAATGTCTAGAAAAGTTTTTATTTATATTTCATGGTGTTATAAAAATAATCTCAAAATTATTATCAATATAAGTCTTTAATTTTTTTTCAAATTTCTAATCATCATGTTATGGGAAGGAATTATAATCATTAAAACGTTTTAGATGAAAAATCTAGCAAGTTTTGTTAACAAAAGAATCAGCAAATTTTGAAAATAACTGACAAATGTCAGAAATAAGAAATAACAATAACAATAATAATAATAATAATGTGTTGAGAACAGTGAAAAAGAAAAAAACTCCATATTTTATCATTTTAATAACCCCTTTAAGACTATTTTCATAATTACTTGGCAAGAAATAGCGAATTTAGAGAACTTTATGCTTAAGTATACTACGCCATCTATTGGAAAAAATCAGTAAGAGATGATTTATTAAGATATCACAGAGCAATGTATCATTAAATAGAAATAATCATTGTTCAAATATAATATTTTAAATTGTTTTTTTTTGCAATTTTATAATTACGATTTAATTTAAAGATAAATAATTAAAAATATTATCTAAGAAAACACATTTGATTTCAAACAAATACTTGGTGAACAATGTTTTCAAAAATATTTCACCATTGAAACATTTAAAAAAATTCATTTTATTTGTTTACATTCATAAATTGACCGCGTATAATAGGTTCGTAGATTAGTGGTATAATGAATACATAAAAAACGCAACTTAAGGATAAATTAAAATTTTGTTACATAACGTTAGTATATACGATGTTAAACTCTTTCATTATATAAAAGCTGATTTTGCTTTTCAGTATCTTCGACATACATTTTTAACTGTCCTTCCTCTTTAAATCTGGAAATACTTACATATACTTATTCATGAGATAAAAATGATTCTTTTAAATACAGTCCAACTGTAGAAAATGTTTATCCTTGTGACTTAATTATCTTCATTGCAAATTACAGTATAACTGGAAATTTCATTCATGTCAACTTATTTCATTTATTACTCATTCATTTCAAATAAAATAAATTTAATTAAAACAAAAGACATGATTTCGTTAACATTTTTAAAAATGTAGAAAATGTATATTTATATTTAAATTCACTAAAAAGCAGAAAAAAAAATTAGGCTAGAAAAAAAAATGCTTTATTTTCTCATGTCCAAGAAAAAAAAAAAATTAAAGCGTAGACGCCAATGTAATTTAACTTTTGTAATAAAAGTTATTATTAACTTTTATAATTATTAACTTTAATAATAATTTTTTTATGATATTATATTATATACGTGTGTATGTATATGTATAAAGTTGGCGCCCACGCTTTCATTTTTTTTTCTTGAATATGAAAATATAAAACAATTTCTTTGCGAGTCAAAAAAATATTTTCAACTTTTTAGTGCATTTATATGTATATATATATATATATATATATATATTATATATACAGGGTGTTAAATAAAAGTTGGTCAAAACTTTAAGAGTTGATAGTACACATCCAAACAAACAACTTTACTCAAAGAATGCATGGTCGGAAATAAAACGCAATTGTGCTTGCGCATTTGGAAACTTGGTCCATGCAAACGTTAAAGCCCCATTCCTGTTGCACGTTATCGAGAGAAGAATGACACTAATAGAGTGCAAATGTCATATGAGGACGAAGGAACGGGCATACAAAATTTCGACTCTATTAATATATAATTGCCGCTGATCTGAGCGTGCAACTGTCAATCGCGGTAGGAACGTATCGGAAGATGTTGCCTCTCACTATAGGGAAAAGGCTGATATGCATTTTATCTACAAAACTACAAATGCAAATGGCTCAGAGGTTCAACGAATGTACGGAGAGCGGCTTCCCACTTTGCTTTTGTCATTTAATCGTTCTTTGTGTGCTTTTGCCTCATATAACATCACTTTTGACGTCCTCCAGAACATTTGCGTTTTAATTACGGCCATGCATTCTTTGATGAAAGTTGTTTTTTTCGATTTGTACTATCGCCTCTTAAACGTTTGTCCATCTTTTATGAAACACCCTGTGTATATATATAATTTATATATATATATATATGTGTGTGTGTGTGTGTGTGTGTGTGTGTGTGTGTGTATAAATGCACACACACACACACACACACACATATATATATATATATATGCATTTATTTATATATATACATATATTGATGATATTTTGATTTTCAATTTTGACTTTATTAATGAATATGACACCATATATCCAAAATATTTAAAGTTGAATAGGGCAAACGGTGATGATTACAATGCTATTTTTTAGATATTTCTTTTAATATTTTTGATAATAAATTAATATCGGATTTGTATGATAAAAGAAATAGTTTTCCATTTTCTGCAAGAAGTATGCCACATTGGATTTCTAATTTACATAAAAAAATTTACATAAATATTGTAATTAATCAATTAATTCGTTTCAATAAAATTTGTGGCAGTGAAAATGATTTTTATAGACAAATTTTTAAGTTTTTAGCTAACTTTTTTTCGATAATAATTATCATATGAATTTTTTGAAATATTATTTAAAGATTGTTTTGAAAAATAAATGGCAACACTGTGGATTGGAGGGGCAACCAAATTATGGTAGAATCTGAATATTCTATATGATGTGTGGGCCCTGAAGTCTTGTGAAAAGAACGGGTTTAGATGGAAGTTTGAATAGATGGAGGCTTGTAGACTAAGATTTGAAAATTTTTGAATTTGGATGCGGATAGAGAATTAATGGTTTTCTGTTATTGCCAGGTGAAGAACATTATGTTGGTATTTCTGTTTCATGTTTTTGTGTTTTTTTTCCTGTAGGTTTATGTAGACCCTCATTGTTCTGCATTCATATATGTTAAGATAATTTAATTTATTTTATTTTAATATTATTTAAGTTGTATTTTTAAATTAACTTTTCAGAATACATTTTTTTTAAAACCCTTTTCATTTTTGTTTTGTAATTTAATTATGCTTTGTTTATACTACTTTTTTGTTTAAGTTTGGTTTATTTACCTTTTTAATTTTTTAATTTTATATCTAAAATGTCAATAGTTTGGTTTGTTCTGTAGTTTTGAGTGCAGGATGGACGTGTGTTTAGAAACCTTCAAGTTTTTAACAGTGGGGATGGAGTTAGATATGGCTGTCAATCTACTGATGAAGAACTGACTGTTCTTTTTATCTGTGTTTTTGCCTGTGTAATTTAAATCAGAATGTTTTGGTATTTTTATAGTTAGCTGTTATAAATATTGTTGCTATACACCTTCTTTCCAAAATTATAGTGTATTTGCATTTTTATTTATTGATGAAATACATTTTGTTGCATTTAATATGAGCTGCTCTTGGAGACTGTTATGCAATAATTTTTCATTAATAATATATAATATGTATATGTTATATATATATATATATATATATTAACGAAAATTTGTTTTTTTTTATTTTAATTTTTTTCTTTCTTTCTTTCTTTGTCATATAGTTTTTTTAAGTCTTATTTTACATTTATTTTATTCTTACATTTTTATTCTATAGCGCTTTATAGTGCTTTAGATAATTTACAAATTTAGATAATCAACTTAAAAATTTAACATTTAAAAGGTTTCTACCGAACCCCCGGTCTCCTTGGATATAGTACAAACTTGGGTGAAGATAATGCAAAATAATAGAGATTTTGGTACTTTTACAATATAGGATCCTTGAAAGGATCCATCAGAAAGTGAGTTTTGTTGCAAAATGATATAAACAGCTATGAAAACAAACTTCATGAAATTTTTTGTTCTTTTATAGATGCATTTTAATTAAATGTATATTGTTGATGTTTTTTATGTACAAATTACCTCTGTTTCTGAATAAAATTATATAAATGGCTTCTTTATGTTAAATAAGTTGTATAGATATTGAAAAGAATGCGAGTGTATATGAAATTAAACAGCGCATAAGTTGTAAAAAATATGTTGTCAAATTTCCTTCTTCGCCAAGGCAGTTTTCTCTATTTTGCCAAGGCCCCAATACTGGAAAAATACCGAGAATTTAATTTCTGTATCCAGCGATCTCAGGCACATTAAAATCGGGTAATTAGGAGCTCATATAGTATAGCGGCGTCTAGTTTGAGTTAATTTATTATTAGCATAGGGATGAAGACGTAAAGACGGACATTTTCGTACATTTACACTTTGATTTCTGACATAGATTTTCTAAAAATCCTTAAATGCGCGAGATTTATATTAGATTACGGGAAACTCGATTATAAAAGATTAATGGGTGTCAATGTGAATTTCGACAAATTAGCCAGCTATCGCTGTTTGTTCAACTCCCAAGTTCACTGTTTGGCTACCGCCAACAACCGTGCGTCGCAAAAATTAAAGTTAATGCGAGCTTTACACGTCCCTCTTTAAAGAGCACATAGTTCTCCTTAGAGACTATGCTGCTAAGAAAGGTACAGTTAGTTTCACAAACACAATGTTAAAGGAAAGAGTTTGTTCACTAGCCCAAACTTTTTAAACAAATGAAAAACAAAAGGTATATATATAATAATAATGTAAACAACAGTCGTAATTACACATAACACAAAATATCAGAATATATAATAATACAATCATAATACGATAAGTCTATATCTTTCCCTAAGGTAATCTAGAAAGGGCATCAGCATTACCATGACTACTTCCTTTCCTATAGGTAATTTTTAGATTATATCTTTGAAGGGCTAATGGCAAGCTAGCTAGCTTGGTCCCATGTGGCACTCCCTGGGAACTCTGCTTTGTCAAGTTGGATAAAGGTAGTACGATGCTTGCTAAGTTCGGGATATAGTCTCTATAATAACTTACTATCCCCAGAACTGTTCTCGATTCTTTCTTGTTGGTAGGAGCCGCTAGTTCCTTCATAGCTTCCACCTTTTCTGTGTCTGGGGCATGTATTCTTGATCCATCTATATGCCCTAAAAATTTTACTTATATTTCTTGCTGTCAGTAGCAATTTCTTTTTTCTCAATTGCATTTCTATTTCTTCTTTTGTCTTTACGAGTGTCAAATATTTTTGTTTTTTGTTTCCTATTTTCTATACTAACATTTGGCTGCTCAGAAGTTTTTCTTTTTCTTCTTGTATCATCCTGAACTTCAACTATTTCTGTTGTTTTCTTCTTATTTTTGGTATTTCTTTTTCTGACTGCTCAGCATCTCTTCTAATTCTTCCTCTATCTTCTAGATTTTTAACTTTTTTCAGCACTGTGAAATCTGGCGACTTTTCGTCTGAAACAGTCTATTCTTTTCTTTTTCTCAAAATTCTTTCAAGCGTTTCGGTTTTCAGGTGATGTTCTTTATCATCAACTCTTTTAGATGTTTCTTCCTTAACATTCAAATTTTCATACTCTTTTTCAAGTTTGTTCTTTTCCGCTTCAATCTTAATAATTTCATACTTTAATGAATTATTTAAATTTTTAGACTTTGCCAGCCGTATTTTCATTCTCTCACTTGCTCGAATAAATTTCTGTATTTCTGCTTGTTGCTCCTTTGAAAATGTTTTTAAATACTTGTATGCTTTATGTAGACCATGAATATCATTATTCTGGACACGGATAACTTTTTCCTTTGCTTTGAGCTTACTTTCTAAATCCGTAATCTGCTCACTATACTTAAAGTTGGTCGTATGACATTGTTTTAATTTGGTTCTAGACACCGCTTCATATTTTTCTAAGATAGCAATCAACTGCTGCAAGGCTGTGTTTTCTTTTTCATGATTAACAGGACTGACTGTAAAGTTCTCCTTCAACTGTTTCAAATTAGACTGCATTTCTTCAATTTTATAAGTCTCTTTAATCTTACATTTTTCAAGTACTTGCACAAACTCATCGACATCCTCATTTTGAGAAATGGTGACATTCAGCTTGTTTTGAAGATCATTGTTAATTTTTTTAAACTTGACTAATTCATCATTACACTTTCTGTTCTTGGGCCTATATTTCCCTATTTCATTCTTTTGAAAAAAAATGGTATTAACATCTTCTTCTAATCTTTTGCATTCACACTCTAATCGTTCTTTAAAGCTCATTTCAGGTTCAATTTCAAAAGATATTTTGTCAAACTTGTTCTTAAAATTTTTCTTCACATTTTTAAGATCATTTAATTCATAACATTCCCCTTTCTCACATCTCAGTTTTTCCAATTCATCTTTTTGTGAATTTATAGTCCTAAGAACTTCTTCTAACTTTCGGCTCTCGAATTGTTCCTTAAAATTCATCTCACATTCAGATTTTTTATAAGCAAACCAAAGTTTTTCTTCTAAATCACGGTTAGTCTTTTCCAACATAACCACTTCATTCTTGCAGGCTAAATAATCTGCTTGTAATAAATCGAACTTTTCAACTTGTTCTTTGACTTTGTCCAATTCATTAGTAAATTCGTATCCTTTCTGTTTCTGTAATTCAAGGTTTTCTGTTAAGGATTGCAGTTTTGTTTGTAAGCCTTTCTTTTCAGACTGCACTTTTGATAATTCTTCTTTCAAAAACATACATTCTTCTTCTATTGACTTGATTTCTTTCTTCTGTTTTTCAATAATTTCTTTCGAATTTTCAAGGACCTCATTAGCATATTTTAATGTTTCTTTAACCTCATTAGCATCAGATTTATACTTTTCAAAAGAATCACTTAATTTATTTATTTCTTTTCGGTGAACTGTTTTCAGATTCTCAGTTTCATTCTTTGCTTCAGATTCAGTTTGATGAGAAGCAATTGTAGTAGTTTCAGAAATCTCTGAATTCGTTTTGAGTAAAATGTTGGTATTCCTTTTTTCTAGTCTTTCCAGTTCATCACACTTTACCGAATTTGTTTCAATCGGTGACAATACCGGCCCTGTGATTCGAGCTGACAACACCTCTTTATTTTCTATAGTTCCTTCTGTAGTAACCAAATTACTAATAGCACTTTCAATTCTGCTTCGTGTTCTCTGAATATTATTTTCAGGACAAGACCGTGCAATATGAGTTGAATCTCCGCATACAAAACATGTAGGTTTAAACGCCAAGGAATCCCTATACTTTTGATAAGTCCCTCGATATTTCACTTTGTCAAATTGTTTGTAATTTCTTCAATTTTTAGTCGTTCCCACAAAATGACCATTTTTGGTATTTTCGAAAATTTCCTTTGATTTGTACTTATTTTTCTCTTCCAGTTGCCATCGAGGAACATCCTTTGGCTTAGTATGGACTGAGCTTTTCTTGAACCCGTCTCTCAAACTTTCGTATTCATCAACTTTTTCTGCAACTTCTAGAGGGTCGATCAATTTATTCCATTGATGCAAGAAGTGTTCTTTCACGTCGTTTGGTACTCTGTGTTTGAGTTGATCCGCCACCAATAATTTCTTTAATTGGTTGAAATTCTCAATTTTTAATTCGTTTATCCATTCATTGAAATAATTGTTCAATGCATGGCTGTAGCTTCTCCAAGACTCTTCTGGTCCCTTTTGATGCCGGAAAAATAATTGCCTCAACTTTTCGGGATTTAGCTTGTAACGCTTTAATAACATATCCTTTACGAAATCATAGTCATTGGCTCTCTCAAGAGGCTCTCGAGCTATATTATTAGCCATATCTGTTGGTAACAGTACCAATAAATATGCTAACCATTCTGATTTATGTACACGCGCCATTGCAGCCCGGCGCTCAAAGTTTACTAAATACAGTTGCATTTCGTCCGCTTTTTCGTCGTACTTAGGAGTTTTCTGCATCAGTTGCACTCTAGACCTTGTTTCATTTGAATTTTCAACTCCATGACCCAAATATACGTTATTTCTTCTTAATTCAAACCGTTTCAGTTCGAGATCGTGATCTCTTTCTTCTTTTCGGATTCGATCCTCTCTTTCTTCTTTCCGAATTCGTTCTTCTTCTTCTTTTGTCTCATGCCGAATTCGTTCTTCTTCCTCTTTTGTCTCACGCCGAATTCGTTCTTCTTCCTCTTTTGTCTCACGCCGAATTCGTTCTTCTATGATTCTACTCAGGGATACTTTTGCCTCATCTTCTACGAAATTTTCATTTTCAGATATTAATTTTCTAATATCTGCCTTCTTATTATCCTTGCTAGCTTCTATACCCAGCTCTGTTGCTAGCTCGATTATATCTTCCTTCCTGCCCCTACCCAGGAATGCCATGGTAAAAAAAAAAAATTCTATCGAATTCAAAATGCTAGTAATGAATTAAAGACAGCGTAATAAACCTCACGACTTATTAATTCGCACAAAAAAATGTAACTATAACCAATCATTCAAATAATTTTTCAAAAGTACCGTTTGAAATTTAAATGCTTATTTCAATCTTTTAATTAAATAATTCTATCAACGGTATTTTAAATCTATCCAAAATGAACTTTCCGAATTATTACAAAAAAATATATATATGTACACATAATTAAATCAATTATCTACTTTTGTTTCAATGAGTTAAAAAAAGCACATACAACAATAATTAAAATGTACTAATATTCCCTTTCACCAGATTGCTTTCATTAACCCTAAAATAGTAGAGCACCCAAATAATTACTAATTAGGACGTACACTAAATGTCTATAAATAACAAATGCACTCATAATATTTATTTCAACACTCCGTACTCATAAATACAATTGCAATCATAATGTTAGTTTTGATTTTTTTTTTAAATAACACTCTTAAAAGAACGCCTTCATAACACTAGTTTCGATTTATGAAACTAAGGATACTTAAATAAAGCATGAAGGGAAAAAAAATACTAATTCCGATCTACGAAAGAGCCTTCTTAAACAAAAAAACAAAAACAAAAAATGTAATCACTATTTTCAACCTACAAAACTTGGTTGCGCAATCAAATAATAAAAATATCAATTTCACCTCTAATAAAATATGAAATGAACAACTTCTTTTTTTTTCCTTTGTAGAATGTGGAAATCATAAATAAACACAACTTTAATTATCTTCCTGCATTTTCAAATTGCGAAGGTGATAAATAACCAATTTAAAAACAAAACATACTCGATAATTTTATTACGTCAACGGTAAGTAATGTAAGTATTTCCAAAGCACTTTCAAATTATAATATTAATCTCATTCATTTAGTTTGCTCTTATACAATACCAGAAAAACAAAATATTCACACCTGTTTAGTTTCGACAACATCGAAAACCTTTAAGAAGAAAGAAAAAAAATCCATAATATTTTACTCAATCACAATTGAACTTTAATCGCATATCAGTGAAATATTTCCATTATTTTACACTACATTTATCTTATTTTAACATTACTGCATATTTAAAATATAATGCAATATACACCTTTTTTATTTAATGAAATTTCAGATGCAACAATCAATTCTTTCGTTTCAAATTTCACATTCAAAGGAATACTCAATCTAATGATAAGTAATTTTAATAACCTTCATTTAATTACTCATTCCGTTCTTCATGAATCTACACAACAATATTTTTAATTATTTTACAGCATAACAGAATAATATAATTTTATTTTGGGGCTAGCATAAAAACGAACAAGACTCTTATCTCTTTGATATTACAAACCACGTAAGAACAATCCTGACCCCGTAAGAACAATCGTGCCGTGCTGCGCCAGTGAAACTTTTCCTCCTCTATTTCTTTATTACCTTTTTATAAAAAAATTTCTCATCGATATCTTCTTAACCTTAGAAAAAGGTTTCTTATTTATTTCTTTAAGTAATACTTGAGATTCTAAAACACTGCAAATACACACTGCTAAAATGAGATCTGCTGGATTGACGAACACTTGTTTATTAATATGACAAACACACACACACAACGAATACTATAACAATAACTTTCGGATATTACACTATTTCACAAAGACATTAGGGTGCCGAAGTTATCAAAAACAATCAGGGCGACACACCACTGATTTTCACTCCATCCTCTCACTCCACGATCTCCACAGCCACTGCTCCCTGTTCCAGTTCGAATAGTTCTGCCTTGGCGAGAGTTCACTTTTTGGCGACCGCCAACAACCGTGCGTCGCAAAAATTAAAGTTAATGCGAGCTTTACGAGTGGTTCTCACCGTGATTTAGAATTTCCTTAAAAAATATGATTCCTGAAATTAATTTTTTAAAGCACAATACAGAGTGGACACGGAGTGTATTATATAGGGTATATATTATATATATAGTATATGGTATATATATAGTATATATTGTATATATATTAAATATATACGATCAAAAATGTCTAAAAAAGGAGCAAACTAGTCGGACGTGCCAATCCCAAAACTTTCTTTTTTCTCATACATGTTAATATTTCCAAACGTTGTTACAGATGTTAATCCTTCAGTGTTATTACTTCAATACTACACCAACTTTGCTTTTCATCTTACGCTTCTGCTTCATTTTACTAAATGAAGTAAAAACGAACTAATCTCGATCATAATGTTATATAAAATCAATATTTTTCTTTATTCTGCTGTACATCAGCTACATGAGAATCGCCGAGTCAGCTGTATGCGAATTGCCCATCGCTGCATGGATGACCGATGTAGCCATGTACGCTAATGGTGCCAGGTACATGTAAAATCCGTCGTGGGTGCAAAGTCTTCCAAGTGGTCTAAACAGAATTACTAGAGACACACAGAGATTTGGGTTTTATATAGGGTTACTTGTGTCAATTGGGTCATCTCCTGAAACTAAAATATGTACAGAATATTTCACACTTATTTGCAGTGATTATGTCACACTGAGGCGTTTTGTATATATGTGAGTCTTGTTCCATTTATTATTCGGTTCATAGAACTAATATAAAATAGATTTCCAGAATAGTGTGTTTAAAGAGTTCAACCTACATTTTCCCAAGAGGTGTTTCCAGGTTATTTTTTAATTCATTTTAACGGTTATTAAACTGTTGTGAAAAGTTTAATTTAAAATACATACTGCAATTCAAATATTTACAAGAACTGTTAATAAGAAGTGTTTAAGAAGATGGTTCCGCTTACCCCGTAATATTTGCCTACAAGGGTAAGTGGGTCCCCTCATTATGGGGTAAGTAGGACACTCTAAAAATAAAACGAATTTCTGCATTATGGCTTAAACAAATTGCCTTAAATTGCTATAGTACTTAAGGTAAAGCTTATTCTTTCAAATTAAATTTAGAGGGTTTCTCACATTTAAAAATCTAAACTTAACCGTAAGTGCTTAACAGTATTGTTCATAAATAGTGTGGTGCACTTATAAACAGTATTTTAATTTTTGAATTAAAAGACAATTATGAAGACCTCAAAGGAATTAATAGTTTAGCAAAAAAAACTGCTAAAGCTGGTGATGGTGACTATGTAATGAGAAACTTGCATCCCAAGAAAACTCATAAATTATTATCAGGTCTGCCACGGGCGACTATTTTTTTTTTAAATTCTATCTCGCACCCACTTTTTTAAAACAAAATTCTTTCACATACACTTTCACAGCATTTGCAAGAGATGTATACAATAAATTTATTTCTGAAAAAATTATCGTTTGAGGAGTATATTAAAAATAATCGTCTGTGACAGTTCTGTATTATGTAGCTCTAAATTTGGAAGCTGATACAAATGAAAAAATAATTGCTAAATTTGCAAGAAAGTATAGAAATAGTGACACATTTTTTTGACCGGATGCTGGTGATGTTGGAATTAGTACTGAGGATGAAGGAAGAATGATTTTCCTTCAGCCAATTTTAAATATACGCTGCCATTTAAAGTTTCCAATTTCTTTTTCAAATTACAATGTTTGGTAATGTGCCTAAATTAATCTTAATCAACCTTATTATGTCTCATCAATACTGTTTTATACGTTTAAGTAAAACATATGCATTTAGACTTTCAAAAAATTTCATAGATTAACCTTTTTTTTTTTTTTTTTCACGCCTATCATTATTTGTCATACCGATCTTAATGTGAGAGGATAACTCATACATGGCTACATTTAGAATAAAATATTTTATATTGAAACATTTTATACTTTATCAAGTAACACACTGTTACCTCTTCTTTAGTTATGCGTACTTTAAATTTAAATAAAGAGCGGAGGAGATGTAAGTGGGACACCCACCTGATTTTTTAAAAGAAAAGCAGTTAAAAAATATCTAAAACATTATTTTAATGACAAACTAATCATAAACTTTCGTTAAGTGTTCTTAAATAAAATAAGTTGATAAGTTCAAATTAAACTTTTTCAAAAAATTTTTGTAAGCCTACAAAATAAAGTATTCCAAAAAGGGGTTCCACTTACCCCAACCAAACCTAAAAAGATCATATATATGTGTAGGGGGGGGGGGGTGAATAAATATTCCCAACAATGCAACTTAATGAATTCAAGGGTTTAAGTAATCGATACACGAAAAAGCATAACACGAGGAACATGCTTTTTGAACTAAGTAGTAAAACATTATAATTTTTATACATTTGTCTTTATAATCTGCATGGGAACATTCAAGCATTTTTTTTAACGCAAAGCTTTCTGACACATTTTCTGACCCATTTTAAAAACCAAGGCATTAAATTGGCATGTTGACAAGGAAGGTCATACTACATAGGCACATACTACATAGAAAATGTAAAAAAAAAAAAAAAATCAGAATGATCGTCTTATGAGGATATATCATCACATTATATCATATCATATATATTATAAAGCAGTAAGTTCTAAAACTTCCGCTCGAGTGTTTTCAAAACCTATACGGTGGATTCATTCTTTATCATTCGATAAAGAATATTCCCCCGGTGGTTTATGAGTCAAATATACCAGGATAACTATGATTTTTGGTAATAATTTTGACATTTTATTGATATTTTCGACGAAAGGGTTGCAACAGCTAATTTTTTTGGCAATAGTTATCGTTAATAAAAGAATTGAAATGGCTATATCCGTTAGAAAATAATATAAAAAACTCGGGGGAAAAACGTTACTTATTTCATTTAAAACAAAGAAAGATCAAAAATCAATTTAATGAGAGATAATATTATGAAGTGAAAATATTTAATTTAAACATGAAATGAATATTTGTAATAGTTAAAAATTTAGGAAAGTTTTGAATTGATACAATATTTGGCGATTTATGTGTTGCGCGCCAGGTTAAAAAAATGCATCTTAAAAATTTCATTAGATTTCGTATTTTACTGCTATCTTAAACGAAAAGTTTGCCAGTGATTTTTTTTTTTTTTTTTTTTTTTTGGCGAAAAGATTGTTGACTAAAGAATTGAAACCTCTAAATCAGCAAGAAAATAATGTCTGAAATGAAAAGAAAAATGTATTTCGTTTTATTAAAAAAATAAGCGAAGAAACAATCAAAATCCTTTAAATGAGAAGTAAATTTATAAAACGAAAATATTTACCTTAAACATGAAAGGAATTATAAAGCTTAAAAAATAAATTTGTGTGAATGATGCCATTGATATACATTATTTGGCACTTTATCGCTTGTGTCAGATAAATAAAAATGTGTCTGAAAAGTTGATCAAATAAAATCCATGTTACATTCTTTAGTGCTTTTTTTCTCAATTTAGTTATTATTTTTATATAATTCTCTCATCATAAGATTTATAGGAGAAACTAGAATAAGTATTTGTAAAAATGGCTGTATTAGTGAGTTAGATGCTATTTATTTATTACTTTGGTAGCCAAACACTGCAATTTTAAGTAAAAAAAGGCAGAAGCGTGAAATAAGCTGAGCGTAGTTCGCAATAATGGTGGTTTTTTTTTTAAGTTTACGAGAACATTTTGGAGTAAATTTTTATAAGCAGCTAAAATATAATGATGTAGTCAAATATTTATATTTTAGCGTAAATGTCTGCCATATACACACATATGCAAAAATAATTTAATTTCAGAGATTTAAAATATTTTTCATCATAGTATGGAATACCGTTACTATGGGAAAATGTCATTTTTTCCCTCAAGTGTGTGATTTGTATGTCCTCGAACTCAGATCATTACTTATTAATTAAACATTGCATATTATATTTTTGTTTTTTTTTAACATGTCGGACATATTGCCAATTTTACTTATAGGAATATTCACTCCTTTAAAAGTTAGGGTATAAGAAAATTGTTAAGAAGATTTCTGCAATTATACGCTATTACGGAACTACTTGATTATCCCGTCGAAAATATTGTGTAATTATATTAAATATTGTGTATTAAATTTTTCTTTTAAATGTCGAACATATAGTCAATTTCACTTATAGGAATATTCACTGCTTTAAAAGTTAGGATTTAAGAATATTATTAAGAAGATTTCTGATATTATACGCTATTATAGTACTACTTTATTATCCCGTCGACCAATTTCGCCAAATTATAAAAATCGCCAAGCTATTCGCCATATTATATAAATTGACGTAATTTTTATTTTAAATAGCGAAAGAACAAATACATTAGTAAAACATTAATTAAACAGAAATAAATAGTCGAATTAAGAACCACTTGATGACGTAAAAAACACGTGTTTTGTGTTTAATATCAAGTGAAAGCTACGATAATCCATTATTGGCCTTTAATTTTATAGTTTGGTGATAGTTTTTTTTTTTTTTTTTTTTTTTTTTTTTTGTAAACGGGATAATCAAGTAGTACCAAAAATACAAATAAAACATCAAATTAAAAAGACTTGATGACGTAACAAACACGTGCAACACAAGTAAATATGATGTTTACGATCATGCATTTCTGGCATTTAATCTTAAAGTTTGGCGACTGTTTTCTGGTCGACGGGATAATGAAGTAGTAATGTAAATAGTAATCCTATTTATCTCTCTGTGTTTTTTTTTTACTCATTAAAAAAATGCGAAGAAAATCTTAGATTCAAGTATTCATAAAAATGACTAACGCTATTTATCATTGTCATTTCTATTTAAGGTATCGATTTTTGTTGGTAAAAGATTTATAATTGTGACACTAGAAATTTGACATAATTTAATGCAACGTAGCTTGGCGTAATTATTTTTGTTTTGAAACTAACTGTGTTATATTTGTAACTATATCGTTGCAAAACACTTCTAATATTTGACGTCAAGATTGGTTTAATGCGATTACGGAAAATTATGAAGATATTATTGGTTGCAAACATAATGTTTATTTTTCTACCAGTATCAGTCACCAAGGTTTTTTTCACATAAACAAATACATGATTGCAAGTGGTCCATAAAATGAAAAGGCAATGAAAATGACGTCTTTTTAAATTTATTCAAACAACTAGAAAGGTGGCCCGTCAAAAATGACGGAAAATTAGATATAAAGATATATACAACTCATGTGCAAGAATATGAGTTTTCTCTCTTGTTCCGCAGTGATAGATGAAAATAACACATTTTAAGAACGAAACACATTTATGAAAAACTGCGTACAGTAGAAGACCACTAATCTGCACAGTTTGGTTCCAAGTGTTATGCAGATTTGAGGCTTTTTGCGGTCATGTCTATTCAATCTTTGTTTACATTTTTTTTTAAATTCATATATTGGAAAATTTAGATTGTTGAGCCTTAAAAATAAATAAATAACACACTTGAAATAAGGTTAAAAACTATTAAATTATCGTATATGATTTCATGAAATGGCATTATATGGTATTATATGTGTGTGCTTCACGATCTTGGTTACGACGTTGGCGAAATTGGCTGCAACTTGTCATAATCCTAATAGTGTGGGCCGCTATAACAAAAAAGTAACCAGTTTTTAGTAAAATTTCTGATGTAAAATAGCTTTCAAAAACTTGTGTAAAATTGCAGGCCGTTCTGCTGTTATGTCAGTCCTAGGAATAATATTTCTAACATTGAAGATTTTCCATGTATATATTGAATTTAGAAAAGATTCTCCAAAAGAAAGGTCCTGAAATGGCATTGTAATTCCTCTAACTTCAAAGTTTAATCGGGCCCTGATGTTGAGTACTGAAATCTAATAAATACAGTTATTTTGAATATTACAACAGAATTAAACAGTTAAACATATTTAACTTAAACCCGCTGTTACTTCCCGATGTTATTTTTTAGTATTAAGAAAGAAAATTATATAAAATTTTCAAATCATGCATTTATGATTTTTTCCGCCTTTAATAACTAAATAATGAAAAAATAAGCTTTTGTTCTGAGCTCATAAATATGACAATAAAATAATGTAACTAAGAGACATTGCAAAATTAAATCTTTGTGATTACAAACCATAAACAAACGATACCGCCACCATTTTACCTACTATGACGTCATTAGAATATTGCCCATTGATTGTTGGAGAACTTACATTGTGAATGATTACCTCAATGATTTAATATTTTTGACGTTTCACGATGAATGAATCACTTGTGCTTGTTGAGGTTTATGGAATGAGATATTAAGCTGTGAACCTAATTTCAATTGAAGTTATCCAAGGATATATGTATTTTTAATCGAAATTAAAAACAATGCTTTGATCTCGAAATAAAAAATTTTAGTTTGTATAATTTGTTATTTCTGTTAATTATTTATTTAAGTACTTATCCATTATAGCGCATTTTCAAAAAAAGCTTCGCCCGATTCGGGCATCAGAACGTGAGATATGTTGCGAAAATATATAAACAGCTATGAAAACAAATCTAATGAACTTTTATCTTTGTTTATATATGTGCTTATATACATAAAAAATCGTTTCTAAATATATATAATTTCTTTTTATATACAAATTACGGCACAGATTTCAGATATGAAAGGGGATACCTAACTGGCGCCAAAATGGTGTTATTTTGCCTGCTATGGTAACCCGGCTATTGTTTTTGGAACAGATGTCATATTCGCCCTATATTGGCGCGATTTTTTTCTGTCGCAAATATCATATAGGCAACAGGTACTTAACTTGCGTCAAAGTGTCGTTATTTTGCTTGATGTGGTAACCCAGATTATGTTGTTTATGCTGTTGATGTTTTCGCCAAATTGGCAACCGAAAAAAATCGCGCAATTATGGGGCGAATATGATATCTGTACCTTGTTTTTTTACTCGTAATTGTTTATTTACTTTTATTTTCTGTTTTTTAATTATATAAACTGCTTTGTTTTATAGTTATTATTCAAAATTTTATTTATTTATAGTTATTTCCTTTTCAAAATGATAGCAAATAATTGAAAAATATATAAGTAACTGGTATTCGAAAGCGAGATTTCTGCCAAATTGGCGTCATAGAAAAATCACGCCAACCCCCATGCGTATATGACATCTGTGCAAAAATTACTTCTGTTTCTTTATAAAAAATGGGTAAATAGCTTTTTTTATATTAAATTGTCGGCACAGATGTCATATACGCCCATATTGGCGCGATTTTGTTTTGACGCCGATGTCATATACGCACCGGGTACTTAACTGGCGCCAAAATGTCATTATTTTGCTTGTAATGGTAACCCGAATGTTGTTTATGCTGTTGATGTTTTCGCCAAATTGGCGTCGGAAAAAAATCGCGCCAATGTGATATTGCGTATATGACATCTGTGCCAAATTGTATACATATGGAAAATATGGAAAAAATTGCTTGTGAGTATGAAGCAGTAAATAGGTTGCCAGAAAATACGTTGACAAACTTCTTTCTCGCCAAGAAACTTTTCTCCGAAGTATTGTACATAAGCAATGATTGCTAGAAGTGCATTTTTAATTATGATATGCGCTTTTATGTTTAACTACATTTATGCATAGTATACTGTGTATATAAATGCTACAGTTCATATGCAGAGCTACACAAAAGAATTCGTAAGGGTTACTGAGTATGAGAGTAAATTGCTTAAAGGTGGTTTTTAAAGGAGTTATGCATTTTTACGCTGACCTGCATTTAGTTTCCTAAGAAATGTTTGTAGAATATAGATAAAATGATATACATGGTCACGCAAAGAATTGAATACATAACCGTCTATGGATGATAATATCTGGAAATGTGATTTCAGTAGTTTTAAGAGTAGTTTAAATTAAATTTTAGCTAAAAAGTGGCATGTAATAACGGTACTATTGGCTATGGACGGTAACTGCTGAAATCAATAATTTTTTATGCGTTTTCTAAAATGTTTACTTAGTTATCTTGGTACTTCTTAGTTATCCCGTCGACCAAATTACTGTCGCCAAATTGTAAGATTAATTGCCAATAATGGTTGCCATTAATTAATTAATTGTAAGATTAAATGCCAATAATGGGCAATAAAACTATTAATTCGACGTTTTATTTGTATTTTTATTAATGTTTTACTATTGATTTGGCGATTTATATAATTTGGCGAAATTGGTCGACGCGATATCTAAGAAGTAACGTTATCTTATTTACCTTATTTCCCTAAATAACGAAGTTTTGTTAAATAATTCAGGATGTGTTGGAAAGTGTTTCATATTCTATGCATAATGCATGATTTTCCTTTCTTCTTTAGTCTTATTTTGCATTTATTTTATTTTATTCTTAATTTTTTAGTCTTATACTGCATTATAGAAAATTTGGCACAGTTGTCATATACGCTATCATATATTTGCGCGATTTTTTTCCGACGCCAATTTGGCGAAAACATCAACAGCATAAACAACAACATCCAGATCACCATATCAAGCAAAATTACGACACTTTAGCGCCAGTTAAGTACCCGTTGTGTATATGACATTGGCGTCAGGAAAAAATCGCGCCAATATGGGGCGTATATGACATCTGTGCCGAAACTTTAATATTTAATGTTTAAACTCTTCGCTCAACTCCCCTTGCATATAGTACAAACTATAACACGGATAGCGCAAAATAATAGACAGTTTGGTACTTTTCCACTGTAGGGGCTTTGGCATTTTTTAAAAAAAGCTTGGTGTAATGTGGGCATCAGAAAGTGAGATTTGGGTACTTTTCCGTTATGCTGACACCATTGTCGGCAAGCGTAATAGTTGGCGCAAAATCGTGAATCGATGCATTTGAAAAATAAAAGAAAAACCATTGTCGATACTAAAGTAAGCATTTAAAAAATATAACATTTGAAAATTCCAGACTTTTACGAACTATTTCATCAAATCACAAATATATACTTAAAATAAGTTAACAAATAACTGCTATAAAATAAAGCAATAAAATAAAACTCATATTAAACTGCTGGCATAAGATTACAAATATCTTTTATCATTTTGAAATAATTGGCGCATTAGCATACATTTTGGCATGGTGACCGTATAACGGAAAAATATCGAGATTTGTTGTCAAATCATATAAACAGCTATGAAAAAAAATTTGATGAGCGTTTTTGTTTGTTTTATATGTATATTATTGATGTTTTTATGTACAAATTACACATGTTTCTGTATAAAATTAGAGAAACGGTTTTTTTATGTTAGATAAATCGTATAAATATCGAAAAAAAGCGTGTGTATATAAAATGAAACAGTGAATAGGTTCTCGGAAGATATGTTACCAAATTTCCTTTTTCGCCAAGGCACCTATACTGGAAAAGTACCTAAAGCACATTAAAATCGCGCAGTTAGGAGCTCACACAGTACACCGTTGTCTATTGGCGGTTATTTTATTAGTAGCATCGGGAGGAAGATGTAAAGATGTACTTTAAATTCTCACTCACAGATTAAAAAAAAATATCTTAAAAGAGATGAGTTTAAATTAAATTTCGGTGACCTCCATTATGAAAGATTAATGGTTTTAAATGGGAATTTCGCCAAATTAGCCAGCTATCGCCAAGTTGGCTATTATTTGGCGCTACTGTGGTAACCCTGCATTAATATTTTTCAACAATTACTTATTTCAATGAAGCGGTCCTACCGGAATAGTGAGGCACACACAGAGACTTGGATTTTATATAAATAGATTCAGCTTTAAAAATCCGCGTCTTTCATGCTACATTTTTCTTTTCAATATGATGGTTAAACACTGTGCTTTCTGTGCAAATAATTTATAACACTTTTAACTGTATTTTCTCTTCTAGAATCCAAAAATGGAAACTGTAATAGACCTGCGAGGAGAGGACGTATTTTCCGAAATATAACATATTATAGAGTGAAGTTGTATTCAAGTTGTTAGAACAATACATATCGTTAAACTAAGGGGTCCGGAGACCAAGAACTAATAAACAAATATGAACCAGCCAAAAATTCTTTAAATTCAATGGTCACTCTCTGCCTTCATTATGATGTTCAATATTTTAGTAGTGTGGTGACTAAGGATAATGTCAGACAAACGTCAGTTTGCACGCTTTTTGTCTCAACATGTAACCTGTTAGAGAAGGCATTTTGTGATATATGTTATATGACAAAAAGCGTGCAAATAGACGTTCGTCTCACATTAGCCTAAAGAATATTTTAATTCCTGTTGTCATAACTGTCTCATTTCCCTACGAAACTCCACTGTAAAGGATCAACTAAAAGAGTTGATTATAAATAGCTCAAATTTTGTCCAACAAATAAGATCGCAAAAGAACAATATATTATCTCAATGGTGTCCGCATCGTCTAATGCAATGCGGAAGTACATTAAAAGTGAATGTCCATATTGTTTTAAAATGCAAGATCAAATTCACCATTTCGTTCAATTGAAGGATCGCTTGAAAAAATGGACCAGCGCAGCGGGCATAGTTTGCTAGTCTATACTAATATTATAAAGAAGTAAAGTTTGTTTGTTTGTTAGAGGTAATCTCTGGAACTACCGAACCGATTCCAAAAGTAATGGTATCAAAATGAGGGTGTTAGTCCAATTTAGAACATAGGCTATATCTTATGTCGGTGCCATTACCCCAAAGGGGGCGCAGGAGCATAAAACGTTCTAAAAATGCGTTTTTTGTGTTACTGAAGGGCCTAGAAATATGAAATTTGGAATATTAGTTACTTATAAGATGTAAATGATGTCTAAGAACAGTTCTTAAAAAATTCGAAATTTAAAAGGGGTGAAAATTCACAAAAAGCGTTCTTAAAAACGTTCTAAATGGTAGTTTCTACATAATCTCAGGAAATATCAAACCGATTTAAAAAATATTGGTGTCAAAATGATGGTGACCACGCTTGCTCCAAGATCTATACTAATATTATAAAGAAGTAAGGTTTGTTTGTTTGTTAGACGTAATCTCTGGAGCTACCGAACCGATTTCAAAAGTAATGGTATCAAAATGATGGTGTTAGTCCAACTTAGAACATAGGCTATATTTTATGTCGAAGCCACTGCCCCAAAGGGGGTGCAGGAGCAAAACACTTTCTAAAAATGCGATGTTTTGGTTACTGAAAGGCCTAGAAATATAAAATTTGGAATATTAGTTACTTATAAGATATAAATGATGTCTAAGAACAGTTCTTAAACAATTCGAAATTTAAAAGGGGTGAAAATGCACAAAAAGCGTTCTAAAAAACGTTCTAAATGGTAGTTTCTGCATAATCTCAGAAAATACCAAACCGATTTAAAAAATACTGGTGTCAAAATGATGGTGGCGACGTGTGCTCCAAGACAAGCTATATTTTATTTACGTGCCGATAACCCAAAGGGGGTACAGGGGCAAAAAACATTCTAAAAATGCGATTTATGTGTTACTGAAGGGCCTAGAAATATGAAATTTGAAATATCAGCTACTTATTAGATATAAAGAATTTCTAAAAACTGTTCTTAAACAATTCGAAATTTAAAATGGGTAAAAATGCGCGAAAAGTCTTCTAAAAGGCGTTCTAAATGGTGGTTTCCACACAATCTCAGGAAATACCAAACCGATTTAAAAAATAAAGGCGTCAAAATGATGGCGATAACCCTTTCTCCAACATAGGCTATGTTTTATGCGGTGCCAATAACCCAAAGGGGGTGCAGGAGAAAAAATTTCTAAATTGCGGTTTTTGCGTTACGGAAGGGCCTAGAATCGTGAAATTTGTAATGGTAGTTAGTTATAAGATATCAATGATCTCTAAGGACATTTCCTAAAAAAATCGAAATTTAAAAAGGGGTCAAAATGCGCAAAAAGCTTTGTAAAAAACTTTTTAAATTGCGATTTCTATGCAATCTCAGGAAGTACTGAACCGATTTCAAATAAAATGGTGTAAAAATGATGGTGACAGGTCTTGATCCAAGATGGGCTATATTTTTTATCTGTTTCCACTACCCCAGAGGAGATGAAGGAGCAAAATACGCGAAAAGCGTTCTAAAAACGTTCTATATGCCGATTTATCAGTAATATCTCAGGAAGAATCAAACTGATTTCAAAAGCAATGGTAGGAAATTGATGCTCTCAGCCTCTGCTCTAACATAGACGCTATATTATGTCGGTATCATTATCACCTAGACGTTACTGGAGCAAAAAAGCGTTCTAGATTTCTATTTTTGTGATCGGTTGTGTCTAGCAACTTAAAATTAGTCAAGGTACATATTTATTAGATATAAATGATCTTTAAGAACAGTTTCGAAAAAATTAGAAATTTAAAAAGGGGTGAAAATGCGTGAAATGTGTTCTAAAAACGTTCTAAATTGTGATTTCTACTCAATCTCAGGAAATATCAAAGCTATTTGAAAAGTAGTGGTTGCAAATTAATGGTGACAGTCCCTGCTATAACATAGGTTATATTTTATGTTGCTCTCACTACCATCTGAGGGTTGCAAAAGCAAAACATGTTCTAATTTGCGTTTTTTGCACAACTGACGGGTCTAACACTTTGAAGTATGGCATTATATTTACTTACAAGATGGAACTGCTTTCTAAGAACAGTCGAAAGAAAATTCCAAATTTAAAAAGATGAAGTGAGCCAAAAGCGTTATAAATTACGATTTTTATGCAATCTTATCAAATACCAAACCGATTAAAAAAATAATGCTGACAATTTGTTGGTGATAGAACCTGCTCAAACATAATCTATATTTTATGTCTGTGCCACTACCACCAGAGGGTTGCAGAGATAAAAACGTTCTAAATTGCGATTTCTGTGATACTGAAGAGGCTAGAAACTTTAAATATGGCCTGGTAGTTACTTATAAAATATAAATGCCCTCGAAGGACTGTCACAAATAAATTCTGATTAAAGAGAGGTGAAGCGAAGGGGAGGTGCGAGAAGCATTCTAAAAAAGTCCTAAATTACGATTTCTATTTAATTTTAGGGAATATAAACCGATTATAAAAGTAATAGATGCGAATCAATGGTAACAGTCTCTGATCCTACACAGGCTATATTTTATGCCGATGATTCTACCACCTGGGGTTCACAGGAACAAAAAACGTTCTAAAAAATGCCTTTAAATGCTTTCTAAATTACGTTTTTATGGAATATTAGGAAATAACAAACCGATTTCAAATTTAATGTTGGCAAATTAATGGTGACAGTTCCTATTTCAACATAGCCTTTTTTGTTGAGAAAGGTGGTAGGACTTGGAATTTTACAGGATAGTTAATTTTAAGATGTAAGAAGATGGTTTCTAAAAAATTCAAAACTTCAAATGAATA
The DNA here is from genome assembly GCA_963932465.1 of Maratus speciosus. NCBI lineage: Eukaryota > Metazoa > Arthropoda > Arachnida > Araneae > Salticidae > Maratus > Maratus speciosus. The sequence goes on along the minus strand of OZ010800.1, from coordinate 21,993,751 downwards.
CAGAAATGAGCGTATTAAATGAGCATAAAAATTTCAAAATATTTTCTAAATTATCATTTATTTAGTTTTATTTCGTTTTATTAATTTAATTCTCATTTCTGCCTAATGCAGTGTAATAATGATGTTTAATCAAACTGTGTTTTAAATGGTAATTTTTGAATTATTCCTAAAAGTAATAAGTACCTTTTAATAAAAAACCCTTTTAATAAAATAAAAATTTAGTTAGTACCTTTTTTTTTATAAAAATTAGACATATAAATATCACTTGGCATATTTCAACTATTACGCGAGCAAAGCCGCGGTGTTTGCTAGTATATTATAAAGCATTAAGATCTAAAAGTTCCGCTCGAGTGTTTTCAAAAACTACCAGGTGGATTTTTTTGCAAATAGTGTCATTCGATAGAGAATATTCACGCGGTGGTTTATGAGTAAAATATACAGGGATAACTATGATTTTTGGTAATACATTTCGCATTTTATTGTTATTTTGAACGAAAAGATTGTCAGAGGTTATTTTTTTGCGACAAATGAATTGAAATCGCCGTATCCGTTAGAAAATAAATGAAGAAAATAATTACTGATATTTAATTGTAAAAAAAGAAAGAAAAATCCATTTAAATGACGGATAATGTTAAAAAACGAAAATATTTAATTTAAACCTAAAAGAAATACTTGTAATTTAATTTAAACCTGAAAGAGAATATTAGTAATACTTAAAAATTAATTTAATATGAAAGATTACAATTCATACTCAATATTTGACTTATTATCGCTTGCATTAGGTTATAGAAATGAAGCTGAAAATTTGATTAGATGGATTTTTAATGACTTTTCTTTTCTTTTTGTTCTTTTCTTTTTATTTTTATCTAATTGTCCCATCACGTAACTTATAATAGAAACAAGCAGTTGTAATTGTGAGTCAAATGTGTAATTACTATTTGTTTATTTACGATTTTTTATTTTACTTTTGTCGCCAAACAATGTGATTTTAAGCCAGAAATTTATAAGAGTGACACTAGCTTGAGGATCTCACAAATGGTGTTTTTTTACGTGAACGAGATCATTTTTTAGTACATTTTTATATTCAATTGCAACGTATATAGATACCAGTTAATATTTTGAAAACTGAATCAAATACTCAGATCAACAAATATTATCCATTTTTTTAAGAAAATATTATCTATTTTTTATTTCATTTCTTCTTAAGTCATGCCGCCAATTTCATTTATAGGAAAATTCACAGCTTCGAAATCTTGGAAAAGAAGATAATTTTTAAGAAAATTTATACAATCATGAATTATTATTATCGAAAAATCAACATTTTGAAAAAAAAAATTGCACGTCTTTTGTAATTCGTCATATCTTCTACGTCTTTCTTCGTGATTTCTACTGTGTTATGTAATATTTCAAATGATATTGGGCTAACTTTCGATCATCGAGTCACCGCCAAATGGCATATCTATATAGTATATAAAATAAAGTCTAGATTAGGAGACTAATTAACCCACAGAGCAAACTACTGAATCTAAAATCTTGAAAATCGTGTTAAAAATACTTCTTATGACACAGACTTCCGCTAAGAAAGGATTTTCTAAGGTATCATCCTTAACGGTGTTTTTGAAAGGGGATGGAAAATAATTCCTTAAAAATCGGATATTATAATTATGTGTCAAGTGATACCATAATTTAACGTTTTTTTTTTTTTTTTTTTTTTTGCTGAATCGAAGGGTGCGAAGTAAATTCTTATAAGTCCAACAGTTCTTGATATTTTTCATGTTTTTCTAATTTGGCGCTTTCTTTGCCGTCTAAACCTCAAAATATACAACATTGCATCCTTACTCTAGCAACGGAAAAAAATCGAATTAACTCTTTTGACTAAAGAATAACAAGTTGGAAACTGCTCGTCAAACGTGGCAAATGAGGTGCGTTCGTGCTACAACTAGTTTTATAAATATATTTTGCACCCCATATTGTACTCATTGTATATTTTTTTGCACTTCATAAGTGCATATTCTGTAACATCATTAAAATGCACTTGCAATATTTTTTTTTCCAATGGTCATCATGTAACGGAAAAATTTTGACTATCCCTGTAATTAAACTATACATCCGATTTTCGTAACATTTGAAATGACTTGACAAAATTTTGCAACAATTATATATTTAAAATTTCAGACCATTCGGAAGGCTGTAACATAATTAAAATGCACTTGCAATAATTTATTCCCATTGGCCGTAATGGAACGGAAAAAATTTGACTGTCCCTGTCATTAAACTATACATCCGATTTTCATAACATTTGAAATGACTCGACAAAATTTTGCAACAATTATACATTTAAAATTTCAGACCATTAGGAAGGATGTAACATCATTAAAATGCACTTGCAATAATGTATTCCCATTGGCCGTAATGGAACGGGAAAATTTTGACTGTCCCTGTCATTAAACTATACATCCGATTTTCATAACATTATAAATGACTCGACAAAATTTTACAACAATTATACATTTAAAATTTCAGACCATTCGGAAGGCTGTAACATCATTAAAATGCACTTGCAATAATTTATTCCCATTGGCCGAATGGAACGGAAATTTTGACTGTCCCTGTAATTAAACTATACATCCGATTTTCATAAAATTTGAAATGAGTCGACAAAATTTTGCAACAATTATATATTTAAAATTTCAGACCTTTCAGCCGGGTAGTTTTTGCTCTGTTATATGCGGACAGACGGACGGACGGACAGATGGACGGGCAGACAGACGGACTGAACGACGATTATAGGTGCTATGTATTTATATAATTACGAACGCACCTAAAAACGGCTCTGTGAGTTAAAAAAAAATACGAACATCTTAATAAAAAATGGTACTACTTAGTTATCCCATTGACCAAATTTGTCAAATTATATAAATCGCCAAACCACTCGCCAAATTACATTAATTGACATAAGTTGTATTTTAAATAATGAAAGAACAAATAAATAATTATAACCATAATAAAAATACAAATAAAACGTCGAAATAAAAATAACTTGATGACGTAAACACGTGTAACTTCCTTAATGTCAAGTGAATGGGACATTTACGATAAACCGTTATTGGCATTTAATCTTATAATTTGGCAATAGATTTTTGAACGACTGGATAAATAAGTAGTACAAAAAAAGTAAATAATAAATTAGTGATTTTATGTAAAGTAAAAGGCCAATATTTACTGAGAAATTAGCAATATAGAACGAAAAGGTACTACTTAGATATCCCATCGACCAAAAATCTATCACCAAACTATAAGATTAAATGCCAATAATGTTTGATAGTAAATGTCAAATTCACCTGACTTTAAGCAAGTTACACGTGTTTACGTCACCAAGTGATTTTTATTTCGACGTTTTATTTGTATTTTTATTAATGTTATACTAATTTATTTGTTCTTTCGTTTTTTAAAATAAAAAATATGTCAATTTGTATAATTTGGCGAAATTGGTCGACGGGATAACTAAGTACCAACGAAAATATTTAAATATGAAAGCAATGTTTGTAACGACTTAAAAATTATTTTAATGAAAGAAATTGGAACTGGATTAATATTTGGCGATTTCTAATTTGCTCCTCGGCAAAGATGTCACATACGCCTCATACTGGCGCTATTTTTTTTTTGCCAATTCGGTTGCCAATTTCGCGAAAACATCAACAGCATAAACGGTATAATCCGGTTTGCCACATCAAGCAAAATAACGACAATTTGGTGCCAGTTAAGTACCCGTTGCGTATATGATATTTGCGTCAGAAAGAAATCGCGCCAATTTCGGGCGTATATGACATCTGTGCCTGCTCCTCGATAAGAAGAAAAAAATGGGTGCATTTATAACAGCCGTGCGCATATCTCGCAAATAGCATTTTTAAAATTGCCAGTTGAAGTTGTTACATTTTGCGTATGCAAATTAAAAATAATTCTTTATTTTTAATTATAGAATTATTTCCTGTTATTGTTTATCTTTTCAGTTTTTAAAATGAAATTAGTATAAGGCATGCATTTTAAATGTATGCATTTTAAATGAAATGAGTGAAAGGTTTGTATATTAAATGAAAATAATAAAATAAGAATATGGTATGGAAACAATCTTTGTTGATTTATTACCTGCGCCCGGCTAACATAAAATTATAACAAAGCCACATATTCACTTTTCTTTCTGTAGTTGCTCATAAGAATCCAAGTTAACCTTCCGTAATCGGATACTTCACATATTGGTGTATTAGCTATAATGTTAAAAGCATCGTTTATGTTTGAAGCGAAAATTTCACGATGAATTCTATTACACAAAATCGCATCATCATCTACTACTACATATTTAAAACGGAAATCTGCATTTCATTCCGATTGTTTATAACACTTTGATAGGATATACCACAATTGGTTAGGTAATAATTTTGGAAAGGTTTTAGTATATAAGGTTTTAGTCATATTGTTCAACGTTATAGAGGAACAGAATTAGTGAACCTGATTATGAAAGGTTTGCCTTTAAAAAAAAAATCTACAGAACATATTTTGACACAGGTGGCACTGTTACATGACTTTTCAGGAATGGTGTTAGTATATAACATTTCCTTATATGTTGATCAGTTATAGAACTATTAATTCCTGCTGTCATAACGGTCTCATTACCCTACAAAAAGTGCATTGTTAATAATCAACTTAAAGAATTACTTCTTAATAGGTAAATTTTCTCCAACGCCTAAGATAATATTATATCGCAATGTCATTCGCATCATTTTCAGCAATGAGTAAGGTCCAGCTGAATGTCCATATTGTTTAAAATGTAAGTTCAAATTCACCATTTCGTTTAATCCAAGGTTCATTTGGAAAAATTGACCAGCGCTGCGGACATAGCTGCTAGTCTATTTATATATATAAAATCCAAACGGAAATTTCGTTCCGAACGCCTAGATTTTGAGTTCTACTGCATGGATTTTTACGAACTTATACCGTTAGACAGGTATCGTTTCAGGGAAGGTTTTAAGCTATAACACATCATTCTACCTATATTAGTTATAGAATTATGACGGAAAGCTCTGTTATTTTGGGCAAAAGGGTTACCATTTTATTTGTTGGCGAAATTTATCGTTGATAAAAAAATTTAAATAGCTATTACACCTCGAAACATAAAAGAAAAAACTGTTACTATTTTTAATTTAAAACAAAAAAAAAGAAGGAAGAAAAAAAGAAGAAAAAAATTCGTTTAAATGAGAGATAATATTAAAAAAACGAAAATATTTAATTTAAACATGAAAGGGAATGTTCGTAATGCTTAAAAAATTACTCAGTTAAAACATTGCAATTGAAATAAGACTTGCCTGTTTATCTTTTGCGTCAGGTTAAGAAAAATGCATCTGAAAAATTGATAGGATGATATCAAGGAAGTTTCGATAAGTGCATGCTCAGAAATATTTGAAAAAATTATATAATATTCTTCTCATGAGGAATATATAGAATATTCTTCTCTTGACATATAATATGTTTATTAAAAAAATCCGCAGAACCTCGATTTAGCGTTTGTAAAAAAATAATGAAAATTTAATTTTTTTTGGTAATTTAATGCTGGTTGGCGGCACAATAAAATTTTGAATACTTTTTTTTATGGTAAATAATTTTTAAGTAAAACCTTTTTTCTACTCTTCATACGAAGATAAAATTAGATTAAGTTTAACGTAATATATACATTTTTATTACTACAGTTTTGTCATATACCTTTATATGTGTATATATTAAAATTTTATTATCGTAATTATACGGTTTAAAACAAAATTTCACTTTATTAATTTTTTTCAAAATTCAAAATTAATGCCCGATTCGGAACATTGGCAATCTGTCTTCGATATTGTTAGTGTCAGAAATAAGAAATGAAGGTTATTATTGCCATGGAAACAAGTATTTAATATAAAATGTTTAATGGTAGCAGTTTTAATTAGCCAGCTACTTTTAAAACAAATTTAAAACGGTACTACATGATTATCCCGTCGACAAAATAACTATCACCAAACTATAAGATAAATGCCAATAATAGCTGATCGAAAATTTTAAATTCACTTGACATTAAACACGGTACACGTGTTTCTTGCGTCATCAAGTGATTTTTAATTCCACTTCTATTTGTAATTTTTCTAATGTTTACAAATTTATTTTTTCTTTCGTTGTTTAAAATAAAAATTTTCTCATTTTGTATAATTTGGCGAGCAGTTTGGCAATTTATATAATTTGGCGAAGCGTTTGGCAATTTATACAATTTGGCGAAATTGGTTGAATGAATAATCAAATAGTACCCTTCAAACATTTCGCGCCGGTGAAGCCATGTAAAATTAAATAACTTCTGCAACACGCAATTTGTATACATTATATACGCTTAAAGATAAAAAATAATACGCTAATCCTTCGTTTAAGTTTAAATTCATGGAGTTTACGCATTTAACACTAGAACCGCCGTATATTTTACTCAATTTTTATAAAAAAGTGTTTCACACCAGAATTTTTATTTAAAGCTGTTTAACTTATTTAATTAGCCTATTTTTGTGCTTCATATATATAACGTATCTTATGAAAAAAATTGTGGTTCGAATAGACAATTATCAATTTTGGCAGGGGTCAAAATGACTCCTAACGGCGGTTGTAGTGTTAAACACTTATTTAACAAGCAATTTTCAAATGCATTTAAATATCTTGCATTTGGGATAGAAAAGTGTTGGCTAGTCAAATAGCGTTGAACGTTCGTCTTTTTTGCGCCAAATACTCGAATATATATAGATTTTTACTGGTATTCCGCCGCCAAATTTGACTGATGTTTTAGTACGCACATGAGTAGTTTTAAAAGCATTTTTCTTTTCAAAATAATTTGAGTATGATCTTTAAGGAGACCTTCCTTGTGGTAACAATTTTGTTTTTGATTTGTTCTTTTTTATTTCTAACTCTTCCATCATGTGACTTACAGACGAAACTAGCAGATGTAATTGTAAAAATGATGGTACTTATGATTTACATGTTATATGTTTATTTGTGATTTTTGAGTTCTCTTTTGTCGCCAAATAATGTGATTTTAATCCAAAAAGATGTAAGCGTGAATTGGGTTCAAGCGATGCTTACAATAAAGGTGATTTTGCAAGTGTACGAAAGCATTTTTTGAGTATTTTTTTAAAATTCAAAAGTACAATATATAAATAGCAATTAATATTTTAAAAATGGAGTCAGATATTTTAATTTTAGTATAAACGTCTCCCACATACGCACATACATACTGTAAAATAATTTAATTTTAGACATTTAAAAAATTTCTCATCATACTTTACTGCGAAAGCATGTCGGTTTGTTTTCCCCAAATTTGTGACTTTTATAACCTCGAAGCCCGATTAGCTAATATTGTCCATTCTTTTTTTAATAAAAAAAAACATATCGCCAATTTCCCTTATATTCAATGCTTGCAATGTTAGGCAGTAAAGTTTATTCTTACGAAAATGCAAGCAATTATGCGTTATTTCTATCACGAAAAAAGGCATTTTGCAATAAAAATTGCTTTCTGAAATCACTTTTCGATATTCCATTCCATTCGTCATTATTTGCTTTTTTCATATCTTCCCTTCTTTTAGAAATGTTATAAAAAGATATTGGATGAATCTTCCATAGTCATAATCAGCTACCTTACAATTGGCGAATTTACTGTATAGTGTTAGAAGATTCGTTTATTTTTGAAAGGAACCGTGGACTGTAAATCCGATTTCAGAAGATTACGCGAAATTTGTACTTTTAGTAATTAGCAATTATTAAATTTATGCTTTTTTAGTATGGAGCAAACGGACAAATGAAGATTTACTAATAGATATTTTTCATGTGCAGTTATTTTACTATCATTAAAAAAGCATTAATTTGAATGTACAAAAAAAGTTTTTCAAATGCCAAAGGTAGCCAATGGAACAATATTTGTTCATTTAGTCTAGGTTTTATTAAAAGTACCTCAAATTCAATTAAAATTTCAATCATTATAAAATTTTGGCTGATGCACAGCCCGAGCAGCTGATCGCAGTGAAAAATTTTAGGTTTATTTAACTATCACTAAAAAAGCATTACTTTGAATGTACAAAAAACTTTCAAATTCCAAAGGTGGCCAATTGAACAATATTTGTTCAGTTACTCTAGGTTTTAAAAAAAAGTACCTCAGATTCAAATAAAATTTCAATCATTATAAAGAAATTTTGGCTGATGCACAGCCCGAGCAGCAGATCATAGTCACATATTAACGTTTTTAGTTTTATTTAGGCAACAAACTGATGAATAATGACGTCTTGAAAATAAAAGCATGCTTATTTCTCCATCTTATTACGCTCATTAGAGAAATGCGAAAAAAATCTTCGGTTTGCCAAAAAGCTCACTACTAAAAATTTTGCATAACTAACTTTACTTATCATTTGCAAAGAGTTTTGATAGTGAAAGATCTAAAAATCAATCAACAGCAATTTGACATTATTTAATGGAATGTAGTTTGGAGGGTAATTAACCCTGTTTTGTAGCTAACTCTGGCACATTTTTAGCCATGCCGTTACGAACATTTCTAACGTTTCGCATCAAACTTGGTTGTGGTTCCGATTACGGATGATTGGAAAGATTTTATTGAATGAAAACTAGAGGTTTAGTTTTCTATTTGAATTAGTTATCGAGGTTATTTTCCTAGGTTAATAGTTGCATGATTAAAACTGGTATGTAAAAAGAAACGGCAGTTAAAATGACATTATTTTAATTTTATTCACACAATTCCGCTTTCAATATCCACTTTTGCATTATTCACATATTTTTAAATATAAAAGTTAAATACTGTTTTGATTGTATTTACTTCTACTGAAAATCGAAGATAAGAAACTGTAGAGAAAACCTGCCAAGAAGACCTGCCAAAAGAAGACGTATATTACCAAATATAATGTAACGTAGAGAGAGATTGTATTTATGTTATCAGATCAGCACAAAGTACCAATCTGAGAAGCCCGGAGTAATAGAACTAACAAACGAAAGTGAATAACCCGAGCATTCTTTAAGTTAAATGGTCAATCTCGGCAGTCATTGTAATTCTCTCTTTTTTAGTAGTGTGGTGATATGATCGTAATGGCCGCATTTCCCTTCCATTGTCTACATGATGTACTAAAGAGTTGCTTCTGAACTGCCCGTATTTCGTCTAACGCATTAGATAATATAATATCGCAATTGCGTCCGATGCTTATGTAGAAAATGCGGAAGGACCTTCCAGGTGAAGGTCCATATTAATTTAAAATAAAAGGTCGGATTTTCCATTTCGTTTGATTGGAGGTTTATTTGAAAAATGGTCCAGCGCAGCGGGCTCAGCCTGCTAGTATATTATAAAGCAGTAAGCTCTAAAAGTTCCGCTCGAGTGTTTTCAAAAACTATCCGGTGGATTTTTTTGCAAATAGTGTCATTCGATAGAGAATACTCACGTGGTGGTTTTAGAGTAAAATATACAGGGATAACCATCATTTTTTATTAAAATTTTTGTATTTTATTGATAATTCTGACGAAAGGGTTACTAGGGGTAATTTTGGCGAAAAATATCTTTGATAAATGAATTGAAATGGGTATATCCTTTAGAAAAGAACACAAACATCTCTCAAATAAATGAAGAATATAATTACTAATATTTAATTTTTTTTTAAGTAAGAAAAAACCGCTTTAATGAGGGAAAATATTATAGACGAAAATATTTCATTTAAACGTGAAAGGAATATTCGTAATACCTAAAAATGAACTCAGTATGAAATATTTCAATTGATTCAATATTTTGCGCTTTATCGCTTCCGCCAGGTTAAGAAAAATGGATATTACTTGATAATCCCGTAAAACAATTTCGCCAAATTATACACATGGATGAATGTTACCACTCTAAACTTTTAAGAAAGGTAACTAATTTATTTAAATTTAAAAAATCCCTTAAGAGCAGGGTTACTTTAATGATGACGTTCACTTATGGCCAAAAGGGACATACCAAATATAAAATTTGATTTATTTAGATAATTTCGGAGAAAAGAATACTAATAATTTACGTATTTACATGCAGAATTATTAAATTAAACCATAAACAAAGAGATATTTTTAGGACTGTATTTTAAATGTTATAGTCGAATATATTAAGGGACACAATAAATGTCAATGATAACGGAAAATTGCAAGGAACCCGATGCTCTTTATTTAGTCAAAAAACGTAGGTGGTTATAACTATAAAGTGTATGCAAACATCACAGACTTGAAGGGGGAAAAATTTAAATTTTACAGCAATTTTCAATAACGAAGGAACAAATAAATTAGTAAAACAGTAATAAAAATATAAATAAACATCCAATTAAAAAGACTTGATGACGCAACAAACGCGTGTAACATATTTAATGTCATGTGAATGTGACATTTACAATAATCCGTTTTTGGCATTTAATCTTATCGTTTGGCGATAGTTTTGGTCGACGGTATAATAAAGTAGTACCGAAAATTGCAGCAAATTTGAATATAAAATCTCTGTATTATTATTTTTTTAATTATATGGATTTTTATCTCATTCTCCCATTACGTGTCTTACAAAAAAAAACTAGGAGAAATAACTCTAAAAATGGCTGTACTTGTGAGTTGCAGGTATTTTGTTCTACTTTTGTCGCAAAACAATGCGATTTTAAGCCAAAAAGGCATAAGCATGACTTCGGCCGGACCGATGATGGTGTTTTTTTAGAGCCTTTTTAGCGATAAATTTTTATATCCCAATGTAAATTGTATAAATAGTAGTTAATATTATAAAAATGGATTCAAATATTTAAATTTCAACGTAAATGTCTGCTACACACACATATTGTAAAAAATATTTAATTTCACATATTAAGAAAAAAATTCAGCATACTTTTTAACGGAAAATGGTTGTTTGTTTTCTTCCAAATATGTAATTCCCGAATATTGTATTACCAGATTACCGAATATTGTACCCCCTCTTTTTTTTTACAGTATCGCCAATTTCGTTTATAAAAAGATTCACGTCTTCAAAGATAGGAACTAAAGTTATTCTTAGGGGGATTTATGCAATTATGCGTTATTACTATAAAATAAACTTACCATTTTGAAAAAAAAAATGCATGCTGAAATAAATTTTCGATATTCTTTTCAGTTCGCCATTTCTTTTTCAGCAGTCTATTGTTTTCGGAAGGTATTTAAAAGATATTTGGACTAACTTTCCGTAATCGGGTCAGCCACCAATTGGAGTATTTTTCTTTAGTGTTGAAAGATTCATTTATGTTTGAAGACTGTGGATAGTGAACGCGATTAATCAAGAACAAAATTCAGTACTATATATTTTTCAGCTTCTGTTATTGTAATATCACGAAAAAAGTAATAATTGCAATGTACTGAAAAACTATGTATTGCCAATGGATGGAAAAATATTTGTGAATCTATCAGTTAACCTATATAAGAACAAAAAAAATACAATTCTGATTACAAGAAAATTTATATCATTATAAAGAAGTTTCGTCTGACAGACAGTTGTATCAATTTATCTTAGTGACAAATAAACGATTATTTTCGATATCGGGATTACATAGGCAACATATTGAAGAATAATTACCTCTTAAATATAATGGAAATAGTAAGTCTATTTGTCTCTCTGTGTTTTTATACTCAGTAGAAAAAGGCAAAGAAAGGCAAAGAAAAGCTTCGGTTCAAGTATTCATCAAAAAGATTTTTACTAAACATTTTGCGTAACTAACGCTATTTATCATTGTCAGTTCTATTTAACGTATGGATTTTTGTTGATAAAGATTCTATAATTGTGTCAACAGCAATTTGACATTATGTAATGAAAAGTAGTTTGGCGCGTTTGTAACTAACTCTGTTACATTTGAACTATTTCGTTACAAACACTTCTAATGTTTAACGTCAGCCTTGGCGTTAATACGATTACGGAAGATTAGAAAAATTTTATTGAACGCAAACTAAATGTTTATTTTTCTACCAGTATCAGTCATCGAAGTTTTTATCATGTTAACGGTTACATGATTGGAACTGGCCAATAAAGTGAAAAGAAAATGAAATGACGTCCTTTTAATTTAGCCAAACAATTCAGCTTTAAAAATCCACGTGTTTTATGCTTCATTTTACTTTTGAATATGATCGTTTAACACCGTGCTTTGTGTGAAAATAATGTTACACTTTTGACTGTATTCTCTCTTCTAGAATCCAAAAATGGAAAACTGTGTTAGACCTGCCAAGAGAAGACGCATATTGGGAAATATAATATAATGTTGTGTGAAGTTGTATTCAAGCTGTTAGAACAACACATATCGTCAATCTGAGAGATCCGGAGTCCAAGAACTAACAAACGAATATGAATCAACCGAAAATTATTTGAATTTAATGGTCAATCTCTGCAATCATTATAATGTGCAATATTTTAGTAGAGTGGTGACTAAAGAATATTTTAATTCTTGTTGTCATAACTGCCTCATTCCCCTACCAAACTCCACTATAAGTGATCAACTAAAAGAGTTCTTCTGAATAGTCCAAATTTTGTCCAACGCATCAGATAATACAACAGCGCAATAGCATTCGCATTGTTTGCATCAATGCGGAAGGATATTCTAGGTGAATGTCCATGTTACTTAAAATACAAGATCAAATTATGTAAAATTCCCTATTTCGTGTGATTCAAGGTTCGTTTCACAAAAAAAGACGAGCGCATAGCCTGCTAGTATATTATAAAGCAGTATGCTCTAAAAGTTCCGCTCGAGTGTTTTTTAAAACTACACAATGGATTTTTTCCAAATTGTGTCATTCGATAGAGAATATTCCCGCGGTGGTTTATGAGTCAAATATACAGCGATAACTATCATTTTTGATAATAAATTTCGTATTTTATTGTTATTTTGGGCAAAAGGGTTACCAGTAATTATTTTTTGGCATCATTTTATCGTTGGCTAAAGAATTGAAACGGCTATATCAGGTAGAAAATAATGTAAAATACTCGCAAATTAAAAGAAAATAACTTTTATTCGTTTAATAAAAAAAGAATCAAAAACACCTTTATGAGAGATAAATTTATAAAACGAAAATATTTAATTTAAACGCAAGAGGAATGTTTATAAAACTTGAAAAATAAATTAATATAAAAGAAGCAATTGATACATTTTTTGGTGATTTTTTCGCTTGCGTCAGGTTAATAAAATTTTGCCTGAAAAAACTTGAAGACATAAAATTTAAGTAACATTCTTTTAGTCATTATTTTTTGTTTTATTTTTCAATTTAATTAGCATTTTTATGTAATTTTCCTATGGTATGTCTTAGAGGAAAAAAGAGAAGAAATAATTGTAGAAATGGCTGTATTAGTGAGTTACATGCTATTTAATTCTTATTTTTGTCGCCAAACAATGCAATTTTAAGCCATAAAGGCAGAAGCGTGAAACAATGCAGGCGAAGGTCATAATAATATTTTGTTTTTGTTGTTTTAAGTTAAGGAGAAGATCTTGGAGTAAATTTTTATGTTCAAATGTAAATCAGATAAAAAGCAGTTAAAATTATAATTATGTGGCAAGTATTTAAATGTTAGTATAAATGTCTGTCAAATACACACATATGCTGAAATAATTTAATTTCAGAGATTTAAAATATTTTTTTATCATAGTATGGAATACCATTACTATGGAAACATGGCGTTTTGTTTTCTTCAAGCATGTGATTTTTATATACTGGAACTCAGATCATTACTTATTAATGGAATATTGCGTATTATGTTATATTTTTTAAGAGGTCGGACATATTGCTAATTTCACTTATAGGAATATTCACTGCATTAAAAGTTAGAATATAATAAGATTCTTAAGAAGAAATTCAAAAGTTATGCGTTATTATTATTGTAAAAAAAGCCAAAAATTTGCAATAAAAATTTATTGCTGAATTTAATTTCAGATATTTTTTTCTAATTTGTCGCTTCAGCTAAACTTAGCAACAAATTAAGAGTTATTTTCATAATCTCGGTTATTTACACAATAGACAGTAGATTAATTTATTCTTGACTATAAAGGAATTAGCAAGCCCATTTGTTTATCCATGTTACTATACTCTTTAGAAAAATGCAAAATAAGTCTTCGGTTCAAGTATTCACTAAAATGCTTATTGCTAAAATTTTTTGCATAACTAACTTTATTTATCATTGTCAGTTCTATTAAAGACATGAATAGTTATTTATAAAAAAAATCTATAATTTACTCGACAACAATTTGACATTATTTATTGGATCGTAACTTGGCGAGTAATTAAGTTTGTTTTCTTATTAACGCTGGTAAATGTGTAACAATATTTTTGCATCAGTCTTAATGTTTGACGTCAACCATCACAATGGAGTCGATTACAGATGATTAGAAAAATTTTATTGGATGCTAGAGGTCTATTTTTCTACAAGATTAAGTCACCGAGTTTTGTAACGTGTAAACGGTTACATTATTGCAAATGGTCTACAAAATGAAAAGGCAGTGAAAATGACGTCATTTTAATTTTATTCAAACAATTCAGCTTTAAAAACACACTTTTTTTTATATTTCACTTTTCTGTTAAATATGAAAGTTAAACATTCTTTTTTTACTGCAAATTGTTCAACAGTAGTAGTAGATCTGTCACAAGAGGACGTTTATCTATCTATCTATATTATAAAGGACAAACATATCTGTGCGTAACGCATACGTCATTCTGCAAATGGCAACACTTTGAAATTTAAAATGAAATTTCGGTTTTGCAATTTTCGCTACTGCAATGTTTTAAGCTTCTAAACGTCGCACAGTTTCAATTTTTACACCGTCGTGCAGGTAAAAAAAATGTACTTTTAAATGCAATTTGTTTGATAGCTCTATGTCAATTTATTTTTGAGATATTAATTTTTTTATAGTTTTTAGTACCAATTTTGTAATTGTGGCAACTGAAGAACTCCATTTCTATTAAAAGTAAAGGGAAAATAATCAAGGTTTATTTATTTTTATTGATTATATCCGTATTGGTGCCATTTTCACATTACAAATAAAAGTATCTTTTTTCTAATTTTTGAACAGGAAATGATGTCAGCCATTAAAAAAAAAACACGCATTCTTCTTCATGAATCAAAAGATTGAGAAGATATTTCAGTATTTTTACATTATACTGATACTGAGTTTCAGACGCTAGGCAAAATGATTCAGTGAGTAAAAATGATGTCATATTTAAAACAAAACGTTGATTTTCATTGATAAAACTAAATATTTGACCAATGCTATGGCAACTAAAAGCAAATTTCTGAATTGTAAATTTTCGCGGGTACTGAGATTAGAACTTAAATTTTATGCGAATATTCACATGAAAAGTTGTATCGGACACAAGTGACTTTAAGTTGGGAAATACATTCATTAATAATGTATTGCGCGTTAAAATACTTTTAAATTGTGAATACTGTTAAATTGTGAATACTGTTAAATTGTGAGTTTTTCATCGCATAAAAACAAACGTAAGAGCCTCAATTGATAACTTCAACATAATTACTCATCTTGATTACGTTATTCTAATACAGTTTAATTTTTCAATAATTTAAACAGTTGAAGTTTTCGGAAATAATATTTTGATAATTTTAAGTTAAAAACATTACTTGTTTTAAGAGTTAGCTAATCAATGCAAGATGAATTTTTTATTGTAATTATTTTTATAGGTTTGTTATAAATTCGATCGAACAGTTTCATTCTAAACATTTTAATTCGTCGAATTTCGACGGGTTCTAACTCGTACTTATAAAAGAACAGATCGCACTGTGTGTGTGTGTGTGTGTGTGTGTGTGCGCGACGGCTAGCAAAAAATATCGCACGTAGAAGTCTGAAAATTCAGATGATGCGATTAGTCCAATACAGGTCCTGATACACCTGAGGCTCGGATTTTTAATTTTTTAAGGGTCGGGGCCCCTGGGGCCCTTTAAGTTTTTATGCACTAAAACGTTAATAACATGCCTCTTTTCTATCCGATCTTCTTCGTTTTTGGGGTGAATTCTCCTTTTAGTTTCTGCTCTATTTCTACATTTCCGTTAAGACCCTGGCTCCCTTGTAAGGGGCCCAGCACAGGGGGCCCTTGAAGTTTTAGTGCATTAAATTACTAATAACATGCTTCTTTTCTATCCGATCTTCTTCGATTTTGGTGTGAATTCACCTTTTAGTTTCTGACCCATTTCTACACTTCAGTTGAGACCCTGGCACCCTTGCAAGGGGCCCAGTACAGGGACCCTTGAAGTTTTAGTGTACTAAATTGCTAAAAACATGCCTCTTTTCTATCCGATCTTCTTCGTTTTTGGGGTGAATTCTCCTTTCAGTTTCTGCGCCATTTCTACATTTCCGTTAAGACCCTGGCATCCTCGCAAGGGGCCCAGTACAGGGCCCCTTGAAGTTTTAGCGCTCTAAATTGTTAATAACATGCCTCTTTTCAATCCGATCTTCTTCGTTTTTGGGGTGAATTCTCCATTATGTTTCTAACCCATTTCTGCATTTCAGTTAAGAGCCTGGCACCCGTGCAAGGGGCCCAGCACCGGGCCCTTTAAACTTTTAGTGCACTAAATTGTTAATAAATTGCTTCCTTTTTAACCGATCTTCATTTTTGGTATGCTTTCTCCATGTAGTTATTCTCCAGTTTCTACATGCCAGTTAAGACGATGGCCCGTCTAGGGTCCCGTAGGGCCTGATCCAGGGCCCCTTGAATTTTTGTGTGCCATGCATTTTTCACGCCTTCGCAGTGCGTAATTTTAAAGTTGATTCTTGAACTCTTCTCCATAGACCAACACTCACATATTTTTGTTGGGGCCCTTTTCTAAACATTCCTCCATTTTTTTGCGCATTTCTTTCAAATTATATTCTAATGATTAATCCATACCCTATGCTTAATCTTGACTAATCAAATGATCTAAACCTCTAAGTACTAAAACGTTTTAACATGTTTTCATGTTAGAGTCCTGTTCTCAACTATCCGTTGGCCCTTTTTGGGCCCCCTATTATAACTTCCTTTAAAATAATCCGATTCACTGGCTTTTTTGTTTTCTAACAACATCCTAGGTTCTCCAGCTATTACATGAACAACAACAACAAAAAAATTCTCTGACTTCAGCTACCACCAATTTTGAATATTAATCTCCTTCTTGGGCCCTTTGTTGCAACTTCTTAAAAACTATCAGATTCTATTACATTTTTCTTTAACATAGTTTCAGCGTCCTCCAGCAAATTTAAAACTACTGAAAAATTGTCTTATACCCAACTACATTCCAGTTAAGACCCTGGCACCCAGGTCCCGGTCTCTCTTTATACCTCAGCCATTTTTTTCAAAAATTAATCTCCTTTTTCAGCATCAACTTACGTTTACTCACTACAGCCGTAAATTAAACATCGCGTTAATTTAAAGGTGACTTTAAATAATGGATTTCATCAGTTTATTAAATATCGTGTTAATGTTAAATGTAATTTATGAAATTTATAACGGGAAAGGTCATCTTCCACCGCTTGGGGCGCATTCTTTCCTCTGATTCTAAAGACCTAATTTCAACGGGATTTTGGTTCATTCAACTTACCCTACGAGTCAGCTATGAAATATATTATTATGAAATTTTATCTTAGTGTTCAGTTACCAACATTTTCTAACATTACCGATGCATTCTTTTTTTGGATTCTATGGGCTTGGTTACTACGAGGTTTGGCTCCCTCAATTTGGTTTTTAATTGTCTCGGGCACGTGCGGAGCATTTCCGGTATATGCTGCCTTAGGTAGCGTGGACCCAGATTACAAGTTCGTTCGGAAAGAAGTTTGTTGGGAACACGCTAGACTCTGCGGAGGGCAATGGGTGCCTCCGAAATTAGGTTAATTTAAAAGAATTTCAAAAGATATAAAATAATAAAAACTTTAGTTTTGTTAAGGTTATTATTTAAAAACCCCGGGCAACGCCGGGCGGGTCTGCTAGTCTATGCTAATAAAAGAACAAATAGCTCTGTGTGTTTGTGTGCGATGGTTAGCGAAAACTACTGTACGTAAAAGTATGAAAATTTAGATGTGAACACGCCAAGACAGGTCTTGATGCACCTGAGGCTCAGATTTTTAATTTTTTAAGGGCCAGGGACCCTGATTCCTTTAAGTTTTAATACACTAAATTGTTAAAAACTTGCCCCCTTTTCATCCCATCTTCTTCATTTTGGGGGACCTATCTCAATTTAGTGCTTATCGCCTTTATTCTGTTTAGTTAATACCCTGACCCCTTGGGGCCCTATATAGGGTCCTTGAAGTTTTTGTGCAAATAAATAGTTAATAAATTGCTTCCTTTTAACCCGACCTTCATTTTTGGAACCGTTTTTACATTTAGTTATTCTCACGTTTTTACATTCAAATTAAGACCCTCTGGCCTCTTATGGTACCGTTGGGCCCGGTCCAGGTCCCTTGAACTTTTTGTGCGCCATGCATTTTTCACTCCCTAATTTTCTCACCTCTTCAGTGCATAAATTTAAAGGTGAGTTTTGGACTTTCCTTCCAGGGCCAACACTCTCATATTTTTGTGGGGGCCCTAGGGCTTTTTTTAAAAACATTTAACCAATTTTTTGTGTATTTCTTAAAATTTATTATTCTAATGAAAAATTCCTACAATGCACTTAATTTTGATTAATTATAGATCTAAATCGTAGGTAAATCATTGTAACATGTTTCCATGTGAGGGCCCTGTTTTTAACTATCTGTTGGCCCATGTTGGGGCCCATATTATAGCTCCTTTAAAAATGGTCCGATTGAGAAGATTTTTTTCTCTAACAACTTCTTTGGTCCAGCAGCTTCTATATGAACGACAAAAAAACAAAAACAAATCAGACTTCAGCAACCACCAATTTTGAATATTAATCGCCTCCTTATAGCCCTTGGGGGAGCTTTTTTAAAAAATGAATGGAATTGCTTGCAATTTTCTTTAAAACATTTCTAGCATCCTCTGACTACTTTAAAAACTACTAAAAAGTATTTTTATACGCAATTATATGCCGCATAAGTCCCTGGCACCTTGGGTCCCCGTACAGTACCCCTTAAAATTTTAGCACCATAAATTGTTAATAAATTGCCTCATCTTAATCCGATTTTAATTTTTTGGAACCCTTTTTCCATTTAGTTATTCTTCCGTTTCTTTATTACAGTTAAAATGCGTTGGCATCCTAGGGTTACATAGGGCCCGATCCGGAACCCCTTGTACTTTTTGTGCGGCATGCATTTATCACCACCTTATTTTCTCTCATTATCAATGCAAAATTAAAAAATTGAGTTTTGCACTCTTCTCCCCGAACCAACACCCTCTTATTTTTGCTGGATCCCAGGGCCCTGTTTTAATCATTTTACCCTACTTTTTACGTACTTCTTTAAATTTTTATTCTAATGATTAATTAAAACCTAAAGCTTAATTTCGACTAAGTGCGGATCTAAAGTGCTAGAGCTTAGACATTTAAACAAGTTTTATTGTTAGGGACTTGCTCTTTACTATCAGTCGGCCCTCTTTGGTCCCTTTATTATAGGTCCCATAAAAATGGTCCGATTCACTATCCTTTTTTTTTTAACAACTTCTTAAGTCCTCCTGCTACTACATGAATGACAAAAATATTTCTCAGACATCAGCTACCACCAATTTTGAATATTAATCTCCTTCTTGGGTCCTTTGTTGCAGCTTCTTTAAAAACTATCCGATTTTATTACATTTTTTTTTTTACATAGTTTCAGCGTTCTCCAGCTACTTTAAAACGATTAAAGAATTTTCTTATACCCAACTACATTCCAGTTAAGACGCTGGCACCCAGGTCCCGGTCTTTTTTTATACTTCGGCTACCACTTTTTTCGAACTTTATTCTCCTTTTTCAGCATCAACATACGTTTACTCGCTACAGCCATAAATTAAAAATCGCGTTAATTTAAAGGTAGTTTTAGATAATGGATTTCAAAAGTTTATTAAATATTGTGTTAATGTTAAAATTAATTAACGAAATTTACAAGGTGAGAGGTCATCTTCCACCGCTCGGAGGCGCATTCTTTCCTCCAATTCTAAAGGCTAATTTCAACGGGATTTGTTTCATTCTATATAAATTACAATTCAGCTACATTCTGTATTATAAATTTTTATCTTACACTTCAGTTACCAACATTTTCTAACATTAATGATGCATTCTTTTTTGGATTCTATGGGATTCATTACTAGGATGTTTGACTCACTAAATTTGACTATCAATTGTCTCCGGCACGTGCGAAGCACTTTCTTTACATGCTGCCTTAGGTAGCGTGGACCCAGATTAGAGGTTCTTTCGGAAAGAAGTTTGGTGGGAACACACTAGAAGCTACGGAATGCAATGGGTGCCTCCGAAATTAGGTTCATTTAAAAGAATTTCAAAAGATATAAAATCATACAAACTTGAGTTTTGTTTAAGATTATTATTTACAGCCCCCGGGCAACGCCGGGCGTGTCTGCTAGTCTGCTACTTATCTATATTATAAAGGACAAACATATCTGTGCGTAACGCATACGTCATTTTGCGAATGGCAACACTTTGAAATTTGAAATAAAATTTTGGTTTTGCAATTTTTGTTACTGCTAATTTTTAAACTTCTAAACATCGCACATTTTAAATTTTTACACCGTCGTATAAGGAAAAAAAAATGTTCTTTTAAATGCAATATGTTTGAAAGCTGTATCTCAAATTATTTTTGAGATATTAATTTTTTTGTAGTTTTTAATGCCATTTTTCGTATTGTGGCAAAACAAATTCCCAATTTCTATTGAAAGTCAGTGAAAGTAAACAGAAAATAGTCGAAAATAGGAGATACTGTATCCTTTTATTGCCATTTTTTTCATAAAAACTGAGAAAAAAAGTTGAAATTAAAATATGGACTATGTCAAGAATATTGTCTGTTATTCTGTGATAATGACATCATATGCACACTTTTCTATAGACGAAGTTTAAGACTGGAATGTAAAAGTGGATTGCTTTAGCGGATGCAAATGACGTCATTTTATAAAAAAGCATGTATTTTAATTCTTAAAACCAGAATTATGCTTTGTAGGAGTGCATCATTTTCACAGCCCAGCTGCTTTGAAATTCTTCACTTTTGAAAATAATTTAATCGAAATCGCACACTGATAAAACGCAATGTTTTACAAAAATTTAGAGTGTCTTTATATAGAAGATATGTGACATGCAAATAATAGCGATTTATATTAAAGAAATTGATGATTCTCGCCTGGATGGATTTGCTTTGCCGAGTTAGACAAGCAAACAAATAATTCGTGGTTTAAAATATCACGTTTCTGCAGTTTTTGTCCAAAATTCTCTCGAATAATGAAATTTAAATGCTATTCTTTAGGACATTCTAATATTATTTTATCAAAATACCATAATGTGCTTAATTAAATTTTTCCTAATTTTATATAATCTATATATTTAAAACACAAGTGTGTTTTTTAGTCATCAGCCCTGATCTTTCTGCTGAACCAATTTTACTAATATATTTTTTAAAAAACTGAAAGCTCTTCATTTGTAGATGAGATCGCACTATCTGTTTTTTTTAAATAGCCCGACTTTTATATTTTAATTTTAAAAGCATTTTATGAAATTTCTTCAAAATGGTGAAAATTAGATAGCTTTCATTATTGCAGACAAGAGAGAAATAATGAGGTATTTTTATCTTTATTCATGCTATTTTCTGATAAAAATTCAAAATTGTTGTAAAGGGTTTAGTGTCGCAAAATCCCATTAGGAGCAGAATATTGTATTAGTGGCACAATAATGGAAAATGACATAATGCTTTTGAAAACACGCATTTTTTCTCATAAATTTTTTATATTGTTTTTCCTTCTGCATGTGTACTGATACTAAGTTTCAGACACTAGGCTTCAAGTGAAAATGAAGACATATTTAAAAGAAAACGATCACTTTCTCAGATAAAACTAAATAATTTAACAGAAATGCGTCTAAAAAACATAAATTAAGGAAATTTTTACTCTCCGGAGTTGAGATTAGAATCTGAAGTAAAGGGTGCGTCTGTTTACATAAAAGATGTTGCTGATAATCATGACTTCAAGTTTTGAGTTAAAATGATTTTTAAATGATCAAACAAAATACAATTTTTTTTAAATGATGAATACGGATATGAGAAGTGCGTATGCAAATTTTGAGAAGGTGAAAATTGCTGTTTTTTCATTCCGGAATACCACGCATAAGAGGCTCAGTTGAAAACCACATCCTAATGACTGATTTTTATTATATTTTACTGATTAAGTATCTATATTATAAAGAACAAACGTATATGTGCTTAACGCTGACGTCATTTTGCGAATTGCAACACTTCACGATCAAATTTCGGTCTTGAAATTTTCCTTACTGCAATTTTTTAATCTTCTGACCATCGAACATTTTCAATTTTCGTCGCATAGGAAAAAAATTTACTTTCAAATGCAATTTGTTTAAAAACTGTATCTTAATTGACTGATGTATTTTATTTTCTAAGATAATTATAAGTATGTTTTTTTTTTTGTTTTTTTTTAAGTTTATCTTATCACGTGCCGGTTTCAATTACATAATAATAATAAACATTTTGCACATAAAGCAACAAACATTTTTCAGCATTTGTTTCTGACTATTTTTGTATAACTATATTAATACTTCCTTTATAAACAAATGAAAGAATAATATTTAAAAAAAAACCCACCAATCTAACATATTTGTGAAATACAAATTAAAGATATTAATACTTTTTTTTATAAACAAATAAAAGAATAATATTGTAAAAACACAACTCTAACATATTTGTAATCGTACAATTTAAATTTTTAGTTCACCAAATAGGATTTTTTTTTCAAATGGAATTTGTTCGCAAAGTTCATCTCAGTTTACTGATTGTCTATGGTTTTAAAAACAATTTTAAAGCATGAAATATTTTTTAAGTTATCTGTATTGCGCGGAGCTCGATTACAAAAGATTAATCCGTTTGCCCTTAAAACAAAATAAAGTGTTCACCATTTTCTTACGGCTAATATCCATTAAAAAAAACTGCTCTATGAATAAATAAATAAAATAATATAAATAAAGCTCAAATTTAACTGGCATGTATAAGCTCTGAAATTATCAGAATATAAAAAGATGCCGCAAGTAGCAAAATCTTGGTGAAATAATTCTTAGCATGCGGCTAATAAGAAAATATAGCTTTTGATAAATTTAAAAAAATTATTTGATTGCATAATTCGTATTTTTCATATGAAAAATGCTTTTTTAATGTAAGTGGGCTAGCTAAAAAATTTAATGCATATAAAAAATTATTAATTAAAAAAAAAAAAAAAATGTATTCTCCTATATTCTTTAACCCGGGAAGCCCGGGTACGATCCCTTAGTTTATATAAAATCCAAACGGAAATGTCGTTCCGAACCTCTATATTTAGAGTTCTACTACATGGATTTTGACGGAACTTACCCTGCTCGATAGATATCGTTTTAGGGAAGGTTTTATACGTAGATTAATTATAGAAGTATGACGGAAAGCTCTATTATTATGGGCGAACGGGTTATTATTATTTTATTGGCGAAAAAATTGATTGATAAATAAATTGAAACGACTGTAAATCTCGGGAAAAAAATTACTAACTTTGTTTAAAGCAAAAAAAAAAAAAAAAAAAAGGAAAAAAAAAAGATAAAATAAAAAAAAGTTTTGACGAGTGGTAATATTACTTAAATTATACTTAAATTAAGTGGTAATATTAATTAAAATTTACTTTTAATTTTAATTTAACTCATCCATCACGTGATTTGCAGAACAAACTAGCAGATGTAATAATAAAAATGACGGTACTTGTGAGTTATATATTGAAAGTTTATTTACGATTTCATTTTATTGCGAAACAATTTAATTTTAGGCCAAAAATGCATAAGCGTGGCATCGGTTTGAGCGACATTAATAATATTGGTTATTTTTCAAGTAGACGACTGCATTTTTTGAAAAATCTAATTCTACACACACACACACACACACACACACACACACACACACACATATATATATATATATATATATATATATATATGTATATATATATGGATCAAATGGAAATTTCATTCCGGCTGCCTAGAACTCTGGTTCTACTGAACATAAATTGTTAGATAAGTAATTTTTCGAGGAAGTTTATAGTACATAACACGTCGTTCTACTTTGCTAGGTATCGAATTATGGTTTAAAGTTTTTTAATGAGATGAACCTGATACGAAAAATTAGCGTTTTTAAAAGATTCTGCCGAATGTATTTCGATGGAACCTGAACTGTTATTTAGATAATTTTCAAGTGAAGGTTTCAGTATACAACATGACCTTCTACGTGGCTTAGACATACAGTTTTGGGGAAAATTCTGTATTCTGGTGAACTCAATTATCGCAATTTAGCCTTCTAAAAAGTTATAATAAACGGTTTTTGATAGAATTTGCATTGTTAGTTTGGCAATTTTTCAGAGGTAGTTTTAGTATATGATATATTGTTCGATACTGTTTAGTCATAGAGCAATGGGGTAAATTCTGTAATTTTCCAATATAGAGCCCTTTACGAGGTGGAAGAAACGGGCTTGGCGAGAGAAGGAAAGTTTTTATACTTATTTTCTGTTCAATATATATAGAATTTATGTACTACAAAGAAGACATTTTCCTCTTTTTATATAAAAACAAAAGTAAATTGTATATAAATAGCAAAAAGATAAATATTCATAAATAAAAAGTTCATATATAGGAATACATATTTAAAAAAAAACATAAAAGTTAATTTTATATCTTTTCACAGCTGTTCATATCATTTGGCCACAAAACTCACTTTCTGAAGCTCAAATTGCCCCAAGCTTTATAACATCTAACAGTACCCATGGATCTTAAAATCAGGAAAATTGGAAAGTAGATGTAGTTTGTAAAGTATGACTTAATTAAGGAGATAATTTACATAACGTAAGCCCACAGATCTTTGCCATATTTTGTATCGATAAGTTACATAATTGAGTCTACAGACAATAGGCGTATGTTATTGGGCGTGGTTTGGCGTATAATTAACTTAGGAAAAGGTTTATGTTGATTCTGTGTTTTTAAAGAGCACCTATTCTATAACCGAAATTACACAGAAACGGCGAAATTTGGGAGAAAGTTTTTTGGAGACATTTTGCTACTTTTACGTTGTACCAACACCATACCAAAATGTATGCTATTAAGCCATTTATTTCAATCCTAAACTTGCAAATATTTTTGGATACTTTTCCAGTACATGGATCTTGGCTAAATAGAGAAAATAGCCTTGGCGGAGATGGAGATTTGGCACCATATTTTCTGGCAACATATTTTCTAGCAACCTATTCGCTGTTTAAATTTCATATACAAAAGGACTTTTTTCTATGTTTATATAATTTATTTAACATAAAGATTCTATTTATCAAATTTTATATAGGAACAGAAGTAATTTGTATATAAAAAACATTAATAATATACATATACAGGGTGTCCGGTGGCTAATTCCTAAACCGTTAGTCATAGACATATAGTTCCAATAACAAAAATGTTTTAAATCAGGTAAAGAAATATTTTAAAAGCGATTTGGGTCATCAAAAACATTTCTTAAAAGATTACGAAATTTAAATTTTTATACGGTTCCCCGGTCCTATAAGTTATATTTAGTAAAATTTTCCTATTACACTGATAAGTAAGACAAAAAAAGTCCCATTCATGTATCACTAAAATTGAGCGAGTTATGGAACTTTAAAAATGCATGACTTATGCCGCTTTTCTGCTCTGAAAATAAATGAGTTCGGCTTGGCTTTAGGGGTCACATGCCAAGTGATTAAAGTATTCGAAGATCTCATTTCATCTGTATCTGTGCTTTGAAAAAAATCGTACATGAATTACGATTAAGTTAATATTTATTAAATTTCAGATTGGCTAAAATAACATATGTTTTATTTTGTCAGGATTTTAGACTGTTTCTTACGAATGTATGTGTGTTTTACCAGCTCAAAATTTGTATTCGATCTTTAACTCATTTTCAAATATTCGATCGAGATTGCATTTTACACTCTGGCACAAATTCGATAACAATCTAATATTATTGTGATTTTCGGTGGTTACCATTTATACTTATTTTACAGAATAACACAAACAAATTCGGATAGATTACCGCCAAGAAGTTTAAGAAAAAGTTTTTGATTAGAAAATAGAAGACTGCGATTGTTGGGTTTTTAACTTTTATGTATTTTTTAGCACTAAGTCCGAAAATTATCTTAATTTTTAACCATCATATCAGGATAAGTTAAAGATTAACAAAAATCGGATACTATAAAGTAGAGGAGATATTTGTGTTTATTAACTTTTGATAATTCTTTTTTACGTACTTTTTAGCACTGAATCTGAAAATGATCTTCATTTTTAACCATCACGTTAGAATTTTTTTGCAAATCGTAAATGTGTAAATTAAAATATAGCGAATATGTCATACTATAAAACATATGTAAAACTTTATTTTATTTTATTTTATTTTATTTTATTTTATCTTATTTTATTTTATTTTATTTTATTTTATCTTATTTTATTTTATTTTATTTTATTCAATAATTTTTTAAATATTTTTGCTTATCCTGGGATTCTTGCAGCTAAACACCTGAGTGGTCCGATGAGATGGGGGAGGAGATTCAATTTTAACTTTGTACTTTTTAACTTTGAAATTTTCAATTTGCGAAAAATCCTGATGTGGTGGCTAAAAATGAAGGCCAATTTCGGATTCAGCGGTACAGAATACATAAGAATCAATTATCAAAAGCTAAAAAACATGGCATAACCCAACTTTTGCAGGCTGGTGCAATCTAATAATATTTTAAAATACGTAAAATTTTGTAAGAATTGAGACTGTTAATTTAGCATAATTTTTTTTTAACAAAAATTCGTTTTTTTTTTCTTTCTTCTTAAATGTTTATTGCAAATTGTATATTTTGCATTAATATGTCAGAATGATTAATGATTTCAAATTTATATTGTAATGTTAATTTTACTCTCAACCATTTCTTTAATATATGTGACGAAATTATATTTCGACTAAATTTGTGAATGACCCACAATTTGCAGTAAAAAATATGCTTCAAATTTAAACAGCTATTACTCGGTCAATTTTAATCGTAGAATAACGGGACTTTTTTTTTGTATTACTTGTCAGTGTAAAAGGAAAATTTTACTAAATATAACTTATAGGACCGGGGAACCGTATAAAAATTTAAATTTCGTAATTTTTTAAGAAATGTTTTTATTGACCCAAATCGCTTTTAACATATTTCTTTACCCGATCTAAAACATTTTTGTAATTGGAACTATGTGTCTATGACTAACGGTTTAGGAATTAGCCATTGGACACCGTTGAGACCGGACACCTTGTATAAACAAACAAAATATTTCATCAAGTTTGTTTTCTTAACTTCTTATATCAATTGGCAACAAATCTCACTTTCTGATGCCTGAATTGCGCCAAGTTCTTTAAAAAAACGCCAAGGTGCCTGTAGTGCGAAAGTACCAAATTTTTTTTGCAAATTGTCCCGAACAATATGGCTTGCTATTTATTGAACGCGAATTTCTTTTGGCTTTAATTATTATTTAACCGTAGCCATGCAAAAAAAAAAAAAAATATTTATTTACTATTTTTACTTTCTTCTATCTTGACAAGAAGAAAGTATTGGTTTCATGAAAATTTTCGAATTCCAGTTTTCGACGGATTTACACGTTTTATTGGTCAGAGATTCCAAAAAACATGTTTTTACAAAATGTCTGTCTGTGAGTCTGTCTGTCTGTCCGTCTGTCTGTATGTGACACAAATTTTATGGGCGCTCTATCTCAAGAACTAATGCACGGAATTTATTAAAAATTCATATTCAGGTAGTCCCTGATATAGATTAATGCTGATTAGTTTTTGGTGTAAATCGCCTTGCAGGTGGCGCTGCTACGTGGCATTTTACAGGATTTCTGCAAAAGCTCTATCTCAAGAACTAATGCACGGATTTTTATAAAACTTCAGATTTCGTTAATCCTCGATATGAATTGGTGCTGGTAACGTTTTGGTGCAAATCGCCCAAAGATGGCGCTGCTATGCTTTATTTTGCAGCATTTACACGATTTTCGTAATAGCTCAATCTCAAGAAATAATGCACGGATTTTCATCAAACTTCAGATTCAGTTAGTGCTTGGCATGAATTGACGTTTTGCCCCTTGTGGTGTAAATCGCTCAACAGGTGGCGCTGCTATGCTGCATTTTTTGAGATTTCCGCAATAGCTCTATCTCAAAAACTAATGCTTGGGTTTTCAACAAACTTCAGATTCAGGTATACGTGGATATGAATTAGTGCTGTTTATGTTTTGGTGTAAATCGCTCAACAGGTATCGCTGCTATGCAGCATTTTTCACGATTTCCACAAAAGCTCAATGTCCAGAACTAATGGACGGATTTTCATCAAACTTCAGATTCAGTTAGTACTTGACATGAATTGATGTTTTGTACCTTTTCGTGAAAATCGCTCAACAAGTGGCGCTGCTGTGCTGCATTTTTGTGATTTCCACAATAGCTCTAGCTCCAGAACTAAGGCACCGATTTTCATCAAGCTTCAGATTCCGGTATACCTTAATATGAATTAGCGCTGTTTGTGTTTGGGTGCAAATCGCTCAACAGGTGGCGCTGCTATGCTCCATTTTTCAGAATTTCCCCTACAGCTCTACCTCAATAAGTAATGGACGAATTTTCATCAAACTTCAAATTCAGGTATACTTTGATACGAATTGGTTCTAAATTGATGTAATTTCTTTTACTATTTAAATGATTTAATTGACGTGATTTATATAGAAGAAAGTTTTGTGATGGCCACAACATACTAGTTTTTAATTGAAAGTATTTTTTACTATTAAGTAAAATTAAGTTATAACTTCATTTTTTGCTGATGATTACTGCAATGCTAAGAGACACTTAGAAATTCACGTGCATAGTTTAAATGACGATTTTGAAAAAAAAAATATTTTATAATATCAGAACCCACACCAAATTTGCTCATTTTGAAGAGAATGTTTTGGTACAAAATGAAATTAATTTGTTGTAGACATGGTCGTAAATCTCAATTCTCGTCGATTGAAAAGTCTTTAAAATTATACAACAGAGACAACGAGAAATAACTTACAGTTTCATAAATTTTAAGAATCAATATTCTTATCGATCTATCTACTTCTACTTTTACTGTATATACGAGAGTAAAATGCAAATGGGAAATTCGACCAGGCAGCATATGACTTGAGCTCACCTGACTGGATTTTGATGAGAATCGAAATGATAGTTAGATAATTTTTCAGGGAAGATCTTAGCATATAATATATCGTTGCACGTTGCTTATACATATAATTATGTTTTTAAGTTATATAATCATACAAATTCGATTATAAAAGATTAGCCTTTTTTAAAAGACTCAGCCGATAGATTTGAATTGAATTTCCACTGTTAGTTAGATAATTTTTTAGGCAGGGTTTTAGTATACACTATACCCTTAAGCATTTTTTAATAATAGAGATGTTCTATGATGGAGATGTTCTAGAGATGGAAGTTCTATAATCAGTTGAACCCGATTATGAAAGTTTATCCTTTTTAAAATTTTCTACAGAACAGATTTTGATAGGAATTCCATTGTTAGTTACATACCTATTCAGATAGGCTTTAGTATTTTGTATATTGTTCAATATTTCTTAGTCATAAAGTAAAGGCGGAAAGTTCCATAATCATGCGAATCCGATTATGAAAGATTAGACTTTTCAAAAGGTTCTAAATGGCGGACATTGATAATACTTGATTTGTTCATTAGACAATATTTGGGGAGGATTTAGTTTATTGTATATCATTCCACGTTGCTTAGTTGTAGAATTATGGGGGGAAGTTCTATAATCAGATGGACCCCAATATGAAAGATCAGTCTTTAAAAAAAGTTTTACTGGATAGATTTTGTCAGTTTATTTGTTTGCATTATAGATAAATAATTTTGCAGGGTTTATTCTATTATATTGCATATTGTACTATCATTCTTTATCAAATCCTACTGTGATTGACCAATTAAAAGGGTTAAGACCTTAATAGCTGAAAATTTGTCTGCACATTAGAAAATATAATAGCATAATAGCGTTTATGTCGTTTTACCTCTGTGCGAAAGGACATTCCAGGTAAGGTTCTATATTGCTTTAAATCACAATGTGAAATTCACTGATACATTTTTTTTTCAAGGTTCGTTTGGATAAACAGACCAGCGTAGAGGGAATAGCCTGCTAGTCATATCATATATATTATAAAGCAGTAAGCTCTGAAAGTTCCGCTCGAGTGTTTTAAAAATCTACACGGTGGATTTTTTTTCAAATTGTATTATTCGATAGGAAATATTCCCGGGGTGGTTTATGAGAAAAAATACAGGGATAGCTATGATTTTGATAAGAAAATTCGTATTTTACTGTTATTTTGAACGAAAAGGTTGCCAGTGATTATCTTTTGGCGAAAGGTTTGTTGATTAAAGAATTAAGATGGCTATATCTGTTAGAAAATAATACAAACACCTCGCGAATAAATGAAAAAAATACTCATATTTAATTTAAAAAACAACAACAAAAAATGTTTTAATAAGACATAATATTATAAAACGAAAATATTTAATTTAAACATGGAATAAATATTTCTAATGATTAAAGTATGAATTATTGCGAAATTTTACAATTGGTACAATATTTGGCAAATTATCGCTTGCGATAGGTTAAAAAAATTAATCTGAAAATTTGATTTGAAAATTTTGAATGGCAATTTTTTTTCTTTTTAGCTCTTTTATCGCTTGCGCCAGGTTTATAAAAACGTGTCTGAAAACTTGATGAAATAAAATCTAGGTTACATGCTTTAGTCTTTTTCTTTTCTTTTCTTTTTTTTTCTTTTTTCTTTTTTTTTTTTGTTAATTTAAATGTTATTTTTATATAATTCTCCCATTATATGATTTGCAGGAAAAACTAGAAGTATTTGTAAAAATGGCTGTATTAGTGAGTTACATGCTATTTATTTATTACCTTCGTCGCCAAACAATGCAATTTTAAGCCAAATAAGACAAAAGTGTGAAATAAGCCGAGAGAAGAGCATTTCGGAGTACATTTTTATATTCAAGCGTAAATTATATAAAATGCAGTTAAAATTATAATTATGTAGTCAATCATTTAAATTTTAGTGTAAATGTCTTTCATATACATACATATTCTAAAATAACTTACTTTCAAATATTTAAAATATTTTTTACCATACTATGGAATAATACCATTACTATGGAAACATGCGTTTTTGTTTTCCTCAAGCGTGTGATTTTTATATCATCGAACTCAGATCATTACTTATTAATTGAATATTGTGTATTATGTTATTTTTTTAACATGCCGAACGTATTGTCGATTTCAATTATAGGAATATTCACTGCTTTAAAAGTCAGGATATAAGAATATTGTTAAGAAGATTTCGGCAATTATACGTTGTTACTATAAAAAAACAGAAAAAAAACATTTTGCAATAAATATTGGTTGCTAATTTGTAATTTCTTTTTAGCTTTTTCTGCATAACTTTCTTTTGCTTAACCATTGTTTTAAAAATGTTTTATTGAACATATTGGACTAATCTTACTGAATCGTGTCACCCGTGAATTAACATATTGGACGGCGTATCAAAATTCAAAAGGTTAGACAGATTTTTAAATTAGCGATTACTAAATGGTGGCAAATGGAATAATGCCCTTGGACTTATCATTTCAGCCTAGATAGGATTAAATTACCTGGAATTTCGATCAGTATAAAGCGAATTGTCCTGACGCATACTCTAGCAGCTAAACACAGCAACAAATTAAGAGTTATTTTCATAATCTGGGTTATTTACACAACAGACAGAAGATTAATTTACTCTTAAATATAAAGAAAGTAGCTTTTAAAAAAAACAGTCTTTTTTGTTTGTCCGTGTTATTATGCTCTTTAGAAAAATGCAAAATAAATCTTCGGTCCAGGTATTCACAAAAATGCCTATTGCTAAAATTTTTGTATAACTAACGTTATTTATCATTGTCAGATCTTAATCCTGGTGCACGGGCAATAATATTGTTGCATCAGTTTTAATGTTTGACGTGAACCCTCAGAATGACGTTGATTACGGATGATTATAAAGATGTTATTGGATGCATGAGGTTTATTTTTCTACAAAATTAAGTCATCGAGTTTTTTCCCGTGTTAACGGTTACATGATTTCAGCTGGTCTAAAAAATGAAAAGACAGTGAAAATGACATCATTTTAGATTTATTCAGGCAATTCATCTTTAAAAACACACATTTTTATGTTTCACTTTTCTTTTAAATATGAAAGTTAAACAATCTTTTTTGTCTGCAAATAATTTATTACTTTTTTCAGAGTATTTACTCTGCTAGAATCCAAAGAGGGAAAACAGTTGTAGCACAAGAGGATGTTTATTAAGAAATATAACTAACATCCAGGGAGATTGTATTTAAGCTACCAGAATAACATATTGCGCGAGCTGAGATGCCAGGAGATCACGGACAAACAAACGAAAATAAACCACCCGAGCATTATTCAAGTTCAATGATAAATCTCTGCAATGATTGTAATGCATCTCTAATTTAATATTGTCAGATGTGAGAACATTTTAATTCCTATTGTTATAACGGCCTCATTTCCCTACCAAAAGTGCACAGTGAATAATCAACTAAAAGAACTGCTTCTTAATAGCTAAATTTTGTCCAACGCATAAGGTGATATAATATCGCAATGGAGTTCGCATCTTTTCAGCAACGCGGAAGGACTTTCAAGCTAAAGGTCCATTTACAAAAAATACAAGTTCGAATTCAGCATTTCGCTAAATTCAAGGTTTATTTAAAAATACTGACCAGCGCAGCGGGCATAAGCCTGCTAGTATATTATAAAGCAGTAAGCACTTAAAAGTACCGCTCGAGGTTTTCAAAAATTACCCGGTGGATTTTTTTGCAGAATGTATCATTCGACGGAGATTATTCCTGCGGTGTTTTATGAATCAAATATACAGGGATAACTATGATTTTTGGTGATAAATTTCGTATTTTATTGATATTTTCGACGAAAGGGTTGCAAGTGGTCATTTCGGCGAAAATTATAGTTGATAAATGAATTGAAATGGCTATATCCGTTAGGGAATAATACTAGTATCCGCCAGGCCGAAATGTTGGAGCATGGAGTCGTATATACTTAATACATAACATTTTAAAATATTTTTTTTTTTTATGATTACTGTTTAATAGTACAAAATTTTATTTGAAATAACACCCGTTGAATCCTCATTTTCTAGTGTTTAATTAAGTCATCAGTTGCCTCAGGTAATGCTAATTTGTGGCATGATAATCAACAAAATGAACCATTATAGCCTATGGCAAGCCTGGGGGTTGAAATTTTGGGTCATAGACAGTATCTTTTACTGTACTCAGTACACCGCTTTTCAATCCCCACTCCATCCAGATATTGGTATGTAACATAACTATTTTCCAACTGCTGAAAAAAGTCCAGCCTGAAGTCCAAACACGTGATCATCTTCACTATATCTTACTTTTAATTATTGTGGTCTGCTAACATTCTTATCATTGACCACTTTAATTTAAGAAGTACTTCTTGATTATGTTCTTTCGCTTACTTGTTTTTGTTAAAAAGACATATAGCACCTTGAAATCATTCAAGTTGAGCCGGAAGCAGTGTAGCTTTCCCGCGTTGCATGAGGGATGAGAGTAGTCTGAAACTTAACCCACGCAAATTGAATATAGAGTCTTTCGAAACTGACTTTGCTGATCGTCATTTTGTCTTAATGAGTTTGTTAATGTGAAGCAATTTTTAAACGCTCTAAGCATTTTTTGTCTGCGAAGAGCCAAAATGTCTTTTATAGAATGTTTCTTATATAGAGGGATGTCTTTTACGCGATATAACTACCTAATACCTCCAAGGATTTAAACAAAGTACCTTTGTGACATCCTTGTTCAAGTTCAGCCATAAGACGACAATTGAAAATTCGTCTATAAAGATAAATAATACTTTATCCAAGCTGAACTGTAGATTTCTTTCTGCCAGACTTTTTAAATCAGCAAACTATTTAAAACACGGTGGTTTTTTAAGCACTGAGTTAATTAACTTTTCTTCGACATTAAGCGCAGCAGTACCCGTTAGTGTTAAAAAATGACAGCTTCTGATCCTAACTGCTCTATGATTGTTTTACTAATTTCTTTGATTATCCTACTTTTTCCAGCTCTTGCTTTTCCAATAATAAAAGTTGAGTTAGGGAAAATTGTAACTTTTGTTTCAATGACGAAAGCTGTTCAGTGCATAACTAAAGTATTTTCTGCTGCTCATCTATAAATCTGATGTCAGAATTATCAAAATTTTCATGCAGCGTGATTTGCTGTTCTTTAAAGTAATTCAGAAATGTTAAAAGTAAGGAGAATTCATTGAATAAGAGAGTCTACGGTAAAGAGAAAGAATAACCACCGGGGATGTATTGAGCGATTTTGATTTGTTTAATGTTGCTCCGATCTTTGACACAATCAAAAATTGGAACTGGATCCATCGAGCTAACGGCAGAAAACTTCAAAGCCCCTTCAAAGACTTGCATGTCTGGCATAGCCCAGACTTATTTAATATGGTATAAGGGACCATTTTGTAACACGCATGTAACACGCACACATGGGTAATCTGCTATACTCCTCTATTAAACTTGATACTTTTGTTCATCTGAGTTATTGTTATATCGTTATTCGCGCAATTACTCGTAGGCAGCTGGGTTATTTTTATGTGACTTTTCCACATAGAATTACGCTGAATAACTCTTTTCATCTCAATTGCTTTCTTTTAACCAGCATTTTCGAAACTTTTGTGTATAATGTTACACATATAAAAATATGCACATTTCTTAAAATGTACACTACATCTAGGCAACAGGTTAAAAAAATCAAGGAATGATTTATGACTTTTAGTGAAGTTGATTTCTCACGAATTATCTGTCATTGTTGTATCCATTTTCCGATTGTAGGCATAAAACTATATAGTCATGTACATTAACATCAAAATTTTCGCCAAGCTTGGAGACATTTTGCGATATATCGCCAAATTTGACGACCAAAAATATGTTGATATAAATGCAGCGAATTTGGCTGTAACTGCCAAATTTGGCGAAACTTCCACTGAAATTCAGCACTGATGATTTTTCTCTAATCGGGTTCTTCGCATTTTAGCTTAGTGTTTTACCGTAAAATTATCTAAAGTCTTAAAATCAAGAAATAAGTAAGCTACCTTTTCTGTACGGTTTTAGGACTTTTTTATTTTGTTATCTACATATTTCTGTTTTCATATGTACATCTAGGCCAAAAATGCTTATCTCTATTAATACATGGAAATTATTCCAGAGGAAAACATTCGCCTTGCATACAATATTTCAAATGAAAATCAAATTTCAAAGTAATTGCTTAAAAGACGCAAAGGCGAACATAGTGAAAAATATTCCAAGCCGGGGATCGAACCCGGGCCATCACTATAACGCACTGACGTTCTACCGACTAAACCACTTGGAACGATACACAGCACGGAAAATTTCTCACTATTATATGTTGGCAAGGCTACAAACGCAGCACAAGATGGAATATTTAACGTGAGCCACCAAACTGGGGCAAACACGGAACATAATTAAATCCAGCATCGATAGAAACTATATTAATACATGGAAAATTTTCCAGAGGAAAACATTCGCCTTGCATACAATATTTCAAATGAAAATCAAATTTCAAAGTAATTGCTTAAAAGGCGCAAAGGCCAACATAGTGAAAAATATTCTTAGCCGGGGATCGAACCCGGGGCATCAGTATAGCGCACTGACGTTCTACCGACTAAACCACTTGGAACGATACACAGAACGGAAAATTTCTCACTAATTTTAAGCAATTACTTTGAAGTTTGATTTTCATTTGAAATATTGTATGCAAGGCGAATGTTTCCCTCTGGAATAATTTCCATGTATTAATATAGTTTCTATCGATGCTGGATTTAATTATGTTCCGTGTTTGCGCCAGTTCGGTGGCTCACGTTAAATATTCCATCTTGTGCTGCGTTTGTAGCCTTGCCAACATATAATAGTGAGAAATTTTCCGTGCTGTGTATCGTTCCAAGTGGTTTAGTCGGTAGAACGTCAGTGCGCTATACTGACGGTCCGGGTTCGATCCCCGGCTTGGAATATTTTTCACTATGTTGGCCTTTGTGCCTTTTAAGCAATTACTTTGAAATTTGATTTTCATTTGAAATAATGCTTATCTCATTCACTTAAGAATGTTCACTCGCATTTCAGTTGCAACAAATTCACTTACGGTGAATTAAAACAAATGAGCAGCCTTCTGTAATTGGGACCACTACTAAATGGTTATATTTGCGCATAAAAAAAATCTCACTAAATTATGAAATTTTCTTCCAACCCGATTACGGAAATTTCCTAATACAAACATACATACCTCTGAATAAAAACATACATAAGAACACATGCATATAAGTAATACATACATAACATTATATTTTCTCGACTTCTTTTATTATCATTCATTACCATGCGGTTAATACTGAATCTGCTATCATGCAACTAACATCCAAAATCGTATGCTCCGTATTCGATTTCTTTTTATTTCTCTTAATTTAAAATTCAAGGTGAATCGCATCGATTTGGTAGGTTACGGAAAATGTTCACTTGCATTTCAGTTGCAGCACATTCACTTACGGTGAATTAAAAATAAAAATTAATAATCTTCTGAAATTGGAACCGCTACCGAATACTTAAATTTGCCCATCAAACAACTCTCACTAAATTATGAAAATCGTCTACAAACCCGATTACGGAAATTTACCAATACAAACATATATACGTTTTAATACAACCATACATACATAAGAATACATACATATAAGTAATACATACATGACATTATATTTTTCTCGATTTCTTTCATTATCCTTCGTAGCCATGCGGCTAATACAGAAATCGCTACCATACGGCTAATAAGCGAAATCGTATTCTCCGTATTCGATTTCTTTTCATTTCTCTTAATTAAAAATTCAAAATGAACTGCGCCGATTTGGGAGGTTACCGAGAATGTCCATGTGCATTTCAGTTGCAACACATTCACTTACAGTGAATAAAAAATAGGAGCAACCTTCTGTAATTGGGACCGCCACCAAATGGTTAAATTTGCGCATCAAACAACGCTCGCTAAATTATGAAATTGTCTACAAACCCAATTGCGGAAATTTCCCAATACAAACATGCATACCTCTGAATATAAACATACATACATAAGAATACATACATATAAGCAATACATACATGACATTATATCAGGGTTCGTACAACTCCTGGAATTTTGCGACCAAGAAATTCTTCTGCAACGCTATTTTCTTACAGAAAATCTCTCCTTATAAGAATGCGAAATTTCACCAGTTTAGCATAGACTTCTCTTTCTATAAAAAAAATACTGGAAAATACTTTGATCCGTACAAAACCGTGTTATATTTTTCTCGATTTCTTTGATTTATCACTCGTAGCCATGCGGCTAATACGAAATCCGTTACCATGCCACTAAGACCCAAAATCGTATTCCCCGTATTCGATTTCTTTTCATTTCTCTTAATTTGAAATTCAAAAGGAATTGCATCGATTTGGTAGGTTATGGAGAATAAAATGTTCGCATTGAAAAAAAAAAGAAAAAGCGGTCGCTACGGAAGTAGAAAATAAAACTTTTCAAAGTCGATCTATACCTGAGGTCACAAATATTGACGACGCCATAACGATTCGGATGAGGTTAAAATGCATAATTTACAACAATGGAGCTAATGTTTTCTTTAATAACGAGGTGAAACCCGTTGTATTTTGATGAAAGAAATTGTTTAAAAAGAAACTCATACATTAGTTAATACTTAATCTCAACAAATGTCATTAACCCCGGAACGGTATGCTATTTCTTTTTCCCAGCTTATTTTGTCTCCAAAAAATAACGTTACCTTACAGACGCTAGCAATAAACAAAGAAGATGTATCATTGCACAATTATATGCTCTATAGCAATTTTTTTTAATTTCTAAGCATCGCACATTTTCAATGTTTATACCGTCGTATTGGAAAAAAAATGTACTTTTAAACGCAATTTGTTTGAAAACGGTATCTCCATTTATTTTTGAAATATTAATTTTTTTGTAGTTTTTAGCAACATTTGTTTAATTTTGGCAACTCAAGTACTCCATTTATATAGAAAGTAAAGGAAAAATAGTTGAAAAATAGCAATTATATCATTTTGTTGCCATTTTCTCGTAACAACTGAAAGAAAATGTAATTAAAATACGTGCTATTTTGAAAAAAAACTATAAACGAATAATTTCTTCGAATAAGCATGGAGCTATTGTAAACTACATTTAATTTTAAGTATCTGTAGACCCTTTCAGTGTGACGTCAGTCACGACGTTTTGGTTGGTAACTGACACTAAACAAACGGTTGCTATGCGTCATTTCTATTTAAATATAAATCGTGTAAAATGTTACCAGCACGTATCAAGTATTAAAACACTTAGATGTAAGATATTCATATAAGATATAGCTGCAACACATAAACAAAATAGAAAATACAACATAGCAACTTTTTGTTTGGAGTCAGTTTCCAACAAAAACATCATAACTGACGTCATGACTGAAATCGTCTATATTAATGTCACAAACAAATGAATGCCTATGAATAGAATATGAATGTGCCTGTGATATGAATATGCCTATGAATGCCTAGATAGCCATTTTTTTGTCCAGTTTCTTTAATGACGGCATATTTTTGCTGCATTTGTGTATTATTTTGAGATAGTGACATCCTATGCATTCTTTACTGTAGATGTTTAAAAGTGGATCGTAAATGGGGAATTCTTAAGCGGATGCGAATGACGTCATTTTACATAAAATAAAAGTTTGTGCTTTAAGTCTTAAAATTGAAATATGTTTAGTACTATTTATATATACATATATTTTTTTCATCGGGGGCGACACTAAATTCTGAAAAATCAGAATTCCTGCTTTCTAGTTTCTAATATAAAGTTACCAAAATACTAATTCCATAAACTTCGACTGTTCAACGTATTAAATTAAAATGTATTAGTATACCTAACCGAGATAAGTAATTATGATGAAATTACTCATTGAGTCTCTTATGTTTGAAATTACCGATTGAAAATCTGCAAAAATGATTTCACAATGAGCCAATCATACAATTATTTTTCGCGTGAAATATAAACTTAACGTCATTTTCATCATCTCAAAATTTACATACGCATCTCTCAAATTTACATTCACCATTTCAAAAATATCGAAGTACGCAATAAGTTACTAATACATATATATCCAAACTTGAAATCAAGTTTGTTAACTACGACATTGCATGTGAACATTCGCACTCTTGACTTGTTATTCTAATCTCCGTATCGGCGAGTAAAATTCCAGAAATTTATATATTTTAGAGGCGTTCGCAGTAAAATATTTCGTTTTATCAGAGAAAATGATGGTTTTCATTAAAATATGATGTCACTCTGTCTCATTGAAGCATTTCACCTAGCGTCTCAAACTCAGTGGAGTGAAAAAGTATTGAATTGTAATAACTTGGAAAAATTTAGTGTTTTTTTAAAGCATGACGTCATTTCCTGTTCCCTTTTTTACAAAGTTAATTTGTAATTTTATTAGAAATTGGCATCAATAAAGATAAACATACTTTATTAATTTTCTTTTCTTTACAACAATGGAAGTAATCCAACTGCTACCATTTTGAAAAAAGAAAATCATAGAAAATTTTTAAATTTTAAATTTAAATATAAAAATCGGAATATTTAATAAAAATAGCTAGTGCCACAAATCTACAAAGAAACAACTTTCATTTAAAAAAAATAATTATTAAAATTGTTTCAGAAAATAGCTCAAGGTAGATGTCTAAAATAAAAGAAGCCTTTTCTTTCAAATATATAGATTTAAACCCGCAATGTTATTTCTATGGGAAAATTTTGAGC
Source organism: Maratus speciosus (assembly GCA_963932465.1). Lineage (NCBI taxonomy): Eukaryota > Metazoa > Arthropoda > Arachnida > Araneae > Salticidae > Maratus > Maratus speciosus. The sequence continues at coordinate 21,953,520 of OZ010800.1, read as the reverse complement.
AGACATTTCATGGTGTTAAGGTTGACGAATATTTATAATTTTCAATACGCACCGAGATTTTGGCACTGCCAACGTCCATTTAATTTTTTTGTGTCGATACGACAAATAATTTGGACGCTATCGTGTTAACAATAAGTGTAATTTTTGCAGGGATGTCGGAGCTGTGCTCCGACAATAAACATCTCGAAAAAGAAAAACTGTTACTTATTTAATTTAAAATAAAGAAAGAAAGAACAAAAACCAGTTTAATGAGAAATAATATTATGAAATGAAAATATTTAATTTAAACGTGAAAGGAATATTCGTAATGTTTAAAAATTAATTTGCAAAGTTTTGAGTTAATACCATGTTTGACGATTTTATCTTTTGCGCGCCAGGTTAAAGAAAAAATGCATCTCAAAAATTTCATTGGATAAAATCTGAATAACTTTATTTTTCTTTTTTTAAATAATTTTATTTTGTTTTTTATCTATTCTCCCATTATTTTTCTTACAGGAGAAATTAGCAGAATTATTTTTAAAAATGGCTCTAACTGTGAATTGTACGTTATTTGTTTGTAATTACTTTTGTTGCCAAACAATGCGATTTTAAGCCAAAAAGGCATAAGCTGGAGCGATTTTCGCAATAATTATTTTTTTCTTTCAAATGTACAAGAGCATTTTTAGGATAAATTTTTACATTTAAATGCAAATGTATAAATAACAGTTAATAGCATGAAAATTGAGTAAAATATTTAAAATTTAATGTAAATGCTTTCCACATACACACATATTGTAAAATAATTTACTCGCAAACATTTAATTTTTTTTCACTTTAATAGGGAAACATGCCGTATAAATACCGATTATTGTTTTCCCCAATCAGGGGAGTTTTACGCGAAATATGATAATTCAATATCCGAAATATGATTTGTTTTTCTCCCAAACAAGCGATTTTTGCAGGCTAGAAATTAAATTACCGAATATTATCCATTCTTTTTTTTTTTTTTTTTTTTTTTTTACAATTCTATCGCAAATTGCGTGTATAGAAAGATTCACTGCTTCAAAAGTTTGGAACTAAAGTTTATTCTTGAGAATATTTGGAACAGATGCTGAATATTCCCGCGGCCGCCATCTTGGAAGTTTTCTTGGCGTGAAAACCCCTTTTCGCCAAGTAGTAAATGTCGCCAAGTAGCGATTTATGTGCATGTCAGGCTTAACGAAAATAAAATGTAAATAATAAAATATAAACCTCGGGGTTGCCTTATCAATAAACGCCAACAAATAATCGACAAGAAATACGAGATGACGGCCGCGGGAATATACAGCATCTAAGCCGAATATTTATACAATATTATTATCATATATATGTGCACAGATGTCACACGCGATTTTTTTCTGACGCCAATGTCATATACGTAACGGGTACTTAACTGGCGCCAAAGTGTCATTATTTTGCTTGATATCGTAACCCGATGTTGTTGTTTATGCTGTTGATGTTTTCGCGAAATTGACGTCAGAAAAAAATCGCGCCAATACATAACATCTATATGACATCTGTGCCTATATATGTATATACAAGAACATTCTGCAATAATAATTGCTTGCTGAAATAAATTTTGGGCAGTGTTCCATATACTTTTCTGTTTTTTATGGCGAGTTTCTTTTGGCGATAGATGTTTCGATGTAGTTGTTGCGATCTTCAGCATTTGGGGCTGATTTCTTTTATTACTTGATGCCACTGGTGGATAAATAATAATTTTGCATGCATATTTTTGTTAAAATTATTATTTTTTTCGGGGTTTTTTAAAATGATATTTTTCTGTAGATGTAATATTATTAACATATCTCAACCTTCGTTACATAATCTTATGTTTTAATTTCGCATGTACACTGTAAAAAAAAAAAATCCGTAGTTCTACAGGTGTAAAGTTACAGGCTTACTAAACTTTCATCTTTAACTGTACAAAAAAAGCTGCAAATCTACAAAACTAGTGTTTGTAAAGCTACAGAAATCTGTAACTTTACAAATGAATCTGCTAAAATTACAGTAATCTTACTAAAATTTTATCTGTAACCCTAGTTGCAGTTACATGAAAAGTTCTAGGCATCCCAGTTTCCTAAAAAATTCCTAGTAACCTCACAGATTTTTTGATTTTCGGTGCAAAAGTGTGTCTGTTACATGAATTTTTGTTGTTGCCGTTACATAAAAAGTTCTAGGAATCCCAGTTTCCTAGAAAAACTTTAGTAACTTTACAGATTTTTTTTTACAGTGTACAATAAACATATAAAATAAGAAATGTAAAAAATTATAAAATCATGTATAGGTATATAGTACATTTAATAAAACACACATACTACAATATATATTAAAACACACATACACACACAAATAACGCCTGCATTCAATAGTTAAAGGTATATATAAATATATACAGACATACACTCAATAAATACAATAAACCCAACTGGAGTGAAAAATTAGCCAGAGCCAGGAATCGAACCCGGGACCATAGTATACAAGAGAGCAGCAGTCTTGTATACTGTGGTCCCGGGTTCGATTCCTCGCTCTGGCTAATTTTTCACTCCGGTTGGGTTTATTGTATTTATTGTGTGTATGTCTGTATAATATTTATATATATGTAGTACATTTATTTGGTACTACTACTTGGTTATCCCGTTGACCAGAAATCTATCGCCGAACTATAAGATTAAATACCAATAAGTATTGATCGTAAATGTCACATTCATTTGACTTTAAGCAAGTTACACATGTTTCGTCATCAGATGATTTTTATTTCGACGTTTTATTTGTATTTTTATTATAATGTTATATTAATTTATTTGTTCTTTCATTACTTATTATTTTATTATTTTATTATATATTTTATTATTTTATTATTATTATTTAATTTATTATTTATTTTTTTTTTCGTATTATTTAGTTATCCCGTCGTTCAAAAATCTATCGCCAAATTATAAGATTAAATGCCAATATCGGTTGATCGTAAATGTCCCATTCACTTGACTTTAAGGAAGTTACACGTGTTTACGTCATCAAGTTATTTTTATTTCGACGTTTTATTTGTATTTTTTATTAATCTTATACTAATTTATTTGTTTTTCCGTTATTTAAAATAAAAATTATGTCAATTTGTATAATTTGGTCAAGTCGTTTGACGATTTATATAATTTGGCGAAATTGGTCAACGGGATAACTAAGTAATACCATTTATTTATATGTGTATATAATATGTATTTATATGCCTATCTCTCTTTATTTATAATTACATGCATAATGTATAAAAAAATAACACAAACATGATGTTTATAATACAAAAATATATCTTTATAAAAATTTAAAACCATGTTTTGCCGTCTCTTATAAAATTTGCTAAAACGGTCTTTTGTGCCATTTTGGATTTCTTCGCCAATTGCGGGCACCAGAAAAGAATACGGATCGCTTGCCTAAACTTTTTATATTGTTTTTAATTCATCATTTCTGTTTACTTATTTCTGCAACCTTCTGTTCTTTTAGGAAGGTATTTAAAATATATTGGACTAATCTTTCATAATCTTCAGGTCACCATCCAATAGTTTTTTTTTCTATATTGTTTGGAGTTTTATTTGTATTTTAAGATTACAGAAGACAAAAATTATCAAATGAATATGAATCAACTGATAATTATTTAAACACAATTGTTAATCTCTGCAATCATTATATTATTCTCTATTTTAATTGTGTAGTAACTAGAGAATATTTAAATTCCTCATCATAACTGCTTCATTTCTCTACGAAACACTACAAAAATGATCAAAGAAAAGATTTGTGTCAAAAAACCCCAAATTTTGCCCAACGCATAAGATAATGCAACAGCGCAATGTCTTTTGTATCCTTTTCAGCAATGGAAAAGGTCATTCGAGGTGAAGGACCATATTGCTTTAAAATACAAAGTCAAATTCAAGATTTCGTTTGATACATGTTTTGTTTTGAAAAATAGACCAGCGCAGCGGGCTTAGCCTGCTAGTATATATATTAAATTCAAAAGAAAATTTCGAACCGAACCTCTATATTTCGAGTTCTACTGCATGGATTTTGACGGAACTTACATTGCTGGATATATATCGTTTCAGGGAACGTTTTAAGCTATAACACATCGTTCTACTTAGATGAGTTATAGAATATGACGGAAAGTTCTGTGTATTTTGGGCAAAATGGTTACCATTATTTTATTGCGATAAATTTCGTGGATAAATGAATTGAAACGGCTGTACATCTCGGAAAAAAAACTTTTACTAATTTTATTTAAATGAAAAAAAAGAAAAAAAAAAGAGAAAATAAAAAAAAAGTTTTGAGGAGTGGTAATATTATAAAACGACAATATCGAATTATACATGAAAGGTAATGTTCGTAATGCTTAAAAATTTTTCCAGTGTCAAAGATTGCAGTTTTAAACTATATTTGGCAACTTATCTCTTACATCAGGCTAAGAAATATACATCACAAAATTTGACAATACCTGAGTGATAATTTTGTTTTTGATTTTTTTTTATTTACTTTTTATTTTTATTTAACTCATCCATCATGTGACTTGCAGAAGAAACTAACAGTTGTAATTATAAAAAAGACGGTACTTGTGGGTTACATATTGTATGTTTATTTACGATTTCATTTTATCGCCAAATAATTTAATTTTAAGCGAAAAATGCATGAGCGTGGCGGTTTGAGCGACGTTCACAATATTGGTTATTTTTCAAGTAGACGACTGCATATTTTCGAAAATCTATATATATACAGGGTGCAATATGTTATCTATCACCGACCTTTAATTTCTCAACCGTTGGTCGTAGACATATAGTTCCAATTACAAAAATGTTTCAAATGAGGTAAATATTCATGTTGTGGCTATTTAAACAAAAAATCAATTTTACAAAAATTACAAATTCTAACTTTTTATACGGTCCCCCAGTCCCTATAGTTATATTTAGTAAACGTTTACACATATCATAACAGATATAACACAAAAAGTTTGACATATGTGCTACAAAAATTGACAGAGTTATTAAATTTCAAAGTTTCAGATTTTTTTGCATGATTTTACCCTTCAATGAGGGATCAGTTAAAAGATTAATTAAAGTAATTCGAGGTCAAATTCAGGGTGCAATGTCCTTTTTACGGCGAAATCATCTTTAGCCGGTATCGTCAAATTGGGGTATCACCAAAGAGGGTTATTTCATTAAAAATTTTTAACTGACATTTAGGGGTTGTACACAAAGCGAAGAATGAAATATTGAAATATAAACTAACAAGTAATATAAAAAATTTGTTTTTAAAGTCAATTCCTACTTAGGTCATCAAAGAAAAATTTAATATAATCAAGCTAATATTAGTTTTTGTTGCATTAAAATATCTCAATTTGTTGATTTTCTATAAGCAAGTAGGTTTTCAATGGAACTCTATGGGAATTTGGCGAAATATTACAGATATCGCCAAGTTGGCGTCACTTTTGGCGACTTATTTTGGCCGCCAAATTGGGCGATATATCGCCAAGTTGGCGACAAACTTGGTGGTATTTGGCGACAGAACAGGGTTCCCCCTATGGTAACCCCTTATTGAAAATACTTTCATTGAACTTCAATAACCAATAGCCGCCATTTTGTTTCCCATGCAAAACTAAAATAAATTAATTAAAATTTAATTAATTAATTAATATTTGAAAAAAATTTATTAACATCAATTGTCATCCAGTACAAGTTAAAAAAAATTATTTCAACTTGATAGGATGAATAATGAGTATTTTATTAACGATTGAAAATTTGAACAAGATAAATATATAAATACTATATAAATATATAAATATATAAATATAGGGAGAGTGTGAGCTAATAGTAGTAAAAGAAATGGATTTTAATTCTAAAAAATTAGATTTTTGCAGCTCCAAAGTGGCTTTAGTGCACTTTCATTCATGTATTATCACATCTATATGTAATTTTTGATATTATCACATTGTATCAATCTTTTTAAAAATTTTAAAAATTGGTATTCATATGTTATTTTTACTGTTATTCTGTTTTCTAATTTCACAGAAATTTTGACAAATTTTATGAAAAATTTTTCAGACAATGGTGTCAAAAATGTTGAGGATAAATGTAAATCCTTCTCTACATAAAAAAAAAGTTTTGATTTGGAAATGGACCAATGAAAATCTGCGTAGATATTCCGGGTAGGACTCATCCAATTTAAATGCTTAAGCCAAGGCCTCCTTATCGAAATAGCAGCCCTCGCAATCGATAAGTTTCCTTTGTCCGCTGTACACGTGGTTAGAAACTACATGGTTTCCCGTGACTAGCACCATCTAACGTGAGGAACAGGAATATTTTTTAATTTGTTTTCCATTTGTCTTTTTACCATTTTCTTTACGATGTGCTTTGTAGTTTGCAAATGGTAGTTGTTAATCTTAAAATTTTCATATGTTCTAGACATTTTATTTAAAAAATGAACTTATTTTACTGTTAAACAAAAAATGTTTACTGCTGTATTCCGTTATGTAAATAAATGATGATAATAATAATAATAATAATCAGGAAAGAATATTATTTTACCATGAATTTCTCAGTGATATTAGTTATTGAAATAAATGGATAGCATCTAGATCAGGAAAATGTAAAATATTTCATTTTCTCTTTTATATTTTCAAATATGTGATTTATTTTATTTCTGCTATTTCTTTTCTTTTCACAATTAATTTCACCTTACAGTATTAATTTAACATTGCTCCTTCAATTTCTTTCAATGCACAGTCTCATTTATTTATTTATTGGCGTATCATTTGTTTTATTTTTGAAGGTATGGGGGATCGTTTCAGTTTAACATACTTTAGATGATAGCTTCACTGTTTTTTCATATAAAGTTTGTATGTATTAATCTAAGGAAAGTTTCATAATTGGCTCCACAGCCAATTGGCATATCTTGGCGGGCATAGTTTGGTGCGTAATTAATTTCCTTGTTTTAACTCACATATGTTATGTAAGTTTTACTAAAATGCATCAAAGTATTTTAGGAAAGTTAAAACACGCATAGATACACAAAAAAACAGACTGAAGTCATAAACACTTAAAAAATTGGAAAAATAAAGTTTAATATTCACTTAAATTTATACATGTCCCTCAACTTTAGGCAAATACCGTATTCTTGCCATGCTACGATTTTGGTGTTTGTAAATCTTAATTTGAGTATTCTTCCTTAATCAGACCTAGAGCCAATTGGCGTAAGTGTAGTTTGGCGCAAAATTAATTTTATTTTTAAACCGTATACTTGATACCACATTATTCCAGCATCGCGTTTTTGCAGTCAACTTTGACTGTGGAACAGATTACAGAACATTAGCTAATACTACATTATATAATAATAAATCGGTATTTTTCAAGTATAGGGGCCTTGGCGAGAGAAGAAAATTTGGCAACGTAATTTCTGGAAGCATATTCACTGTTTCACATAAAGAAGCAATATTTTCCAATATTTGTACAATTTATTTAATATAAAAAAGGCATTTATCTATTTTATATACAAATATAAACAAATCGTAAATAAAAAACAATAATAATATCTAGAAACTAAATTTATACATGTAAATTCGGCACAGATGTCATATTTGCGCGATTTTTTTCTGGCGCTAATATCATATACGCACCGGATACTTAACTGGCACCAAATTGTCGTTATTTTGCTTGATATGGTTATCCGGATATAGATGATATGGTAACGAGGTTTTCGCAAAATTGGCGTCGGAAAAAAATCGCGCCAATATGAGGTGTATATGACATTTGTGCCGTAAATTCTTATAAAAAAAGCAGACTGTTCATAAAATTTGTTTTCATAAATGTTTATATCAATCGGCAACAAATCGTTCTTTCCGAACCCCAAATTGTTCCAAGATTTAAAAAAAAATAACCCGCAAAGTCCTATATACTGAAAATGGTACTTGTTAGTTATCCCGTCGACCAAATTACTGTCGCCAAATTGTAAGATTAAATGCCAATAATTGTTTGCCATAAATTAATTAATTTTAAGATCAAATGCCAATAATGGCCAATAAAACCAATATTTCGACGTTTTATTTGTATTTTTATTAATGTTATACTAATTTATTTGTTTTTTCGTTATTTAAAATAAAAAATTGTGTCAATTTGTAGAACTTGGCGAGTAGTTTGGCGATTTATATAATTTGGCGAAATTGGTCGACGGGATAACTAACAAGTACCCTGAAAAAATATCAATAAATCTTATATTTAAATCTTCATTTTTGATATGTTTCATTTTTTAAAGCCAGAGCATAATTGTGCGAAATATTTTTTTTACGCCTTTATTTTACTGGAATTCGAAAAATATTTTATACAATTTTGCCAATAACACAATATTTTCAATTTTTTACTATGCATTTGTTTATGGAGTATTACCAGGAGTATACACCAGGTGGCGTAACTTACGGGACAAAGTCAGCTAATAATGGTGTTATTACACGAGGAGTCAAAGTCGCTTCGATCCCAGGCGTGTCCGTGTTAATGCTATGGAGCCAGAGGAGTCGCTTGGAGCGCTAGCGACTCTCTTGTTCAGGGCATCTTTGACGCCTGAGAGCCAAGCGACTCGCCAGTAACAGCTTAAGGATCTTGCTTAAGGAAGATGCTTAAGGAAGTTGACGTCACTTTTTGGCTGGGGATTTCAAGATCAACAATTCTGTCAAAATGGCCGCACGCTGAATGTGGCTGAAACATGAATGAATATAAATTTATTTATTTTACTATTAGTATTACTTTTAGGAGAACAAAGACAGCCTAGTTTCTTGAGCAGGATGGGTAAATCACAGATTCTCATCATATAACAGCTTAATTATAATTAAAAGAGACACATCTGCTTCCCGCTTTACTGCTGGTAAGTGTAATGTTTTGTTTTTATATATATTTCCCACCTTTTATTCTGAACTATCTTGTATTCAAAATTAAATTCAATAACTGTTAATTTCTTTAATTCATTTTTGCGTTTATTAAAAGTATTTCTTTGCTGTTATTAATAATATTTCACATATGTTATTTTGGCGCTATTTCAAAACTTTTTCGCCAAATTGTTTACGTTTTCAGCGCTGCATGTTAGTGTAATGCAAAAAAATGAATGTTGCAGTTTTCTTGCTAGATTAAAAATAAAATATTCTGTATCTATTAACTTTTATTTCACGGTATTAAAATTACTTTTAAATGTGGCGTATTGTCCGATCTTAAACGTAAAATAAAAACAGTTCCTGCAAATAAATTTTCTGAGTTATCCAAATGTCAGTTTTAAAATCATAATTTTCTGAATTTGAAATGATCCTTATATTCAGGTTTTTGTTTATACATCTTTAAGAAAGTATATGCATGTAACATCTATATTTTCACTTTACATATATGTAAAAGTGACAGGACAGATCCCACTTTTAAATAATTAAATTTGTAAAAGTTTCAGTTTGATGGTGGGAAAAGTTTGTGAAAGGTCTATTTTTAAGTCAAAAAATATAGTGAAGGGTTTTGAAATTGAAAAGTTTATGAAAATCCTGTTTTGAGATTAAATATTTTGTGAAAGTTCCTTTAAAGGATCCTGTTTCTTCTTATCTCTGTATATGCATCTCATCACTAGCAATTTATTGTTTATTTTATGAAGTCTGTTATATTCTTACTTAACATTGTAAATCTCTTATTTAATTTCTTTGTGGTCATTTAGAATTTAAATGTAAACTAAAAACATTTAAAATTAGGGTACTTTTCGGTTAGCCGAGCGCCAGTGTTATATATACATATGTATGTATATCTATCTATATATATATATATATATATATGTATATATACACACATATGTATACATATAGCTTCTATATATGTATAAATATGCATATATATATATATATATATATATATATATATATAGGTATACATACATATGTATATATAACACTGGCGCCCAGCTAACCGAAAAGTACCCAAATTAGTTATATAGCAAATTGTGATTTAAATACATAATTTTCTTATTTTGTAAATGAGGAGTGCTTTAACATTAATTATTAACTTTAAATTTTTCTCTGAGTTTTTAATAAAAGAAAAAAAAAAAGATAATTTATTCTAAACATAACAGAAAAGAAGCAAGGATTTTTCATGAAACCCCACTTAACCGGTTGTATAATATACACTTTAGTTTTTTTTTTTTTTTTTTTTTTTTTTTTTTTATGTTAATGTGTTTAAAAATTGTCTAAAATTAACAACACATAACAGATGCAAAAACTGTTTCAATTATCTATTTAAAAAAAAAAAAAAGTGTGTACCTTGTAAATATTTACAATTTCATATTTGTTACACTTCTGTTGGTTTTTTATATTTATATGTTTAAAAATTGTCTTTTATCGAGGGTTATGAGTAAAAACTCTTAGGTTTGCTTATTTCATGTTTCTATTCTTCATTTTAAGAAATATTCATGTATTTCAAAATCTCTCGAGCAGCAATACAATCAGAGCCATTGCTATGACATATTTTTCTTGGGGGGGGGGGGGGGGTGATGCTTAAAATTACCAAGTCAATTATCTGTGTTCCGCAGAGCTTTTAACTAGAAAGTGTAGGTAATACAGTAAAATCTGCAAAAATGTAACCGGAAATCTGTCTATAAAATTTTATGCTGTGGCAGAAGGAGTAGTTATACAATTGTACCCAGGGGTTAGAAGTAGCACACTACAAGTAACGAAACTACAGTAGTCATTACTTTTAATCGTAGTTTGTAGTATAGTGTGCTAGATTTTGTACCAGGGTCGAAACTAGCCTTTTTTTGCATCCGGTGCAAACATGGATTTTGCAACCCCCCCTCTTCCATAAAGTATATTTACAAAGAGAATTTTACTAATTTTCTAATAGCAGACTTAGTTAAATTTAATATATGTAATTATCAAATATGTAATACTAAATTATGTGATCTACAATGGCGGATCCAAGGGGGGGGGGGGGGAAGTCACGGGTGTCATGACCCCCACCCCCCTTTGAACACTAACAAAAATATTCTAAAGATCATTTTAGGTAGATGAAATACTACCTATTGGGATCGTTCCTATGTTGGAATTTCTAAAAAAATTTTGCAGATCTACACCGATCATGACCCCTAGAACCCAAAAACTTTATCTATCTATCTATCTATCTATCTATCTATATATATCACTTTCTTCTGGACACGATAACTTTCGTAATTCTGCACCAATCTCTTCCAAACTGATACATAAAATCAATGGGCATAAAATCTCGGTCAAGTTCGTTAATGGGTAAAATCGGACCAAGGGGAGGGAAATAGGGAGGGGTTTTGTGAAAACAGAAAACCCCCCATAACTTCTTAATTTTTGTACATATCAAATCAGTTTAAAGTTTTTATTACTTCTAAAAATAGGGCCAAAAATTTATGTATCACAGATTTTTGATAAATTTAAAAATGGGCTCAAAGGGCGCAAAAAATAGGATTTTTGGGAGAAAAAAAATTCATAACTTCGTCAATTCTCAAGATATCAAATTCAATTAATTTTATTATAAATCTTCTTAACATTATCTAAAACTTTTATATTCACAAGTTTTTGATAGGAGCAATTCGTACCGCAAAAAAAAAAAAAAAAATTAAAAACGAAAACAAAAAGGGCGTTTGAAGAAGAAAAAAATCCATAACTTCGTCAATTCTCAAGATATAAAATCCAATTAATTTTATCATGAATCTCCTTAACATTATCTACAACTTTTATATTCACAAGTTTTTGATAGCACCAATTCGTACTGCAAAAAAAATTAAAAACGAAAACAAAAAGGGGGTTTGAAGAAGAAAAAATCCATAACTCCGTCAATTCAAAAGATATAAAATCCCCATGAATTTATCATATCTTCTTAATATTGTCTACAACATCTATATAGACAAGTTTTGGATAGGACCAATTCTTAGAGCAAAAACAAATTAAAAATACATACCGGTTGAAGAAAAAAAATGATCTTAGTAAGGGTGTATTCAAATCCAAACTGCTTATTTTCTGACTCATTTTACAATTCATTTTTGCTCTCAAAGGCTTCTAATTGGTACGTTTTCTTACTCAGAAACTGTATAATGTACCGTAATGGTCTACTTTCTGATAGGGGCAGAATATATTTTTTAAAATGCTGTTAAAAAGGGCATTTTGAACCGAATTTAACGAAGCGGATTGTGTTGGAAAAATCATTGTATTAAGGATGCGCTTAAATCCAAACTGCTTATTTTCGGACTGGTTTTTAAATTCATTTTTGCTCTCAAACGCATTTAATTGGTAGATTCGCTTATTCAGAAACTATATAATGTACCGTAATAATCGATTTTTAGATAGAGGAAGAATATATTTCAAAAAATGATGTCAAAGTGGGCATTTTCAACGGAATTTCCCGAAGCGATTGTGTTAGAAACGAAAAATATTGTCCTTCTGAGAAAATAATTGTTTATATATCAAGTTTTAATTAATTGAACAAAAAATAAAAACACCGGCCGCTTATAAATCTCTTCAAAAATCACGTCAGCATGTTTCATATTTTTTTTTTTTTTTTTTTTTTTTTTTTTATTAAAAATGAATCTGGAATTATGGCAGAAAATTTCGAGTTGTTGAGCATGGAAAAGTATTTTTTTTTAATGCCGCCCTAACATGATTCTGACAAAACCAGCTATTATATGAAAATGAAATAAAAACTCGTCAAGAGCGGCCAGATAAAATTGTTAAAGTGGATTTATCTCTAATCATGATTTAGTTTTGGTTTGTGAAATTAGTATATTTGACTTCGAAATCTACCTCTGCCTGTAGGCCGGGCCGTCAGGGATTTTTTAAAGTGAAATATACAGTAGAGTCCCGCTTAACCGACTGTGAGTTTCTGCTTTAACCGAGTTATTTTCTTATGATGGACTGATAGCTTCCATTATTATGAAACAGCCATTATAAATGAAGTATTAGGTGAAGATGAAAGAGCGTCATAAAAAGTTACAGCTCTGTTTTTCTGGTCAGAATAGGAAAAAAATTATGTCCATTTTTTTCTCCCATTTTGACCAGAAAATCTGAGTTCTAACTTTTTACGGCTGCTCTTTCACCTTCACCTAACGGTTCATTTATAATGGCTGTTTCATAATAATGGAAGCCACCAGTCCATCAGCAGAAAAAGATCCATTCCAAAGGTATAATCCTTCATTTTGCGCCCCTTCGTTCATGCCCCCTCTGCCCCTCCTTAGTTTCGCCCCTGCTCTAAATATTTATAAAATAGATAAATTAAAGAGCTTTTGACAAAAATTGAAATAAATGCTCACCATAGAAACTTCAATAGTTGTCCCTAAAAATATACCAATTATTCTATGAACACGTACATGTGCTTTTTTAAACACAAAATTTAAAGGCAAAACTCTGTTAAATTTATACAAAATTCCTGATTAAATATGGGAATAAGAGTATATCAGTAGAAATAACATTGATCATCCATAATCAGAGCAAATTACAAATTAAGTTAGTCAATAACAATGTCATTAATGGGGATTGGAGAAATATTTGGTGGTCTTCTGGCTAACAAAAGTTCCAAATATCACCCACAAAGAGTGCAGTGTAAAATGGTTTCCAGTTACATTGTCAATGTCAGTTTCGCATTAGGGGCTGTGCATATATAACGTTATCATTTTTTGGGGGGGGGAGGGTGGGTCTGGCACATGATATCGTAAGATATCGCTAAGGGGAGGGGGAATTTGTCTTTTGATATCGTTATCATTTTTCACACTACCAACATTTTCTTTTTTTATTTGTAACTTGGTCTTTACATCAAAGTTGTATGTTATCTCTTTTTAGTCTGTTATCTATTTTTATGAGAATACAAAGTTATTATTAAAATCTTTGAATGATTATAAAATTATTTAATTACAAAATATATAATACCCCAATGTTTGCCATTCCTATTTTTCTGTCATATGCGTATGCATCTATAAACCACTGTTCGAGAAACCATATGTGAAGTACGTTTCAAATGATACTTTGTGTTTACTAGTAAATAAAGGAGAAAGAATTTTGTCCATCTGTTTTGTTGATAAGAAGTTCTGTTTGCCTCCCACTCCCCCTGTGTGGTCAAGTGCAAGAAGACACTATTGCTGTTGAACGCATTATGTAAAAAAAAAAAAGGCTATTATTAAATTCTTTTAAATAGTAACTATTTCTTTTAAGTGTTATTTAATTTGATATAGAGTTATTTCATATATAAAATGATATTTTATTGATTTCTCTTCATTTCGAATCAATAAAGTATGCAAAAAATAAATGTAACCATATTTGTATATCACTCCAAAAATCAAAGGAATTTTTACACATTGATAATGATATGATTAACGGGGGGTGGGGGGGAATCCAAAATTACCAAAATATTGATAAAAGTTATACAATAGCCTCCCTCTTAACCGGCCTAAACGGGACCGAGGGTTAGCCAGTTAAGCAAAAAACCGGTTAAACCGGAGATGTAATAAAAATTAAATAAGTAACTGCATATTTAATTAAATGCGTAGGATGCATTATAGCTTTTTAATTTGTGTAGTTTTAAAAATGTACATATTTTCTATATTTTGTGAAATGAATACTAGTTGTAATTAACTGAATTGAAATAAAAATTACCTCTAATAACAAATAATGAAAAGTTTTAAATACAAATTAAATAGTTGAAAATCTCGTCACGTACCTTTATGAGAAGTTTAAATTATTCTACATTACGTAAATTTGTGTTAATTAACCATAAAGAAATGAGAACCGAAATTTTCCTTTCTGAATTTTGCCTGATGTTGGGAAAAAAAGTCAGCCGGTTAAAGCGGAGTTCCGGTTAAGAGGAAGGCTACTGTATAAGTACAGCCCCTTAGCATGTTTAGTGTCAAGCTTGATAAAACTTATCATTTAAACTTCATACTCAAATCACATTATTCTATATTTATAATGTAACTTTTATTTATTATAAACAATGGTGATAACATTTACTTGATTTAATACTGATATTTCAATCTAATTACTCAAAATTCATTTTCATTTTAGACCCAAGAAAACTCAGTAGCAGATAATAATCCTGGGAGTCGGTCAATTAGAAGAAATTACTTGTATTCTAATTATGCCCAAACAAGCTAAGTCACAGTGCAGAGAAGACAACAAACTGAAAAAATTCTGCTGCTGTATCTTGTATATGTTAATTAGGGAAAAGCCAATTTTTTTTTTAGCTTCTTCTGCAATGAACAAATGGACGGGCTAATAAATCTTTAATTTTGCAGTCCTGTCTGCATGACTTTGACCAATCAACAGAGCCCAACAATGAAAGAATTAAGAACAAGTCCTGCTTGAAGTATTTCTTGCATTCCTGGTGTGCATTTTTGAGGATGTGAATACTTTGCTCCGTGACTATTGATTGTAAAATCTGAATAATCTTTCAAATGGCTTTGTAGCCAAGCTTTAGGATCTCATAATTATATAGAATGCATGTTGCTAGAATGTAAGTCCAGGCTGTTACTGGAGCAGCTAACATTTTAAATTTATGTATATTCTGAAACGATTATTGAAAATGTCAGGCATTTTTAGCTACATTCGTCTTTGTCTCAAAAGGAAATGCTAATAAAAAAGATTTGTTATTTTTCCAGAGAAAGACTTCATGATTTTTAGTGTTAATGAGAATGCATCATCGACTACAATTATGTAAGGAACGTTTATATTGGTTCTTGACAATTAATTGGCCTGAGGTATATTTGAAAATTTTAACCTAAGTATTTTTAAGGTAACTCTTTTCCGACACACCACTGTCACTAAACGTTTTACATCTTCATGTATAAAATTTAAATTGGCCATTTACAAGAGCAACTAAAGTTATACTGAATGTGCCTTTGAAATTTAAAAATGTGATCTAGATCATACTGGTGGTGGTATAATCTGTACATATTTTCTTTCCAGAGCTCAAATGTTCAGTGAAAAATTCAAAATATAGTTTTCTGCTTTGTCTCTGAAGAAGTACATGCACCTAGTTCTCAGCAAAAGAGCTCTGTACACAGAGACAATTACAGAGATATTGCTTTGCACAATTCTGAATTAGAATTTAATTGAAAACTTTCATTTTCATATAAAAGTGAAAGAATTATTTTTAAATATTTTAATAAATATTTTGTAAGAGTATATAAATATAAGAAAAATGCAAAAAATTATATTTTTTATAAGAGAAATTGATATTACTCTCTGTAAATCATATTAAAATTCATTTTAACCAATATTTATTAAAATTGTTATGAATGCCATATCTTGTTTTAATAAATTTCTCTTGTATTATTACAATTATCAGTATTATTTAATGTGCAAGAAATGAATTTTATTGTAAACTCTTGTTTCATTTTTATATCATTCTGATTTTTTATTTATTTTTTTTTTCCTTTTCATGAAAGTTACATGGGAAAGGGAGGGCTATAATATATGCACAATTTTAACAGACATAAAATTAAACACACTTCGTTGAATATAAGTCATTCAGAACCAAAGAATATAACGTCCATTTTCTCATTAAACCTCGATTATTGTTCTATATCCAGTAATTTCATCAATTTAATACAAAATAAGTAAGTAGTAGGTTGAAAATGGTGCTAAATTCCTACAAATTTGAATTAAAATTACAATGAGCAAATAAATTTTATCTACAAATATCTCTGTATAATGTTTTATGAACCTGACCCATTTTGATTCTGAATTACTCATACATAAAATTTGAAAACAACTTTTAACATTCCCACTTTTTTTTCCCCTTTAAAAAAATGTATTGCTCATTTGCAGTTGGACCTTATTGTACGTTTTATTATGAAATATTTATTGTGTTTTTTACTTTATTGTCTTTCCAGTCTGTAGCACTCATCAATCTAGGCCAATCATTAATAAATTTCATTTAAGATAAGGTTGTATTGATTTGGGACAAAATTTTCGACTGTTTATTTTTTACATCCTTCATATCCAATTGGGAGTTCATGAAACATCTGCAAACACCTGCAAGTACTTCCTATTGCACAACGGATATTGTTTTTGTCTTGACACACACACACAAAAAATCTAAATATATAAATGTGATGCAAAAAGTCCGAAGGTGTCTCATTTCTTTGTAATTGCAAAAAATAAAAATCATAACAATGTGAATTTTAAGCCAAAGAAATAGATTCTCCCTACTAAACCATTTTCTCCTTTTGCAGTTAGCTACCGTGTCATGTAGAACTTTTAGCACAAGAATGTGCAAAATGTTTGTACATTACCGTCAACTGTCTATGTAAAAATAAAATAGATGGCCAAAAAATGTTGAAAAGGGCATGATTTTCTTTCTTTGAATATAACCATCTTATCAGTAATTAGGTACAAGGATAAATCAGATAAATTGAGTTTATTATTATTTAGGCTGTTTATTATTTTAATCTACATAACTTTAACATAAAGAGAAAGGCACTTGAAATAAACTGTCATGTTTAAAAGATTTTTTTTTATTTCCTTTTGATTATTATAAACAAAAGAAAACTTTAGATAAATTTGACATTTAATCTGTGTGTATATGCATATAAATATATGTTGCAAGAAACTGTAGTTTACAAGTAGCAATTTTTCTAACTGAGTGAAAATGTGTCCAGCCTAAGGCTCGACCCAGAACCTTTGGCTTTAATTGTAAATGCTCTTCCGACTGAGCTACCTGGACAACATCCAAACCTACACAATATTACTCAATTCAACCATTTTCAACATCTGATGTGTTATTTGAAAAAGCTCGACAGAATAAATCACAAAAAATGAAACTCGAATAAACTATGAATGCATATCACACTTTATTTTTTAACAATTATTTTTTTTGTAAATAAGTGATGCAAGTATTATTTTTTTTGTTGTCTGGGATGTCATCCAAATAGCTCAATTCAAAGAGCATTCACAGTTAAAGCCTAAGATTCCGATCTCAGATTCAGAATATTGAATGAATTCAAAACAATCTGTATTAATCTACAGCCATTCTCTAACAACAGTGGTTCCAAATAGTATGCATACATCCCACAGGGCAGGGGGAGGGGAGCTTGATATTTGTTATTAAACTGATTCCCTATCGGCTCTTTTATTCTTTCTTTTTTTGGTAATGTGGTGCAGTTTAAACATAAAGTCAGTACATGTGGATGTTTTAAGATAAAGTGAAAAAATAAGTTATCTTTTTCAAAAAGCTCTCTCGCAAAATTTCAAAATACAGCAATAACTGGAATATATATGTATATAAAATGGCATAAATTTTGTGATGCTTAAATGCCTTTTTTATGTAACTTTTTTTTTTTTTTTTTTTTTTTTTTTTTTTTTTTTTGTATAAAACTTTTTCGACTAGTATTTATTGAATGGGAATTTTTTTACTTCCTTTTTAATCTTCCCTCATGTGAATATGGATTCACTTTTTAAACAATAGGAATTGCAAGTTACAGTGGAAGGTGAAGCATCTGGATTTTAGAAATTCTTATGTGAGGTGTGGCCTAAAAATGTTGGGAACCACTGCTCATGCTTAAAATTTCAGGAGTGGGGGATTTTCAGAAATCTTAACAGCCAGCAATATTCAAAGTACAGTTGAAAATTATTATGACAAAATTTACGCGACTTCAATATTATTGCTACAATGCCTTTTTGTGAATTTTTCTTACAATTAAGAATTATATACAACAGAGGGCAGTTTATTACAGCAGAGTTCCCCTCAGGTTTAAATCAGGACAGAATGTGATTGGTGTGGAAAGGATGCTTTTTAGATTCACAAGAGCAATTTTTAGATTTATAACTGCACAGTTTTTAAAGGACTTCTAAAAATCCCTTAGACTGTAAGAAAATCCATTTACTAGTGATGAGTGAAATGATGTAATCCTTACCATTGTAAAAGAATTGAAACCCAATTTCAGATAAACTACTTTTATTAAGAAGCGTAGTACTAAAATAATGATGAAAAACATGTAAAGTTTAGTAGGATAAAAATGTTCTTTTAATGATGCTGTGAATTGATAAGTATTGAATTCTCGTAGAATAATTTTTATCATTTTTGAAAAGAAATGATATAGTGGCCTGTGTTTTATAAATATTTAAATGGCCTTATAAATTATTTTAAATATTAGTTTTTTAAAGGGGGATGTGCGAGTTAATCTTATCAGAGATCTATCTTGTTACAACTTCCTAGGTGGGACAAGTTAACATGTGAAATTTTTGATTTGTTTTATTTAAGAATATACGAGTATAAATAAAATTAAGTTTGGAGAAGTTGGAACTGAAGGAACGACCAACTCAGCCTTAAAGTGGTGTCTTTGTTAGTGGTGTTGGGGGTAACTAGCATCACTTTTTGACGATTGTCATAGAATGAAGTTGTGCACTACATACTACTGTTCTGTATAATTTTACTCAGTAGGTAGTTGTCTCTTGAAATGTGTAAAGAGTTATTTTTAATGTACCATGTTACCTGATACAAGTGTCTTTTTCAAAAAATGCCTCTTGATACCAATTACCCCATAAAATGGGGTAATTGTGATCAATGGTATTTTCTCCCATGCCTTGCAAGATACACAGTCATGGGTAAATGGGATTAAAAGATCTCAGTTTGGGCGTTACAGGAAGATATTTTTCGTTTTACAACTACAACTCAGAGGTACAATATTGGAAAGATAAGTGCGCTGGAAAAAAAGTTTTTTAATGGATTTTTAATATTTATATATTTTACACTCTACCTACAAAACAAAATCAAATGCAAAATTTTCTATTGTAAATTAATAGCCTTGTTTTATTACTAAAAATATAATTTTTTAAGTTCAAAAAATAATAATTTTTTTTTTCTTCAAAATAACATGAAATGGAGAACAAAATAACAGGTAGAAAAGGAAAAGTCAAAACTCATATGTTGTGAAGGAGGAAAATTTCATTTACATTAAATGTGTTGAGGCCTAATTAGGCTTAAAATATGCGGTCAAGGCTAAAATTTGGAATAAATGCAAGGTAAAATTGTAAAATAAATGTTTTGCTAACAGAAAATGTGCAGTAAAGTAAACCGAACTAGGGGTATTTCACAGGATCTGAAAACTGAAAGATTAAAAAATGCATTCTAAACCGCAATTTGATTTAAATAGAAAATAAAATTTGCGATCCCAATTTACTCTTAACCCGAAAATGCTATTTCTGGGATAATTAGAATCATGCAGTTTATTAACATTATGCTTCCTCTGTTGCAAAACGTAAACATTTCCTCTTAAAAACAATTTTTTTCCAAATTTAAATCCATAGCTATATTTCAATATTCCTACAACTTTTTAAACAGGACCTTTTTAACTAAAACATTCTCACTTTGACAGACAACGTTTTTCTTTGTGCTCTGGGAAAAACAGTAATTACTTGTACAGGAACATACATTTTCACTCCAAACAAATTGCACACGTGGAATATTAGTCAGACTTCATAATTAACATGGTCAATTTTTTTATGTGTTACAAGTTGCCCTTGAAGTGCCCCTGATCCTAATTACCCCTACCTCCCCTATATAAGATCAACAAGTGCTTGTTTTACTAAAAAAGCTCTCAAAGTGACAGTAATAACTATTATACTGGTAGAGGTGACATATTTGTGTTCTTAGTTTCAGGAGGTCATTCATGTTGAACTTTGGTAACAAGTGAAAATTGTCCCAATTATGAAGTCAAGTATCAAGACAAATAAAGCAATTTCAATTAGAGATTTTGTGGTCTCGCTAACAAAGATTTTTAATTTTAAAAATGCAGTTTCAGAAGAAATAGCATTAATAAAAGTTTCTCTCTTACTCAGGTTTAACCGTATTAAATTAATACTATTTATGCTTATTTAACCCTTTATCTACTGGTGGTACTTATAAGTACCATTAAAATACTTGTTATAAAATTCATTTAATACACATCGATTAGTTGAAATATAGTTTAGAATGAGTTATAGATATACTACTTTATCTTATTCATAAAGCCTTATGGGTTACACAAAACAGAAATATTTTTAAAAGGATGATTTCTTTTGCCTTTGCATCTTTTCAGCTTTCTTGGCGTTTGGGAAGGGGGGGGTAGGAATTTTTCAATTCGGAAATATTTCTATTGTAAGAACATTATATTTGTACATTTCCTAATTCAACAAAATACTAAGAAAAATATTAAAAATAAAAGATTTGAGTGGGGTTATAAATATTGCTCAAAATCCCTATAAATTCAAATTTAATTAATCCTTCAATACTTCTAAAATCCTTCTAAAATTTGTTAAAAAATCTTCTAATGTAGCTTAAACAATTCGCGAAAAAGGCTTTAGAATATAAAATTTTCATAATTCAGTACATAAAGGGTTAAAGGGTGTTTTCCTCGATGATTTGGAAAAAGTATGCTAAATTATATCCCTTATCTGCTTTATGGAGTGTTTTAAAATCCCATTTATAAAAATGTTTGCATGTAGGGCTATTTATATATGTATGAATATTATAAAAGTTGTCGAAATATAGATATCAATCAAATTTTTTATTTGAAATTCGCCAGTATCGGTAAAAATTTTAGAAGACAAAATTTGTTATACTGAGCTAATACTTTGAAATAGGATTCTTTTACGAAGTCGAAAAATTTCTACAAAAACACTAAATGTAGATAAAAAATTTTGTGTAAAATTCAAAAAGCCCTATAAGAATTCCGATTAAACTTTATTAAAAAAAGAAAGAGTTTTTTTGTATACTGCACTGGAAAATTTATACCGGATTCCTTTTATGAATGTCAAAACTCCATGTTTTAATCTAACTCCTAAATATCTATATACCACTATTTTTAAAATTAAGTTCAACCATCTGACTTCTCAATCGTATCTTTAAACTTTACTATATTTTTAATAAAATTAAAAAAAAACAAGTCCGTTTTATACAGTCCGCGATTACAATTTTGCCGAAAATCCGTCTAAAAAAAGTCTCATTTCTTTAAACAGGTTGAAAACAATCCTCTTGGCACGGTCGCTCGCTTGGCTGTCTGTTTAGAGTGATGAATATGCGAGTACGGGAACGGGTTCGGAATTTATTTTGGCAACCATCGCATCAAGAACTTGTGGGAGGAGTTTGACGCGGCGTCTTTTGTCGCCTGGGATTCTACGTGTAATAACACCATAAGTTGGCAATTATAGGGGACATTTTCACCCAAAGACTTTCTCCGGATTGTCAACTTAAGCATGGCCATAGCCTACTATGATATATAACGGTCCGCGCATTTCGCCGAAAAAGTGAAGTCGGATCCAACTTCAAACCCTGAACCAAAACTTAACAACGTGCTCTTTGTTTACATTTATACCCTGCCCAGATAGAAGCTTGTTTCTCATCGTCGAGGTTTCAGAATCATTGATCGTATTTTCATGTAATAAATTAAATATTTATATTCTTCAATTTCCTTCGATTTAAAAGGCTATTTTACACAAATTGTAGCATTTTAGTGTTACACATACTTTTAAGATTAGCTAAATTATTTATTGTTTACCTTGATCGTTTGGTTCATTCATGAAAAATGCCGGTTCTGTTATTCTTTTTTGAATGTCCCGTATTTATATAAAAATAGCTTGGTTTCATATACACGTTTTAAAATTAAAATTTGATTTTTATCAAACTACAGTCCTCATAACTGACTTGAAGCAGCTATTTTTGATTAATTTACTGTTACCGGTAAAGTATTTGTTTTTAATATCGCCTGAACCAAGAAGA
Organism: Maratus speciosus; assembly: GCA_963932465.1. NCBI lineage: Eukaryota > Metazoa > Arthropoda > Arachnida > Araneae > Salticidae > Maratus > Maratus speciosus. Next base: position 21,930,751 of record OZ010800.1, on the reverse strand, counting down.
AGAAGAAAAAAAAGTCGATCTTCCTTAAACATTAAATATTCTTATTTTTAATCAGAGAAAGAAGAGGTGATCACGGATTTAAATATTGTTGCAATATTCTAGGTATCCAAGCAATTTTGATTAAATCATGTAAGGGTATTTGTTACTTAATAAATTACATTTATTAATTATTACAAGGAATTTTATGAGTATTTTAATATATTGAAAAAAAATTCCATCAGTTTTATTGTTTCAGCAGTGAAAATAGTAAATAAATGGTACTTAGTTATCCCGTCGACCAAAACTCTATCACCAAACTATAAGATTAAATGCCAATAATGCTTGATCGTAAATGTCACATTCACTTGACTGTAAGCAAGTTACACGTGTTTATGTCATCAAGTGATTTTTATTTCGACGTTTTATTTGTATATTTATTAATGTTATACTAATTTATTTGTTCTTTCGTTATTTAAAATAAAAATTATGTCAATTTGTATAATTTGGCGACTGTTTTAGCGATTTATATAATTTGGCGAAATAGGTCGACGGGATAACCAAGTGGTACTAAATAAATTTGTGACATTGATGTTTTAGAATAAGCATGTGTTTTTTTATTTATATATTTTTATGTGTGTTGGTTTAACAGTTTTAAAGAGAAACACATTATGTTAGTCACTTAAATAAATAGAACTTTACATTTACATTGATATGGACAGTTTATAATAACCCTTAACAGCTGTATTCGAATTAACTGTCATTTCTAAGCTTGATTGGAATGTCAGCAGAATTGTAAACGCAACCATGGCGACATCATGTAATTTTGGTGTTTGTTTACATATCTACCCTTCCCAGGTTGTTTTAGTTGCGGTCAGAGTCAAATTTCCATTTTGGGCAGGGTATCAGAGTCCTCTGGCGAGCAACTTCATACATTAAACGCAAATCAGTCTGCCTGTAGTAGTATCTAAGTACGCCTTGAGCATGGCCTTTCTTCGTTAATATTAAAAAACTGTCGTATACAAAAATATGGAAATCGGTGGTATTATAAAGAAATATTTGATAAACACGCTGATGCAGACAGTTTTCAAATCGAAGAATTACTTTCAGAGATATTTAATGCTAAAGTTGCACAAATTCGTTCCATTAAAAAAGTTTTATTGGAGCAAAAACTATACATGACAATTTAATCATTTTTAGATCATTTTATAGGTTATAAGTTCCCAGTGTGCAGATTGCATTTATTATTTTTTTTTTTTACTTTTTTTTGCAGCGGTGTAGTCGTAAAAAAAACAGAGGGTATACGCTCTAAGCAGAGGGTATACGCTCAAGGCAGAGCGTACACCCTAGAGTGCATATACTTCAGCTTTCTTGAGAAAAAGAGGGTATACGGTGTTCCTTGAAAAAATCCAGAAGGTATACGGCGTATACCCCCGTATACCCTCCACTACATCCCTGATTTTTTGAGGTTTTATTTCTATTTTAAATTCAAATTTTCAGTATTTCGAAAGATATTTTTTACAAATTTAAAAAATGTTATTAATTTAAACTGTTGCCAACTTTATAAACAGCGCAAACAATAATGTTTACGTCAAATTAAAAATTTATTTACACGGGACTATTGTAAACAGAAAAAAAAATTATATTAGAATTAAATGATTACATGTTAAAAGCAGGAAAATTGCGTCATAAGAACCATATTTACACTAGAATTTTAAAAGAGAAACAAAATGTTAAAATAAAAAAATCATTACTATGCGTTAAAACCTGTAAATGGAGGAAATTACGTCATATTTAAAATGGCCAAAAAATATGGCAAAACAATTTAAATTAAAAAATATATCTACGCGAGACATTTACTTGATATTTTGAGATAATATTTTCAACTATTATCGTCAATTCGAAGACAGCGCAAATAATATTTCCTTCTAGCAACAAAAGTATTTTCATGTGAATGTTAATAAGAGAAATAAAACTTTGGTGTAAATTACGTCAGATTTAAAACGATACATTTAAAATGAATTATTTAAAAGAACTATCTTATAGCGCTGTTAAAAAATACCGGGAGACAATGACACTGTTTACTTAATTCATTTGACATTAGCTTATTTTCGAATGTTTAACTAATTTTTTTAATTAATTACGAAAACAGCCATTGTATCTTTCAACAGCAGCAGATATGGTCTTAAAAATCCCCAATCCAAGAAAAACGAATGGAAACCCGTTTACAGAGAGATCGCTACTGTTTTTTTTTTTTTTTTTTTTTTTTTTTTTTTTTTTTTTTTTAAATTCAATATTTTTAAAGTCGATCAAATTAGCGTGCTTTTTGGATTTTGGTGTCCCTGAACGGGGGTTGGCGAGCATAGCTCGTAGGGGGCAGAGCTCCCTAGTTATTTTAAAAAGTACTTTCCTTTTATGTTAATCACAAATACTTGGGGTGTTTAAGTGCATTGGTATTGGAAAGAGGGCATTTGTCCTTAAGTTCTGCAGACTGTTTTTAAAGTTTCTACTTGTGTTGCAGGCTGCAGAAAAAAATTCTGCTGCTGGACTTAGCCTATTGATATATGAATATGAACTGAAACAATACAAAAAATAACTACGTTAGTTAGATTTCTGACAATGACGCATTCGTTAAACTTTAATAAATCTATTTGGATAGCTACTATTAACATTATTAACGTATTAGATGGCTTGCACATGATGTCACATGTTCAGAAGAATCTGGCATCGTTTCATATGACGCCCAAATACAAGGCGAATGTGGTGCTCTCCATTTAACTTATTAAGAGTTATTAGCTCTATAATAATAAAAACTAGCTGTTTAACCCGTTCTACGCACGGGGAGTTCATGTTCAATAACTATTCGATTTAGAAAAAAAATATTTTTCTACTACTGTGCATATTTAAAAAAATAAAATTTAATTTATCATGTTGTTATGGCAGCAGACGATAAAACGATATCTTTGCAATAAGGGAATCAAAACTGCATACATATTAAGCGTACAAACTTAATGCTGGAATCGGGCGTAAATTAACACAGCTGCGCCATCTTGTGGACGGGGTTGATAATCTACATACGCGGGTTTTTAGTGTGACGTCATATATGACAGAATATCCAAATATCTGCGCATATTTTCTAAATCTTTAGTCACTCATGGAATATGAAGCTTGTTTACCAGATTTATTGCAAAATAAAGGCATAGCGAGAAGGGAGTGGTGTCCAGATGCACTTGACACGACGAAGTTTTCTTCGCCTTATCTACTCAGAGACTTTTCAGCTATTAATCAAGGTGAAAAAACTTTACAATTTTAGTGGTGTGAAGTAAGAAAACAGTTAGACATCTTCCTGTAGTTCAATCCCATCTGCTACGTGGCGCATGACCTTGATTGATGTGACCTCCTCTATAATTTTGAGGTTACCTCTCCCATTTAAGATAGGACGCTTAATGTGTATGCAGTTTTGAAGGGAATAAATAGAATAAAAAGTTTTATTGATGTTTGCGATAAAATGTTTTTATTTATTTTTTTAAAGGTAATAATTAAACGCAAATTAATCTGTAATTATTTACGTGCGAGGTAAAATAATTATCTTAATACCCACTACAGCTTTTTAGTATAGCAGCCTGGCGTAGAGATCTGCACGGGCAAGCCCGTGGCCCGAAGCCCGAGCCCGGCCCGACCCGCGGTCCGGGCTCGGGCCTATTTTCATTCAAGGCACTTTGGCCTTACTTTCTTCTGAAGTCTCGGGCCTGGCCGGGCCTAGTCACTATTCTTTACGGGCCGTGCTCGGGCCTTGCTTTTTTCCTGAAGGTTCGGGCCTGGCCGAACTTATTTTTTCTGCACACACCCGGGTACTGGTTTCATTCCTAATCTGCATAGCCCAAAATTTTCATTCCTAGTTTTCATTCACCCCGTATGAAAATCATTGTCTTGGAATGGCCTGGCCCATTCAAAGGTCAGTAAAATTAGGCTTGGCACAAAATTTTTTGTCAAAAAATGCATACATTTTTAAATCGCCATTATTCTACAATTAAACATTCAAATTCATTCTTTTTAAAGAGTATTAGATTTCTACACTTATTAAAATATAGTTAAATTAAAATATAGTAAAACGTGTGAAAAAGATCCTGTCTATGACGGAATCTTCTTTTAAACTGAAAAACGTGTTGATCCATGCAAAATTAATATACTGCTTAATACTACGTAAGAAAATTATAAAAAGTAATAACAAACAAAATTAATATACTACGTAAGAAAATAATATATAATACATTTACACTTGCTAAGAAGGGAACTTGTATATAACGCATTTTTTTTTCTTTTCTATGCAATTCAGTCTTAGATTTTACTGTATAGCATTTTTCAGATATTTAACACTTCAATACATGGAATATGGATTAACAATATTAATGATAACTGAAACATTTACATACAAGAAATAGAGATTCGTTAAAAAAATAAATATCGCACCCTGCGGCACTTCTATAAAAATGAAGATTATAAACATGAAAAGAAAAGTTAAGATAAATATTTTTGGCTTGATCTCCTCGTACGAGAAAATTTTTTAACCAAATCGACATAAAAATCAATGTTTTGTAGAAATTCACTCGGGCCGGGCCGAGCTCGGGCCGAGATTTTAACTTTTTTCGGGCCGGGCCGAGCTCCGGCCGAACTTTTAACTTTTTAAACGGGCCACTAAATTTTTTTCTACGGGCCGGTCCGGGCCGGACTCGGGCCGAACTTTCAACTTTTTTACCGGGCCGAGCCAATATTTTTTTTGTACGGGCCGGGCCAGGCCGATTTTTTTTTCTGAGTCGGGCCAGCCCCGGGCCTTTAAATGTCGGCCCGTGCAGACCTCCAGCCTGGCGTACGTAATAATATGTATATCTCACATTGCAGTAAACATTTAGAACTGGTTAAAGCTCGCGCGATTACGAGTTAAACATAAGAAAAGCAAAAATCGTCAAAACATAAAATAAAAAATATTTAAAATTTAGAATTTTTTCCCCTACCAGCAACCCGTGTGTCAAATTTCGTAGCCCTGCGCCCTGTGGTTTCCGAGTTTTTGAGGTTACATAGATACGCGCACGGATTTTAACACTGGAACGCCCGGAAGGAGTCGATCCGACTCCAACTATATAATTAAATGTCAACTGGAACCAAAAATTCTTTTATAAAATAAGATAAATTTAAACTGCGCAGATTTACGTTAAATAAATCAGCCAAATAATTTTAAATAAAAATTCTGGTGTCAAATATTTTTATGAAACTTGAGTAAATTTTACGGGAGTTCTAGTGTTAATAGCAGTGTTGAATTCAGACATTTTTCTCCGGGAGGGATTTCTGTGGCTCCTGGGGGGGGGGCGGGGGGGGCATTATAGAGTTCTGGGGAGAAAATTGCACTTTTTTACCATTAAAAGTTTAAAATCTTAAATCTCCCAGGGATAGGCATTTCCATGCTCCTGGAGGGAATGTCCCTTCCGGCCCACCCCTGAATTCAGCACTGGTTAATAGGGTAGATAGGAAAAATCTAAATTAAACAGAAATACAACACGTGCTTTTAACGACAAACGGGGAGTTTTGACGTTCCGTGTGAGCTCCAGATGCAATACCATATTAGAGCATCAGTCGTTGCTAGTAGCAACGTGACGTCAATGCAAGCCGTCTATAAGTAATTTTTTTTTCTTCTCAAAATTGATAAATAATCGGACCTGAAACGGTTAAGTAATATCAGCAATGAAAAATAAAAAAATAATTTTTAAATTATCATTTTTATAAAAGTATTTTTTGGCAATATGAAATGCCTTGAATTCAAATAAAAATGCTCGTACATGACGGAATTTAACTAGATTAACAAATTCTTTACATATTCAATTCAAGTGCAACTGATTTTATGAAATCTCATTGTATGTTACGTGTTATGGTTAATGAATACATAATAATTCGTTTTGAAACTGGAGGGTTTTTTTTTTCATGTTTTCTTTTTTTTTCCTTGTTCTTTTTTATTTTTATTTTTTTTTATTTTAAAAATCTACTTTGAAAGACGCGATAGGGATCGTATTAAAGGGTAGGTTGTAGAAATATAAGAACTGTCACCTGTATTGGAAATTCGCCGATTTTGTCAGCGAAAATTCCCGAACGCGCAGTTAATGCTGCTAGTCACTCAAATTCCGAATTCCTCTCGGCAATGTTAAGTCCATGGGCGTTTGATGCGTTCATATATTTAAGATATCTCTTCAGGAAATTACTATTTTTAACTTCTTTTTTCTGTGTGCTCTTCTTAAAGGATGTCTCTTTTTTTCTTAGTTCTCAAAATATCTCCAAAATCGATGCTTAATTTTATATGAAGTTTTATATGAAGATATATATATATATATTAAACAAAAACCTAATTTGCAGAACAAATTAAAAAAAACAAAATTTATTTCCTAAATTGTTTAAGGCCGAGAAGGGGCAGATATTGAGATATTTCATTCAATTCGTTCTACATTTAATGTTAAATTTTTGTAACGAAAGTTAAACCAATTGAACATAAAAAAAAAAAAAAAAAAAAAAAAAAAAAATGAAATTCATACAATATAATACTTTAAACACCTATATACTTAGATTTCGTTCAAATGAAATCGAAATAAATCTTAGATCTTTTTTTTAAAGTTTTGCATTTTGCATGTATCTTATCATATTATGTACAATCGTCATAAACATAATGCAAAATCTGCAATATAAATATTTACAACTTAAAAATGGAAAAAAAGTCTAAGATTTATTTAGATTTCATTTGAACGAAATCTAAGTATATAGGTGTTTAAAGTATTATATTGTATGAATTTCATTTTGATTTTTTAATGTTCAATTGGTTTAACTTATTTGTTATAAAAATTTAACATTAAATGCAGAACGAATTGAATAAAATATCTCAATATCTGCCCCTTCTCGGCCTTAAACAATGTAGGAAATAAAATTTGTTTTTTTAATTTGTTCTGCAAATTAGGGTTTTGTGTAATATGTCAAGTTTTTTAATAACTACTGCATTCAGACGAACACATTTCAAAATTACTGGAGGGTAACATCATCAGGCTTTGATTTGTGCGATATCGCATCACAATTTGTGATGCAATTTACCTATGTATAATTCAAAATGTTTCACCAGTGCAGTAATGCAGGGTGCTGTAGTTTGGTCAAAAAATTACAATCTGATCTTAAACAAGTAATATAAAAATTTTGTTTTTAAAGTCAATTCCTACTTAGGCCATCAAAGAAAAATTTAATATAATCCCTTAAGCTAATATTAGTTTTTGTTGCATTAAAATATCTCAATTTGTTTATTTTCTATAAGCAAGTAGGTTTACAATGGAACTCTATGGCAATTTGGCGAAATATTAGAGATATCGCCAAGTTGGCGTCACTTTGGGCGACTCATTTTGGCCACGAAATTAGGCGATATATCGCCAAGTTGGCGACAAACTTGGCGGTATTTGGCGACAGTACAAGGTCCCCCTTATGGTAGCCCCTTATTGAAAATACTTTCATTGATCTTCAATAATCAATGGCCGTCATTTTGTTTCCCATGCAAAACTAAAATAAATTAATTAATTAATATTTGAAAAAACTGTATTAACATCAATTGTCATCCAGTACAAGTTAAAAAAAAATTATTTCAACTTGATAGGATGAATAATGCGTATTCTATTAACGATTGAAAATTTGAACAAGATAAATATAAAAATAAACAGGAAATATAAAAAATGGTTTTTAAAGTCAATTCCTACTTAGGTCATAAAAGAGAAATTTAATATAATCAAGCTAATATTAGTTTTTGTTACATTAAAATATCTCAATTTGTTGATTTTCTATAAGCAAGTAGGTTTACAATGGAACTCTATGGGAATTTGGCGAAATATTACAGATATCGCCAAGTTGGCGTCACTTTTGGCGACTTATTTTGGCCGCAAAATTTGGCGATATATCGCCAAGTTGGCAACAAACTTGGTGGTATTTGGCGACAGAACAGGGTCCCTCCCTATGGTAACCCCTTATTGAAAATACTTTCACTGAACTTCAACAACCAATGGCCGCCATTTTGTTTCCCATGCAAAACTAAAATTAATTAATTAAAATTTAATTAATTAATTAATATTTGGAAAAACTTTATTAACATCAATTGTCATCCAGTACAAGTTAAAAAAAAATTATTTCAACTTGATAGGATGAATAATGAGTATTTTATTAACGACTGAAAATTTGAACAAGATAAATATATAAATATATAAATAAATAATTATAGGGAGAGTGTGAGCTAATAGTAGGAATTGGAAAAAAAATATCAATTTATTATAATATTAGAAAACGATCTACCATAAAAAATGAATTTGTCAAATGACGGAATCTACTACAGATACTGCTCATAGTGTTCTCCATTGGTGGCAATGCACAATTGAATGCGTGACAATACTAAGCCCTGGACACGTTACAGCTCAGCAGGTGAGTAAACTGTGCGACAATCAACGATGATGCGCTGCTTCAGATAAACTAGAGAAGTGGTCTCAGTCACATAGACCCATCCCTTTATGTAACCCTAGAGGTAGAAATCCATGGGTGTCAAGTCCAGTGAAAGCGGTGGCCACTCTACCGGACACCATATCCAAGGATCTATTGACGGAATTCGACGGCCAGATATGCCCAGACGTTTGAAGTTTTGTGTGGAGAGGGCTCCATCATGTTGAAACCACACTCGGTATGCATATCGGAGAGGCAGATCTTCATACCAATCACGTACCGTGTTTATAGCAGATGCAGGTGACGATCGCCCGTTAAGGTCCCGTCGTAGAAGATGGGTTCAACAATCTGGGTTCCCCATATACCGCACCACACGTGTCGTACTGTGCGGGCGATGTGGAGGTTTTCCAGAGACCAGTAATCCACATTGTGCACTTTCCCAATGCCACCCCGTATAAATAATGACTAATCTATCACACAGAATGTCACAAAGGAATGACGGATTTTCCTCTAAGGTGTTCAGCATGAAATTACAATAAACAAGTTGGAAATTGCTCGTCAAACGTGGCAAATGAGGTGCGTTCGTACTATAACAAGTTTTATAATTATTTTTTGCACCCCATATTGTACTGAATGTATACTTTTTTGCACTTCATGAAGTACATAGTCTTTAACATCATTAAAATGCACTCCCAATAATTTTTTTTCCCATTCCCCGAACACTTTTGACTGTCCCTGTAATTAAACTATACATCCGATTTTCCTAAAATTTGAAATGGCTCGACAAAATTTTGCAACAATTATATCTTTAAAATTTCAGACCATTCGGAAGGCTGTAACATCATTAAAATGCACTTGCAATAATTTTTCCCATTGGCCGTAATGTAAAGAAAAACTTTTGACTGTCCCTGTAATTAAACTATACATCCAATTTTCATGAAATTTGAAATGGCTCGACAAAATTTTGCAACAATCTTATATTTCAAATTTCAGACCATTCGGTTGGGTAATTTTTGCTCTGTTATATGCGGACAGACAGACGGACGGACGGACTGAACGACGACTATAGGTGCTACGTATTTATATAATTACGAACGCACCTAAAAATCATCGTGTGTGGTCACCCAGTATCAATGCTTGCACCAGTGTCGGATATGGTATGGATGCTCATCAAGTGCATGTAAAAAATGCCAGACATGCTGACCACATTCTTCGCTTATTTCCGCCGAGCTCAATTGTAGGATTAAAATGGCGAATCCCAGCACCTCCTCCGGTGTCACTCGAATATTACACATTGCCTGTATACTTGTTCTGGGTCGTGGTGAAACAGAGCCGGTCTCTCTAATATGGTGCAATGCATTAGTTATAGTTTCATGCGTTGGATGTAGATCCTTAAGGAAACGTTCTGAATAAACACTCGTAGCCTCTCTGGCATTCCTTTGACATTCACCATAAATAAGTATCATTTCGGCACATTGCATGTATGAATAGCTTGCCATCACGATCTGAGCGCTGGCTAGCATGTTCACTGCTAGATGACTCGTGTTTTATCCCTAAAGTTTGGTGCTGTGGTACTATTGTAATTTTCTTAATCCCAATTTTCATGCTCGCTATAGCTCGGCTGGTCATTTTTATTCCACTGCCAATTATCTAGTCCTTAGTGAGTATGTTTTATTTTCCGGTTGTCGATTCTATCTACTTTGACGTTTGAAGGTTGTTCGACCCATAAAAGAGTTAAACAACACTTTGAGCAGTATCTCTAGTATATTCCGTCGTTTGACATATTCATATTTTATAACAGACCGTTTTCTGATATTATAATAAATTGAATTTATTTTTTAGTTTAATTTCAATATTTCATTCTTCGCTTTGTATACGACCCCTAAAAGTCAGCTAAAATTTTTTAATGAAATAACCCTCTTTGGTGATATCCTAATTTGACGATACCGGTTAAAGGTGGTTTCGCCGTAAAAAGGACATTGAACCCTGATTTTGATCTCGAATTTCTTTAATTAATCTTTTAACTGATCCCTCATTGAAAGACAAAATCATGCGAAAAAATCTCAAACTTTGAAATTTAATAACTCTGTGAATTTTTGTAGCACAGATGTCAAACATTTTGTGTTATATCTGTTATGATATGTGTAAACGTTTACTAAATATAACTATAGGGACTGGGGGACCGTATAAAAAGTTAGATTTCGTAATTTTTGTAAAATTGATTTTTTAATTTAAATAATGCCACAACATGAATATTTACCTCATTTGAAACGTTTTTGTAATTGGAACTATATGTCTACGACCAACGGTTGAGAAATTAAAGGTCGGCGATAGATAACATATTGCACCCTGTATATACATAATTCAAATGGAAATTTCATTGCGGTTGCTTAGAAATTGGGTTCTGCTGAAATTACACTGTTAGATAGGTAATTTTTCGCAGAAGTTTTTAGTACATAACACGTCGTTCTACGTTGCTTGGTATCGAATTATAATTTAAAGTTCTTTAATGAGATGAACCTGATAATGAAAAATTAGCCTTTTTAAAAGATTCTACCGAATGTATTTCGATGGAACCTGGACTGTTATTTAGATAATTTTCAAGGGAAGGTTTCAGTATACAACATGTCCTTCTATATTGCTTAGCCATACAGATTTGGGGAAAGTTCTGTAATCTGGTGAACACAATTATCACAATTTAGACTTCTAAAAAAGTTACAGTAAACGGTTTTTGATAGAATTTGCATTGTTAGTTTGGCAATTTTTCATAGATAGTTTTAGTGATTAATATATTGTTCGATACTGTTTAGTCATAGAGCAATGGGGTAAATTCTGTAATTTTCCAATATTTCCCTTTGCGAGGTGGAAGAAATGAGTTTGGCGAGAGAAGGTAAGATTTCATGCATATTTTCTGTTCAATAGTTATAGAATTTATTTATTATAAAGAAGATATTTTTCTATTTTTATATAAAAACAAAGTAAATTGTATATAAATAACAAAAATATTAATATTCATAAATAAAAAGTTTATATATAGAAATACTTATTTTAAAAAGCATATAATTTCATTTTATTTGTTTTCGCAGCTTTTCATATCATTTGGCCACAAATCTCCATTCCTGAAGGCCAAATTGCGACAAACACTTTATCATCTAACAGTACTCATTGATCTTAAAATCAGGAAAACTGGAAAGTAGATGTCGTTTGTAAAGTATGCCTTTATTAAGGAGATAAATTAGTTAGTCGAGTCCACAGACAATTGGCATATTTAGTACCGATAAGTTACATAATTGAGTCTGCAGAAAATTGGCATATGTTACCGGGCGTGGTTTGGCGTACAATTAACTTAGGAAAAGGTTTTAGTTGATTCTGTGTTTTTAAAGTGAACCTATACTGTAACCGAATTTACACAAAATTGGCGAAATTTGGGAGAAAGTTTTTTGGAGTCCTTTTGCTACTTTTACGTTATACAAACACTATACCAAAATGTATGCTATTGCGCCATTTATTTCAACCCTAAACGTGCAAAGACTTTTTGGTACTTTTCTAGTACAGGGATCTTGGTTAAACAAAGATAATATGGAAATGCGGAGATGGAAATTTGGCAATATACTTTCTGGCAACCTAATCGCTGTTTCATTTCATTTACAGAAGCATTTTTTAAGTTTGTATAATTTACTTAACATAAGGATGTATTTATCTAATTTTAAATAGAAACAGAAGTAATTTGTATATAAAAAAACATTAATAATTTTTATATATAAACTAACAAATAATTTCATCAAATTTATTTTCTTAACTGTTTACATCAATTGGCAACAAATCTCACTTTCTGATGCCCGAATTGCACCAAGATTTTTAATAAAACGCCAAGGCGCCTATAGTGGGAAAGTACCAATTTTTTTTTTTTTTTTTTTTTTTTGCAAACTTTACAAAATAATGTGGCTTGATGTTTATTGAACGCGAATTTCTTTTGGCTTTAATTATTATTTATTCGTAACCATGCAAAAAATATTAATTTAGTACTTTTTTAAATTGAAAGTATTTTTTATTAGTAAGTAAAATTAAGTTATAAATTCATTTTTCGCTGATGTTTACAGCAATGCTTAGAATTTCATGTGCGTAGTTTAAATGACGATTTTGAAAAAAAAAATATAATATCAGAACCCAGACCAAATTGGCTCATTTAACAGAGAATGTTTTGGTACAAAATGAAATACAATTGTTGTAGACATGATAGTAAATCTCAGTACTCTCCGATTGAAAAGTCTTTAAAATTATACAGCAGGGACAACGAGAAATAACTAACAGTATCATTAATTTTAAGAATCAATATTCTTATCGATCTTTCTGCTTCTACTATATATACGAGAATAAAATGCAAATGGGAAATTCGTCCCAGCTGCTCACCTGACTGGATTTTGATGAGAATCAAAATGATAGTCAGATCATTTTAAAGGAAAATCTTAGCATATAACATCTCGTTCTACGTTGCTTATACATATAATTATGTTTTAAAATTACTAGGGTGTTCGGCCCCCTACTAGCTATGCTCGCCAACACCCGTCCAGACACCGCAGACTCTAAATGCACGCTAATTTGGTCGGCTTTCAAAAGATTTCGAAAGATTGAATTATAATTTAAAAAACAGTGGCGATCTCCATATAAACGGATTTCTATTCATTTCTCTTTGATTGGGGAATTTTAACGCCAAATCCACTGCGGTACTACTTGATTATCCCGTCGACCCATTTCGTCAAATTATATAAATCGCCAAACCACTCGCCAAATTATACAAATTCACATAATTTTTATTTTAAATAACGAAAGAAGAAATAAATCAGTACAACATTAATAAAAATACAAATAAAACGTCGAAATAAAAATAACTTGATGATGTAGACACGTGTAACAACACTTCAAAATAAGCTAATATAAAAGAAATTAAGTAAAGAGAGTCTTTGTCTCCTGGTATTTTTTAACAAAGCGAAAAGAAAGTTCTTTTAAATGAGACATTTTAAATGAATCGTTTTTAATCTGACGTAATTTTGACCAAGCTATTCTTTCTCTTTTAAATATTCACGTGAAAATACTTTTGTTAGAAATGAAATATTATTTGCGCTTTTCTAAAAATAATTCTGGAAAAGATCCTCTCAAAATATCAAATAAATGTCTATCGCAATTTCTAAATTTAAAGTGTTTTGCAATATTATTTTGTGTTCATTTTATGTAATAACTGTAATGTGACGTAAATATGAGATAATTTCTTCTAGCGCATATTAATGAATTTATTATTTTACAATATCCTTTCTCTTTTAAAATTCACGTGTATACTTTTTTAGACGTAATTTTTAATAAGTTCCTGCTTTTTGTACATAATTATTTAATTCTAATTCCAAATGATTTTTTTCTGTTTATAATAGTCACGTGTAAATAAATTTTTCATTTGAAGCAAACATTATTGTTTGCGCTGTTTATACATTTGGAAACATTATAAATTAATACCATTTTCTAAAATAATGTAAAAAATATCTCTAGAAATGCTGAAAATTTGAATTTAAAATAGAAATAAATCCTCCAAAAAATGAGTCAAATTAAAAAAAAAAGAAATACAGTCTGCACACCGGGAACTTCAAATGTGAGTGATCTAAAAATGATCTAAAAATGATTAAATTCCCATGAATATTTTTTGCTCCTATAAAACTTTTTTAGTGGAACGATTTTGTCCAACTTTAGCGTTAAATATCTCATAAAATAATTCTTCGATTTGAAAACTGTCTGCATCAGCGTATTTATCGTACATTTCTGTATAAAACCACTGATTTTTGTATTTTTGTATACGCTATTTTTCTTAATATTAACGAAGAAAGACCTCCGGTCACAAAAAATTTAAACCGGATGCAGTGACAGCGGTAGTTACTGTTTTTTAGAATAGAGAGATATAATCATATGAACGATTATGAAATTTTAGCCTTTTTAAAGGATTCAGCGGATTGGATTTCGATTGAATTTGCACTGTTAGTTAGACACTTTTTCAGGCAGAGTTTTAGTATATACTTTGTCCTTCTGCATTGCTTAATAATAGAGATTTGGTGGAAAGTTCTATTAGTAGTTGAACCCGATTATTAAATTTTATCCTTTTTAAAAAGTTCTACAGAACGGATTTTGATAGGAATTCCATTGTTAGTTACATATCTATTCAGATACGGTTTTAGTATTTATTGTTCTATGTTGCTTAGTCATAAAGTAAAGGCGGAATGTTCCATAATCTTGTGAAACCGATTATGAAAGATTAGACTTTTCAAAAAGTTCTAAATGGTGGATATTGATAATACTTGGTATGTGGATTGGTCAATGTTTGGAGGGGTTTTAGTTTATTGCATATCGTTCTACGTTGCTTAGTTATAGAATTATGGGGAAAGTACTATAATCAGATGGACTCCAATATGAAAGATCAGTTTTTAAAATAAGTTTTACTGGATGGATTTTGTCAGTTTGTTTGTTTGCATTATAGTTAAATAAATTTTAAGTTTTTTTTTTATTATATTGCATATTGTACTATCATTCTTTACCAAATCGTACTGTGATTGACCAGCTAAAAGTGTTAAGGCCTTAATAGGTGAAAATTTGTATACACATTAGAAAATATAATAGCACAATGGCGTTCATATCGTTTTCCGTAGTGCGGAAGAATTTTCTAATTAAAGTTCTATATTGCTTTAAATCACAATGTCACAATGTCAAATCACAATGTCAAATCACAATGTCAAATTCACTTTGATTCAAGGCTCGTTTGGATAAACAGACCAGTGCAGCGGGCATAGCCTGCTAGTACATATTATCAAGCGGTAAGCACTAAAAGTTTGGCTCGAGTGTTTTCAAAAACTACCCGGTAGGTAGGTTTTTTTGTAGATTGTATCATTCAATAGAATATATACCCGATGTGTTTTATGCGTCAAATATATAGGGATAACTATGATTTTGGAGAAAAATTTTCGTATTTTATTGATATTTTCGTCGAAAGGGTGTCCATGGATTATATTTTGGCGATATTACCGTTGGTTAAAGAAAGAAACGGCTATATAAGTTAGAAAATAATATAAAAATCTCGCGAAATAAAAGAAAAAAATGTTATTTGTTTAATAAAAAAAAGAAACCAACAAAAATCCTTTTAATGAGAGATAAATTTAAATAACGAAAATAATTAATTTGAACATAAAAGAAATACTATATAAATTAGTTACTATTTTTCTTATGAAAGAAATATTCGTAATGCTTACAATTGAATTCAATATAAATTATTTCAATTAATACAACATTTGGCGATTTATCACTTGCGCCAGTTTAAGAAAAAGGGGTACTACTAGATTATCCAGTCGACCAATTTCTCCAAATTATACAAATAACCAAACTATTCGCCAAATTATACTCATGGAAGAATGTTGCAACTCTAAAATTTTAAGAAAGGAAAATCAATGAATTTAAATTAAAATAAACGGTCAAGTGCGAGTATTACTCGCGCGCAGAGGGTCCCGTACAATAAATATATGAATTAGTAATTGTATTATTTAAAAAAAAAAGTTGGTAAAAGAATACTAATACTTTGTAAAAAACTATGAAAAGTAGGGTTGGGTATAACGGTATATACTAGAAAAATGTAAATGGATATACCAAGAAAGTTCAAAGAGATATGGAAACTAAAAAATATCAAATACAGACATTCTGTATAACTCATTTTTACTTTCTTCGATCTTTACAAGAAGAAAGTATTGGATTCGTGAAAATTTTCGAATTTCGGTTTTTGTCGGATTTATACGTTTTAGGGTACAGAAGTAATGAAAAAAGTGTTTTTACAAAATGTTTATCTGTGAGTCTGTCTATCCATGTGTGACACAAATTTTGTGGGCGCTCTATCTTAAGAACTATTGAACGGAATTTAATAAAACTTTAGATTCAGTTAGTCTCTGATGTAGATTGGTGCTCATTACTTTTTGGTGTAAATCGCCCCGCAGGTGGCGCTACTATGCTGCAATTTTCCCGATTTCCGCAATAGCTGTATCTCAAGAACTAATGCATGAATTTTCATCAAACTTTAGATTCAGTTAGCCCCTGATATAAACTGATCCTGATACGTTTTTGGTGTAAATTGCCCAAGAGGTTCTACTGCAACTCAGAACTTTTCACGATTTCCGTAATAGCTTTATCTCAAAAAAAAAAAAAAAAAAAAAAGAAAAAGAAAAAAAAATCACGAATTTTCACCAAACTTCAAATTCAATTAGAAGTTCACGAAAGTTGTCCTTGATTAGATTTTGGTATAAATCGCCTAACCGGTGGCGCTGCTGTACTGCATTTATCAGGAAGTATTGACATGTATGAGATAGAAGAAAGTTTTAGGATTGACACATCCGACTAGTTTAATATTATCTTAATCTCTTTATAATGAACTTAATTCGGTACTGACAATAAAAGAAATGCATATTTAAATTTCATTTGGCATTTCATAAAACTAAATTCAGCATAGTAATAACCTTTCTTTCTACAGTGCAGCTAAAACAAATCATTCGTTCAAAGTTTTTATTTGGCTAATAGAAAATTTTGCTAATGGAAAATTTTGAAAATTTGATCAACATAATCACTTAAAAAATATTTTTTTGAACAATAAAAAGGAAATTTTAGGTTCAGTTTATACATATTAACATAAAACGTATGTTCTGAAAATTTCATGAAAAAATATTCAAATGTTTTCGAGATGTCGTGCGCGATATGCCCAAGAAAGTCAATTGTAGAAAAATGACTTAAAAGTATCGAAAATGCCACTTAAGCTATTGAGCCGGTATAATTCTAAAAGCTATAACTTCTGTTATAATGAGAATTTGAAGGAAACAATTATATTAAAATGTTCAGAAAAAAGGAAGATTAACGTATAAAAAATTAAAATAGTTTTTTTTTAAGCTTTAAGAGTCCTGAGACCCCTTGAATTAATCTTTTTATAACAATTTGACATTTATTACTTTTATAGTGTTACTGGTCATTTCATTACACTCATAAATCATTAAAAGTTATAATCAAGGCTTTAAAAGCCGATGGTACATAGTGAACGCCGCCCCTGTCATTATGTATGTCCAAACCGTTCATATCTTTAAGGGTTCATATCTCAGCTAATTACAGACGATTTTTTTCAAAAATCATGATCAACAATGCTTTTATACTTCTACTGCGATAGGTATCTCCAGCGCTGCTCAACAGTTTTGCTGATTGCCCGTAAATCGAAATTTGTGTGTAACGGAAAAATGCGCTTTTCTCAAAAACTCTGTGACCTAGGGTAATCGCTATAATTTTCCTGCAAAGTTTATATTAATGTCTACTCCCTCTAATTTTTTCATAATTTTAGTTTCAGTAAATTCGGAATTAGATGGGGTAGAATATATTTTTGGGCTACATTTTCAACTGTATCTTTGAAAATGTAATACCTAAAGTTAAAAGAAATGTATTTTTTAATTCATCGTTACGAAAGCTTTCACACGATATACAAAGAAAATATTTTTTTCTTCAAGCAATTGAATTTGCTCCTATACATTTTTATTAAATATATTTATAAATGTTTAATAATCAGAAAATATGTGGGTCAACAGTCTTTATTACTTCTCCGAATTTGAACTTTCCACGTTCCATAATTTACGAGTAAAGTGGCTGTGACAGACGGACAGACACAAGAGTGATCTCATAATGGTACCGTTTCGACTTTTTCAGTACGGAACCCTAAAAATCACTAAATAATAGGGTTACTTTTTGATTATTATATTGGCAGAATTATTAAATTAAACCATAAACAAAAAGATATTTTTAGGATATTGTATTTGTGAAAAAAAAATGTAAGTATTTTAAATGTAATAATCGAATTTATTAAGGGACACAATATATATCAAAGATAACGGTAAATTGTAAGGAATCTGATACTCTTTATTTAGTCAAAAACGTAGGCAAGTATAACTATAAAATATATGTAGACATTAGACATAGACTTGTAGATAAAAAAAAGCAAGTTTTACAGTAATTTTAAATAACAGAAGAACAAATAAATTAGTAAAAGATTACCATACACAAAACTAGTCGGATGTACCAATCCCAAAACTTTCTTCTATCTCATACAAGTTAATACTTCAAAATTTGCTATCACACTGCCAAAATTCAATGACAATCTTTGCATCTCATGAGGATTCTAATGATATGAAATTCTGTGCATTAGTACTTGAAATATGACTATCGCTGAAATCGTCTAAATCCAGCAAAATGCTGCCTAGCAGCGCCACCTATTCGGTGATTTATACCAAATCCTAATCAGCAACAATTTATGTCAACGTCTGACTGAATCTGAAGTTTGGAGAAAATCCGTGCATTAGTTTTTGAGATAGAGCTATTGTGAAAATCGCGAAAATTCCTGCCTAGCAGCGCCACCTATTGGGCGATTAACACCAAAACCTAATTAACAAGAACTTGTGTCAACATATAACTGAATCTGAAGTTAGATGAAAATTCGTCCATTAGTTCTATAGATAGAGTTATTGAGGCAATCGTGAAAAAGGCTACACAGAAGCGCCATCTGTTGGGCGATTTACACCAACACATAATCAGTAGCAAATCATATCAAGGACTAACTGAATCTGAAGTTCGATGAAAATCCGTGCGTTAGTTCTTAAGATAGAGCTATTGGGGAAATCTTGTAAATCCTGCAAAATTCATCATCACAGCGCCACCTGTTGGGCGATTTACACCAAAACGTAATCATGATCAATTCATATCAAGGGCTAACTAAATCTGAAGTTTGATCAAAATCCGTGCATTAGTTCTTGAGACATAGCTATTGCGAAAATCGTGAAAATGCAGCATAGCAGCGCCACCTGTTGAGCGATTTACACCAAAAACTAATAAGCATCAATTTCTATAAGGACTAACTGAATATAAATTTTTATTAAATTCCGTGCATTAGTTCTTAAGATAGAGCTCCCACAACATTTGTGCCACATACACACAGACAGACAGACTCACAGACTCACAGGTAGACATTTTGAAAAAACAAGTTTTTTGGAATCTCTGACCCCTAAAACGTGTAAATCCGTCAAAAACCGGAATTAGAAAACTTTCATGAATCCAATACTTTCTTCTTGGAAAGATAGAAGAAAGTAAAAACGTCGAATTAAGAAGAATTTGTGACGTAACAAACACGTGTAACATATTTAATGTCAAGTGAATGTGATATTTACGATAATCCATTATTCGGATTTAACCTTACAGTTTGGCGACAGTTTTTTGGTCGACGGGATAATCAATGGCACAGATGTCATATATACACCACCTCGTTGGTGCGATTTATTCTGACGCCAATGTCATATACGCACCGGATTACCTTAACTGGCGCCAACGTTTCGTTATTTTGCTTGATATGGTATGCCGGGTGCTGTTGTTTCTTTATTAATATATCATATAATTTATTTATTTTCTTTTCTTTTTTAAATTTATATAAATTGTTTTGTTCTATAGTTATTCATTAAACTTCTTATTTATTTATTGTTATTCTCTTTTTATAAATATACTAGCAGGCTACACCCGCTTCGCTGGTCCATTTTCCAAATGATCATTGATCAAACAAAATTATGAATTCGACCTTGTATTTTAAATTAATATGGACCTTCACCGGAAAATCTTTCCGCATTTGCTGAATACTATGCGAACGCCATTTAGCTATTATAATATCTCATGGGTTAGGCAAAATTCGGAATATTCAGAAGAAATTCTTTTTACAGTATATATTTAAAGTAGAGTTTGGGAAGAAAATACGGCCGTTGCGATAATCAGAAATGTTAAAATGTTCTCTAGTCACCACACTACTAAAGGAGAGATAATTACAATGATTGCAGAGAGTGACCACTGAACATTACCTATGTTCGGATTATTCACTTTCGTTTGATAGTTCTTGAACTCCGGGCTTCTCAGCTTGGTGCTATGTGTGGTTCTGGTAGCTTAAATACAATTTCTCTCTACGTTGCATTATATTTTCTAATACACGTCTTCTAGCAGGTCTACTGCAGTTTTCTATCTTCGGATTACAGCAGAGTAAATACGGTAAAAAAAATGTAATAAATTGTTTGCACACAAAAAGTCTTTAACTTTCATTAAAAGAAATGTAAATCACATAAAAATGGATTTTTAAAAATAAAGTGTTTGAATAAAATTAAAATAATGTCATTTTCATTACCATTTCCTTTTTATATATATACCACTTGCAATTATGTAACTGTTAACCTGAAAAAAAAAAAAACTCGATAACTCATTATGATAGAAAAATAAACCTCTTGTTTTCATCCAATCAAAATCTTCCCAATCGTCCATAATCGGGTGCACAGCTAAGTTTTACGGCAAATATTAGAAATGTTTGCAAACTATATGGTTACAAATTTACCAGAGTTAACACACGTAAAACATACGTAATTATGCGCCAGACTACACCCCATTAAATAAAGTCAAATTGCTGTTGGCTGAATTATAGATCTTTCGCCAAAAATACCCTTTGTAAATGACAAATAAAGTCAGTTATACAAAACTTAATAACCTAACACGTTATAATATAACGAAATAATCTTTTTGATGCACCGAAGACCTTTTTTCATTTCTCTAAAGAGTGCAATAACACGGAGAAATAAATACACTTTTTATTTTCAAAATTACATTATTCTTCAGTCTGCTGCCTAAATAAACCTAAAATCGTTAATTTTTTCCTCAGTTTAGCGAATAGGATTGTGCGTCAGAAGAACTTGCTGTATAATGATTTTTATTTTCAATTTTATCTGCATTTCATGTACTTTTTTTCTTATCTAGGCTAAAATGATAAATCAACAAATATTGTTCCACCAGCCACCATTGGAATTTCAAATTTTTTCCCCCAAGTATTTATTTTTTAGTGACAGTAAAATAACTGCAAATAAAAATATATATAATACTAAATCTTCTGTTCTCCGTTTGCTTCATAATGAAAAAACATAAATTTACTAAGTACAAATTTCATGTAATCTTCTACAATCGCGATCACTGTCTGATCATTGATCTGACTCTTTCAAATATAAAAGAAACATCTAAATAGTTCAGTAAATACACTAATTAGCAGGTAACCTGATTACGAAAGATTAATCCAATATCAAAAACCTTAAAAAAAAACTGAAAATGGGATGACGAATTAAAAAGACAATCGAAAATGTATTTCAATAAGCAATTTTTATTGCAAAATATTTTCTTTTGTGGTATTAATAATGCAAAATTGCATAAATTTTCTTAAGAATAATCTTTAGTACTTAACATTTGAAACAGTAGACTTTTCTAAAAGAAAAATTGGCGATATATGTTAAAAAAAGAAAAAAAAAAAAAAAAGAGTGGAGAATATTTGTTGATCTGAGTTCGAGGTTATAAAAGTCATAAGTTTGGGGAAAAACAAAATAGCATGTATCCGTAGTAAAGTACGCGAAAAATATTTTAAATATCTGAAATTAAATTATTTATAATATGTGTTTGTGTGTGTGTGTGTGGGGAAACGTTTGCATTAAAATTTAAATTTTTGACTCCACTTTTATAATATTAACTGCTATTTATGTAATATCATTATTTTTATAATTACATCTGCTAGTTTTTTCTGTAAGAGATACATAATAATAATAATAATAATAAAAATTGTTACTCACAAGGAAGGTCTCCTTAAAACGCATACTCAAATTATTTTGAAAAAGGAAATGCTAATAAAATGACTCATGTATGTAAAAAAGATCGGTAAAAATATAGCGGTCGAATCGCAGTAGAAAATCTGTAAAAAAATATTTTTTCGAGTATTTGGCGCGAACAGACGAACGCTCGACGATCTTTGGCGAACCAATAGGTTTCCTCGCCAAATGCAAGAGATTGAAATGCATTTATAAATTCCTTGTTAAATAAGTAATTAAATGCCTAATGCTCAATGAATTTAAACTTAAACTGTGGATTAGTTTACTATTTTTGCTGTAAGCTTATATAATATATTCAAATTGCGTGTTACTTGTATTGAGCTATTTAATTTTATACGGTGTCACCAGCTGGATAAGTTTTAAGGTTATTTTAATTAAGAATGCTATCACTAAACATTTCGATATTAAATTGTTGTTTCCATGGCAATAAAACTCTCTTGTTGTCTCTGACACTAACAATATCGAAGTCAAATTGCCAATGCTCAGAATGGGACCTTAATTTGAGTTTGAAACACTTTTAATCCATTTAAATTTCATTGTAAACGGCATAAATACGATCGTTAAATTTCATTGTTACATATATAAATGTATATGACAAAACTGCAGTTATAAATATGTATTTATTTAAGTTAAACTTACTTAAACTAACTTCGTATCGAGAGTTGAAAAAGTTTTTCTTAAAGAATATTTATCATAGTATTATTAAAAATTTTATCGTGTCGCCATCCAGCGCTAAATCGCAAAAAATAAAATTTTCATTATTTTTTTAGGAATGCTAAATAGAGGTTCTGCCGATTGTTTTTATGGATATATATATATATATTTATGAGAAGAATATTCTATATTTTTTTTTCAAATAATACTGAGCATGCGCTTATGGGGAACTTCCTTGATATCATTTTATCAATTTTCAGATGCATTTTTCTTAAGCTGATGCAAAAGATAAATCGCCAAATATTATTTCAATTGCAATATTTCAACTGAGTAATTCTTTAAGTATTACGAACATTCTCTTTCATGTTTAAATTAAATATGTTCGTTTTTTAATATTATCACTCATTAAAATGGATTTCTTTTATTTTCTTTTTTAAAGATTTTAAATAAAATTAGTAACAGTTTTTTGTCTTTTATTTTTCTATGTGTAATAGCAGCCGTTTCAATTTTTTCAACAACAAAAAACTTCGCCAAGAAATAAAATGGTAACCTTATCGTCCAAAATAACAGAACTTTCCGTCATACTTCTATAACTAATCTAGGTAGAATGATGTGTTATAGCTTAAAACCTTCCCTGGAACGATACTATCTAACGGTATAAGTTCCGTAAAAATCCATGCAGTAGAACTCGAAATCTAGGCGTTCGGAACGAAATTTCCGTTTGGATTTTATATATATAATAGATAATAGAATAGATAATAGATTTTATAAATATATATAATAGAATAGATTATGTGTTATGAACTATCTCAAAGTTTAAAACAGATCGCATTGTTAGATTTCCTAATTTTAACATTATCGCGTTATGTTAGTTCCACATTCCACCACCAGGGAGCGCACTCTATTCTTAACGAAAGCGTATCTGAACAAAACTCCTTCATGCAACCTTTCCGTAGATACATGAATCGGGAGGGTGGCGGTCTTAACCAATAATTTAAGATAATTGCTGAAATTACTACGAAAAAATATTTTAAAGGGGCTCTACGCGGCCTTCTAATAGAGTTAGAGGAAATCGGAAGACGGCAAAATAATCGCGGGGAAAAGTTTGCTTGGGTGCTTCGGAGCTATTTTTGGCGCGAGATCTAAGCTCTACGACCAATAGGAGCCCAGATATTTAAGGAAATATGAAGTAACAAAGCCCAAAATAATAGAATTTTCCGTAATAATTCTATAACTAATATAGGTAGAATGATGTGTTATAGCTTAAAACCTTCCCTGGAACGATACCTATCTAACGGTATAAGTTCCGTAAAAATCCATGCGGTAGAACTCGAAATCTCGGCGTTCGGAACGAAATTTTCGTTTGAATTTTATATATATAATAGACTAGCAAACCTCGTGGCTTTGCTCGCGTAATAGTTAAAATATGCCAAGTGATATTTCCATGACTATTTTTCAATTCCTACTATTAGCTCACAGTCTCCCTATATTTATTTATTAGCCCCCGGACGGTATGCTATTTCTTTCTCCCAGCTTATTTTGTCTCCAAAAAATAACGTTAGCTTACAGACGCTAGCAATAAACAAAGCAGATGTATTATTGTACAATTAAATGCTCTACAGCAATTTTTAAAACTAAGCATTGTACATTTGCAATGTTTATACCGTCGTATTGGGGAAAAAAGTACTTTTGAATGCAATTTGTTTGAAAACTGCATCTTCATTTGTTTTTGAAATATTAATTTTATTGTAGTTTTTAGTGACATTTCTTTCATTTTGGCAACTCAAGTACGCCAATCTGTAGAAAGTAAAGAAAAAATTGTTGAAAAATAGCAATTATATCTTCTTGTTGCCATTTTCTCATAAAAAAAAAAAAATAAAATACTTGCTATTTTGAGAAAAATATAGATGAATGATTTATGATAAAACAGGGAGCTATTATATACTATTTTTAATTTTAAGAATCTATATTAATGCAAATGACGCCATTTTACATAAAATAAAAGCGTGTGCTTTAAGCCATAAAATTGAAATATGTTTTGCAGTAGAGTCCCGCTTGCACGAGTTATTTCCTTCTGGTGGACTGATGGTTTCTATTATTATGAAACAGCCATTATAAATGAAGCGTTAGGTGAAGATGAAAGAGCAGTCGTAAAAAGTTAGAACTCTGATTTTCTGGTCAGAATGGGAGAAAAAATGGCCATAATTTTTTTTGCAAAAAATGGAAAAAAATTGGCCATAATTTTTTTTGATAAAAAATTATGGCCATTTTTTTTCCATTCTGACCAGAAAATCAGAGTTCTAACTTTTTACGGCTGCTCTTTCATCTTCACCTAACGCTTCATTTATAATGGCTGTTTCATAATAATAGAAACCACCAGTCCACCAGAAGGAAATGAAGTAATGGAAATGCCGGGGGGCGACACTAAATTCTCAAAAAGCAGAAATCCTGTTCTCTAGTTTATATATTTATCTTGTTCAAATTTTCAATCGTTAATAAAATACTCATTATTCATCTATCAAGTTGAAATAAATTTTTTTAAACTTGTACTGGATGACAATTGATGTTAATACAGTTTTTTTTAAATATTAATTAATTAATTAAATTTTAATTAATAAATTTTAGTTTTGCATGGGAAACAAAATGGCGGCCATTGGTTGTTGAAGATCAATTAAAGTATTTTCAATAAGGGGTTACCATAGGGGGGACCCTGTTCTGTCGCCAAATACCGCCAAGTTTGTTGCCAACTTGGCGATATATCGCCTAATTTGGCGGCCAAAATGAGTCGCCAACTTGGCGATATCTGTAATATTTCGTCAAATTCCCATAGAGTTCCATTGTAAATCTGCTTGCTTATAGAAAATCAACAAATTGAGAGATTTTAATGCAACAAAAACTAATATTAGCTTAAGGGATTATATTAAATTTTTCTTTGATGACCTAAGTAGGAATTGACTTTAAAAAGAAAATTTTTATATTACTTGATTATTAGAAGAACACTTTTGAAATAATTAAAAAATTATGAGGTTTTAATTAATAAGAAGAACTAAAACTAATTAAAATTAAATCATAATTTAGAAAGTATTTTGAGACTTTTATGCTCATTTCATACGCTCATTTCAGTATCATTCATTTGAAGTTTTGAATTTTTTAGAAACCATATTAACACATTTACATCTTAAAATAAACCATCATGTCAACCGCTCTGGTGTTAGTGGCACCAACATAAAATGCCAAAACAGAGTTGAAATAGAATGTCTTGAAAAATGTTGAAACAGAGACTGCCATCATTAATTTGCCAACATTAACCTTGAAATTTCCTAAAATTCTATAGAAAATGGAATTTAGGTGTTTTTAAAGGCTTTCTTGTTGCTCCTTCCAACCAAGTGGTAGTGACACTGGCATAAAATATAGCCCGTATAGGATCAGGCACTATCACTCTTGATTTGAAACCAATAACTTCTGTAATCGGTTTATTTTTTTAACTGAGATTCCATAGAAATCGTAATTTAGGATTCTTTTAAAATGCTTTTCGCTCCTTCCTTTCGCTTCACCCTTTTTTAATTTCGAATTTATTTTCGATTGTTCTTAGAGGACAT
Source organism: Maratus speciosus (assembly GCA_963932465.1). NCBI lineage: Eukaryota > Metazoa > Arthropoda > Arachnida > Araneae > Salticidae > Maratus > Maratus speciosus. The sequence goes on along the minus strand of OZ010800.1, from coordinate 21,904,263 downwards.
TTATATTTTATAAGAAACTACCGTGCTATATTTAAAGTTTCAAGCCTCTTCAGTACCGCAGAAATCGCAATTTAGAAGTTTTTTGCTCCTGCAACCCTCGACATAAAATATAGCTTATATGTTTGACCAGGTTCTATCACCATCAATTTGCAACCATTATGATTGCAATTGGTTTCGTATTTCATACGATTGCATAAAATCGTAATTTAGAACGCTTACAGAAAGCTTTCCGCTCACTTAATTCTTTTAAACTTGAAATTTTCTTTCAACAATTCATAAAAAGCATTTGCATCTTTGAAATAATTACCATTCCAAATTTAAAATGTTAGACCCCCCTCATTAACACAAAAAACGCAATTTAGAATATTTTTTTGCTCCTGTAACCACCAGGTGGTAGTGACAAGAACGTAATATATAGGCTATGTTGGAGCAGGGACTGCCATCGTCAATTTGAAACCATTACTTCTGAAATCGGTTTATATTTCCTGAGATTGCGTAGAAATCGCTATTTAGAATGTTTTTAGATCGCTTTTCGTTCATTTTCACCACTTTTAAATTTCAAATTTTTAAGGAACTCCTCTCAGAAAGTATTTGCATCTCATAAGTAATTACCATGCCAAATTTCAAGATGCTAGACCCTTCAGTATCACAAAAATCACAATTTAGAACGTTTTTTAAAATGCAACCGCAAGGTGGTAGGGACGCGGACATGAAATAGATCCTATATTGGAGCAAGGGCGACATCAGCAATTTTCTAACAATTACTTTTGAAATCGGTTAGGTACTTTCTGAGATTGTGTAGAAATCTCAATTTAGAACGTTTTTCGCCCATTTTCACCCCTTTTAAATTCGAATTATTTAGGAAATTTCTTAGAATTCAATTATATCTTATAAGTAACTACCATGTCTAGTTTCAAGTTTCTAGCCCCTGCAGTATTACAAAAAAAACAATTTAGATCGTTTTTTGCTCCTTCAACCTCATTGGGGTAGTGGCATGAATACAGCCTATGAAATGCAGCCTACATGAAATACAGCCTATGTCGGAGCGTTGACTGTCACCATCGTTTTCACACCATTATTTTAAAAATCGGTTCGGTACTTCCTGAGATAACGCAGAAATCGCAATTTAGATAGTTTTCTAGAACGCATTTCGCTCATTTTCACCCCTTTTAAATTTCGATTTTTTAGGAAACTAGGGGGCTCTGCCCCCTACGAGCTACGCTAGTCAACCCCCGTTCAGACACCGCAGACTCTAAAAGTACGCTAATTTGATCGGCTTTAAAAATATTTTGGAAGATTCAATTATAGTTTAAAAAACAGTGGCGATCTCCGCATAAACGAATTTCTATTCATTTCTCTTTGATTGGGAAATTTTAAGGCCAAATTTGCTGCGGTACTACTTGATTATCCCGTCGACCAATTTCGCCAAATTATATAAATTGCCAAACCACTCGCCAAATTATACAAATTGACGTAATTTTTATTTTAAATAACAAAAGAACAAATAAATTAGTGCAACATTAATAAAAATAGAAATAAAACGTCGAAATAAAAAAAACTTGATGACCTAGACACGTGTAACTTGCTTAAAGTCAAGAGAATGTTACGATCAACCATTATTGGCATTTAATCTTATAGTCTGGCGGATGATAGATTTTTGGTCGACGGGATAACTAAGTAGTACCAAAGATGGAATCGCTGTTTTCGTCTTTGATTAAGTAAAATAAGTTAAACATTTCAAAATAAGCTAATATAAAAGGAGTTAAGTAAACAGAGTCTTTGTCTCCCGGTATTTTTTAACAAAGCGAAAGGAAAGTTCTTTTAAATAAGACATTTTAAATTAATCGTTTTTAATCTGACGTAATTTTGACCAAACTATTCTTTCTCTTTTTTATATTCACGTGAAAATACTTTTGTTACAAATGAAATATTATTTGCGCTTTCCTAACAAAAATTGTTGAAAAGTATTCTCTCAAAATATCAAAAAAATTCCTAGCGCAATTTCTAAATTTAAACTGTGTTGCAATATTATTTTGTGTTCATTTTATGCAATAACTGTAATATGACTTAAATATGACGTAATTTCTCCTATTTAAGAATTCTAACGCATGTTAATGAACTTATTATTTTAAAATTTCCTTTCTCTCTTAAAATCACGTGTAAATATAGTTTTATGAAGTAATTTTCAATAAGTTCCTGTTTTTTATACGGAATTATTTAATTCTGATTTGAAAGTTTTTTTTCCTCTTTATAATAGCCTCGTGTAAATAACTTTTTAATTTGAAGCAAACATTATTGTTTGCGCTTTTTATACAATTGGCAACAGTTTAAATTAGTACAATTTTCTGAAATAAGTAAAAAATATCTCTCGAAATGCTGAAAATTTGAATTTAAAATAGAAATAAAACCTCAAAAAATAAGTCAAATTAAGAAAAGAATTACAGTCTGCACACCGGGAACTTCAATATAAAATGATCTAAAAATGATTAAATTCCCATGAACAGTTTTTGCTCCCATAAAACTTTTTTAGTGGAACGATTTTGTCCACCTTTAGCATTAAATATCTCTTAAAATAATTCTTCGATTTGAAAACTGTCTGCATCAGCGTGTTTATCAAACATTTCTGTATAATACTACCGATTTTCATATTTTTGTATGCATTATTTTTCTGAATATTAACGGAGAAAGACCTCCGGTCACAAAAAAATCAAAACCGGCGGTGGCGGCGGCGGTGACAGCGGTAGTTACTTGCTTTTAGAATAGAGAGATGTTCTTAGAGATCATTTGTAACTTATAAATAACTGTCCTGCCTAATGTAAAGATTTTAGGCCCTTCAGTAACACAAAAATCGCAATTTAAAACTTTTTTGCTTCTGCAACCCGTAGATGGTAGTGACACTGACATGAAATAGAGCTTATGTTAGAGCAAGGATTGTCATCATCCATTTCCAACCATTACTTTTGAAATAGGTTGGGTTCTTTCTGAGTTTGCGTAGAAATCGCCATTTAGAACGGTTTTAGAACTCTTTTCGCGCATTTTCACCCCTTTTTAATTTCGATCTTTTTAAGAAATGTCCTTACAGATCATTAGTATCTTATAAGTAACTACACTGTAAAAAAAATTCCGCAACGTTCCTGGGAAAAAATGGGTAGATGAGTTGCCCATTATTTCCAGGAAACATTTCTTGAAAATGACTGGAACTTTACTGTATATGTTGAAAACTTTCTACAGAAAAGCCAGTAAGTTTCCTGCGAAATACCAGAAATATTTCTGTTGCCAGCAAAACATTACTGACGTTTCACAGCATGCGGGATCCGCTGACGATTTTTACATTTCCAGTTGACAATTTTCGCTTTATTATCATTATTTGTTAGAATGAAAAAATATTTTGAAATTGACATCAAAATTATTATTTATAATTTACACTAAAAAATAAATTTTCAGTTAAAATTCAATAAAGTAAATATATATATGATATATTGTTTCTGAACTTTGCTTAAAATATATAAATGTAAATAATAATTAGAAAAAAGAATCTAGACATAAAATATTTTGGATTTTCGTTAGTAATTATGTTAGTTTACAAGTTAGATAAAATACATATAAATTTTTATGAAAAAAAAAAAAACCTAAACGTAATTGTATATTTTTTCCGAAAAAAAAAATTCAAATTTGCAGCAATTCAAAGTGCAAAATACATATCAAATTTAAATCAAATTGTAATAAAGTGTTAAAATATAAAATTAATTAAAAAAGAAAAAAAAAGTCCGGAGGTAGCATCGAACTCGGGCCGTAAGGGTGGCGCGCGAGCTTTCTGCGTCCACACCACGAAAGACACGTTGAGAGCTGAAAACGAATGGGTATTTGAAACGTATGCTAAACCTCGGCATCTAATTTCTGAAAATCTAAGTCCCATTTGAAGAAATCCTTTCACAAGAATAATTAGAGATAAGAACTCTAAAACATACTTTAAATTAATCAAAATCGGTGAGAATCATGTTTGATGGTCCCCTGGTTAATAGAGATTCAAATAATAGGTGTATTTTTTTTTACACGGTCTGCTCCTTAAACATTCCACAGACAAGTACGAGAGATAATCTCTTAGAGATGTCACGGAGGTATTGTATTTTCATCTGAATTGTCTTGACAATAGAGACGTAAAGGATTATGTCGTCTATTGATTTATTTGCATTCCATACTGATTTTTTTACATTCATTTAAGGAATTCTTTTTCGACACTCGCGCGCGAGCAACGGATTATAGCAAAAAAATAATAAATGGCGGCCGCAGCGTTGTGCTGTTTCCAAATTTGGTTCAGGAACGTTTCAGATAAGAAAACCATAATTTCATAGGAAAGAGCTAAATTATTCTGAAAACCTGAGAAAATGCGAAACGTTCCTGGATTTTACATGGAACGTTACCATTTTTTTTTACAGTGTACCATTCCAAATTTCATGTTTCCAGATCCTTCAGTAACACAAAAATCGCATTTTTAGAAAGTTTTTTGCTCCTGCACCCAGTTTTGGCCAGTGGCAGGGGCATAAGATGTAGCCTATGTCCAAGTTCGACTAACACCATCATTTTGATACCATTACTTTTGGAATCGGTTCAGTAGTTCGGTAGTTAGCTTACCTTCTACAAATAAACAATTTTTACCTCTCTATAATAATACTAGCAAACCCCGCGGCTTTGCTCGCGTAATAGTTGAAATATGCCGAGTGATATTTGCAGATTATTTTTTATTAGAAAAACACTTTTTGAAAGAATTCAAAAATTACAAATTAAGCCACAGTTTGACTAAAATTTATTATAAAAGTGCAATAGACAGAAATGAGATTTTAACTAATAAGAACAACTAAAACTAATTGCAATTAAATGATAATTTAGAAAGTGTTTTGAGACTTTAATACTCATTTCATGCGGTCATTTCAGTATTCATTTGAAATTTTGAATTTTTTAGAAACCATCTTAACACATTTACATCTTAAAATTAAACATCATGTCAAATTCCAAGCTTGATTTGAAACCAATAACTTCTGTAATCGGTTTATTTTTTTAACTGAGATTCCATAGAAATCGTAATTTAGGATTCTTTTAAAATGCTTTTCGCTCCTTCCTTTCGCTTCACCCTTTTTTAATTTCGAATTTATTTTCGATTGTTCTTAGAGGACATTTATATTTTATAAGAAACTACCGTGCTATATTTAAAATTTCTAGCGTTTTCAGTACCGTAGAAATCGCAATTTAGAAAGTTTTTTGCTCCTGCAACCCTCGACATGGAATATAGCTTATGTTTGAGCAAGTTCTATCACCGTCAATTTGCAACCATTATGTTTGAAATTGGTTTCGTATTTCATACGATTGCATAAAAATCGTAATTTAGAACCCTTATAGAACGCTTTTCGCTCACTTCATCCTTTTCAATTTGGAATTTTCTTTCGACAATTCTTAGAAAGCATTTGCATCATTGAGGTAATTACCTTTCCAAATTTAAAATGTTAGACCTCCTCAGTAACACAAAAACGCATTTTTTAAAGAAATGTCCTTAGAGATCATTAGTACCTTATAAGTAACTACCATTCCAAATTTCATGTTTCTAGGCCCTTCAGTAACACAAAAATCGCATTTTTAGAACGTTTTTTGCTCCTGCACACCCTTTTGGCCAGTGGCACGGACATAAGATATAGCCTATGTTCTAAGTTGGACTAACATCATCATTTTGATACCATTACTTTTGGAATCGGTTCGGTAGTTCCAGAGCTTACCTCCTACATATAAACAATTTTTACCTCGTTATAATATTAGTATAGATAGATTACTATAGATAGATTAGTATAGAAGATATGTAACTCGCATCCGGAGCTTTTCGCGAAATTAGCGTCAGAAAAAAATCACACCAACGGGGTGTGTATATCACATTGTGTATGAGAGAGGGTAAATTTTTATATTCCAATGTAAATTGTATAAATAGCAGTTGATGTTATAAAAATGATTCAAATATTTAAATTTCAAAGTAAATGTTTCTTACACATACACACATATTGTAAAATATATTTAATTTCACACATTTAATTCACCATACTTTTCAACGGAAAATGGCGGTTAGTTTTCTTCCAAACACGTGATTCCTATGGACTCGAACTCAGATTACCGAATATTGTCCTCCATTTTTTTCACAATTTCGTCAATTCTGTTTATAGAAATATTCATGGCTTCAAAAGTTAGGAAATAAAGTTATTCTTAAGGAGGATTATGCAATTATGCGTTATTACTATAAAATAAACTGAACATTTAAAAAAAAAAAATGCATGCTGAAATAAATTTTCGATTTTCTTTTTCATTCGTCATTTCTATTTCATTTTTTCTGCATATCACCTGTTCTTTTAGGAAGGTATATAAAAGATAATGGACTAATTTCCCATAATTGGGTCACCCGCCAATTGGAGTATTTTTCTATATTTTTGGAAGATTCAATTATTCTTGAAGACTGTGGATGGTGAACTAGATTACAAAAGATTAGACGGATTTTCTAATTAGCTATTATTATATTTATAATTTTTTGTTACGAAGCAAACGAACAAAATTCGATATTATCTGGTGGCACGGCAGCGCCCCTGCCAAGTCGAGAAAGCACAGCCGTAAGCATCCTTTTCTGGAAGCAACTCAGGGTACTTTTGACAGCCCTATATCCCTTCGCTGGAATTTCCCAGGAACTTGAAACTTTGTTTTTCTAAAAGTACTCTTCAAACGGAAGCAAATGGTAAAATTTCCACGTTTCCATCTTTTCTAGTTCAGAAAATATATGAACTCAAAGTTTCGCTTTTTCGACACTGACTGACTCACCGATCATCAAAAATCTGAGGTACATCCTGTAGCCCTAGAAACTTTAAATTTGGTAAGAAAGTAGTATTTGGGATACAAAGAAAGGAAAAATTAAAAAATTTGGAAAATTCGAAAAAAAAAAATCGAAAATCTTATTTTCCGTAATCGGAACTGTTGCTCACTGATTATCAACATGATAAAACGCAGTTTGTCAACTAAACCATCGGTTTTTCAACTATACTAAATCGAGCCCGAAATAGCTGGGTCCTGAATACAGTAAAATTCTTTTTAATTGACTAGAACAAATAAAGGTACTACTTGATTATCCCGTCGACCGAAAAACTATCGCCAAACTATAAGATTCAACGCTAATAATGCGGATGATCGTAAATGTTGCATTCACTTGACATTAAGCACCATACAAGTGTTTGTTACGTCATCAAATGATTTTTAAATCGACTTTTTACCTGTAGTTTGATTAAGGTTTTATTAATTTATTTGTTTTTTCGTTATTTAAAATAAAAATACGGCAATTTGTATAATTTGGCGAATTGTTTGGCGAAATTGATCGACGGGATAATCAAATAGGGCACAGATGTCATATTCGCCCCATATTGGCGCGATTGTTTTCTGACGCCAATGTCATATACGCAATGTATACTTAACCGGCGCCAAAGTGTCGTTATTTTGCTTGATATGGTAACACGGATGTTGTTGTTTATGCTGTTGTTTTCGCCAAATAAGCGTCGGAAAAAAAACGCGCCAATATGTGGCGAATATGACATCTGTGCCTCAAATAGTACCCAAATAAAATTAATTTATTTTACCAAATGTTAATTTAGTGAATTTAAATATTTTATAAATATTCTGCAAATGGGCGATTCCGTGGAGAGTGTCACACACGTAACGCAAGCTTTAATTTGCATTTATTCAATTATTTATTAAATTTTAATGTTAATTCTGGTTTTAAGTGGTATGGTAAATAAGTTATTACCATATTTTTAAATTTAAATGTGTGGCAATAAAACTCACAGAAGTATATCATTTAATTTCATTACTCAAAACGTGCTTTTTTTCTACTTCAGAAAAAAAGCACATTTTGAGTATGAAATTAAATGATATATTTCTGTGAGTTTTACTTACACACATTTAAATTTAAAAATATGTTAATAACTTATTTACCACACCACTTAAAATCAGAATTAACATTAAAATTTAATAAATAATTGAATAAATGCAAATTAAAGCCTGCGTTACGTGTGTGACTCTCCGCATGGAATCGCCCAAATATGCTAACATTTCTTGATAGATAGCAGCTCTTATACTTTTGCTATATTTAGCATCACTACCATATTATTTTAAACATCGCTATAGTTTGATGCAATGTCAATAGACCATGGCGCAAAATTAGCAGCAGTTTTAAAAGCAAGAGAATTTTGCTGTCAAACTTACCTCATATTTACAAAATAGCTCACATTTGTTGCCAAACTATTGACGTAGACGTAGACAACAATTGTTGAAGAATAATAAATACAATGTTTATAAAACATGGAGAGTGGCACTCAGGATATGACTAACATAATCGCATACGTAAAAAAAAAGTTTATTTTTTTTTAAATGGCAATACAAACTCCCCTGCGATGTATAATTTTTTAAAATATGTTTTTTAGGTACTCAAATTATCGATTTGGAATTCAAAATCAAAATTCTACATTCCCCTCTCTCTAAAAAAAATGACATATTGAAAAGAAGTCAATTATTTTTATAGTTAAAACTTAAACATTATCACTTTTGCACCACTATGACGTCATTTTCTCTGACTTTTCACTTTCAACCGTGCTAAGACTACGAGTGGTAGATATGAATATTCAGTTAACAACCGTTAGTGGACTTCCAAGGGAGGCCATTTTTCATCTGTAACCGAAATCCGCAATAAACGATGCCTTTAACATTAATTATGATGGGGAAATGAAACTGTCCGCATTAACCGGACATACGTCTTAAGAGGAGACGCATTAACAAAAATTCCGCTATATTCTCCTCAACTTATTGATGTTTTGCGGATAGTATCACATTTCTACATTTACTAAAACAAAATAAATATTTAAAAAAAAAACTACCGAGCTATGCTCGGTATACTGTGTACTAAAATCATTTAAATAATAAAATTATTACGATTTACTTTAAATTCGAAAGTATGAAGGATTGAAACTTTTGTGTAAAATTCTTTCACCTACTTGTTTCTAAAAATAACTTGATTGTAGGTGTTACATATCAAAAAGATGAATAACTGAATTTCAAATTTTGGCGACACAGTTTTTCATTGTGTAAAATTTGAATTCTAGATGTCAGTGTGCATCTGCAAAATTGCTGAAAAGACGCGGTAACGAAGGGAAACGCGAAATTGTATGATATTCCAACGAAAGACATTGTTGATTGAAGAAAGTTTGAAAGGAAAAAACTGAAATGGTATATTTTGATCACAGCGAAGAAGGTCCTCATCGAGTAGTTCCTACATCTGGAGATCGTTCGTATCTGTTTCATCTATATTTTCTTTTCTGTGCTAGGTAACATAGCCTAGTCGTATGATATCAGATGTGCTATAGTTGAGTATGTTGTTGCGCACTGGGATTAGCTGGGATTAGTTTCTTACGAGGTCACTTTGACGTTCTACTTCCTCTTCTTAACAGCTAGCAATAATCTATTATTTTTCCAAATGAAAACCTATCACAGAGAGAAATCAACTAGAGAAAAAATTAGAAGACATATTGAGGTCAAAAGGGGAAGGCCTAATCGTTCCGAGAAATCACGTTCTCAACAGCCCCAAGAAGCTAGAGCTCTCGTCAAAACCATTTTAGAAAACAAAAACACACATTAAAACGTTACAACGATTCACACTCTGAAATGGGAAGACGTAGCTCGCTAAGAAGTCGCGCGCTGTTCTGTTGCCCACCCTGGTATGAATATTGGAGCTTACTGACGAAAAAGGTCTAGAGGTAAGCTACAGTTTAAAATAAACACTTTAGAAAACATTACGAGAGCTATAACTAAAAAAATGGGAAATAGATTGGAATCAGACAAAGTTATAAAATGGACTCTGCACAGTAGAATTAATTTTGGTTGAATAGCTCATAAATTGAAACAAAAACTAATATAGTTACTAGAAAATTTGAATGAATAGATTTCAAACAGTAGCACACATGCCAATTCGCTTTTCTAGGAAAAGCGGAACATCGAAGTTATCAGGAGCCATAAAGTCTATGAAGTTAAAGATAGTGTAATTGAAATCTACACTACTGGAAAAGCTTTCTTTGACTTTCTCCTTACAAAAAGAAGTGAAATCCCATCAAAAACATCTCATGTAAAAAAAAAGCCAAGTCTCCTGACTCTTTGACCGTAAAAAGTTCTGATATCATGTGTAGAGCCAAGCTTAGCTCTCTTATTAACTCTGATATTTTAATTCACAAATTACTTCTAGTCTCTACACCTTTAGTAAATGATTATTTTGTGACTTGGCAATGACGCAGCACGAGAATGTAAAGGCTGTTGTTTACATTTTAATATTAACGTTTATTTATAAAGTTTTGCATAAAATAGTTTCTATAAGAGCACTGAACGCATATGTATTTGTAGCATGGAAATAATTTTACATTACATTGTAAGCCCGGATGCGAAAACTCTCTACTGGTCAAACTTGATGTCCGGAGTTTTGGGTGATTTTCTTCCTATGTAACGTGAATACGAGCCAGACCCCTCTTTTACAAAGACCCCCAATCGGTGCATCCCTCCTTCAGGCTTCTTCTATCCCTCGTGTTCATATTCAGCCTTAATCAAACAACCTAATCCCAATTCAAAACATAAGTAAAGTGTTTACGCAATAACTTTCCTGTGCTGCGTAAATGCCAAGTCACAGAATAATCATTTACTAAAGGTGTAGAGACTAGGAGTAATTTGTGAATTAAAATATCAGAGTTAATAAGAGAGCTAAGCTTGGCTCTACACATGATATCAGAACTTTTTACGGTCAAAGAGTCAGGAGACTTGGCTTTTTTTACATGAGATGTTTTTGATGGTATATTTTTCATCTTCTGTTATTGTAATATCACCAAAAAAGTAGTAATTGCAAGGTACTAAAAAACTTTGTATTACCAATGCATGGAAAAATATTTGTCAATTTATCAGTTAGCATATATAAGAAAAAATATACAATTCTGATTAGATAAAATTTAGATCATTATAAAGCAATTTCGTATGACAGACAGTCCCATAAATTAATCTTAGTGACAAATAAACGATTATTTTCAATATCGGGATTACTTAGGCAACATATCGAAGAATAATTTAATCTTAAATATAAAGGAAATAGTAAGTCTATATATATCTCTGGGTTTTTATACTCATTAGAAAAATGCAAAGAAAATATTCGGTTCAAGTATTCATAAAAAAGATTTTTACTAAAAATTTTGCGTAAGTAGCGATTTTTGTCATTGTCCGTTCTATTTAAGGTATGGATTTTTGTTGGTAAAAGATCTATAATTGTGAATAGAAATTTGACATAATGAAATGAAAAGAAGTTTGGCTGGTAAGTAACTTTGTTTTGTAACTAACTCTGCTACATTTCTAACAATATATTTGCAAACACTTCTAATGTTTGAAGTGAACCTTGGGTTAATACGATTATGGAAGGCTAGGAAGATTTTATTTGATGTAAATGTTTATATTTCTACCAGTATTAGTCATCGAGAATTTTTTTTAAGGTTAACGGTTACATGATTGGAACTGGTCTATAAAATAAAAAGGCAATGGAAATGACGTACTTTTAATTTTATTCAATTAATTCAGATTTAAAAACCCACATTTTGTATGCTTCATTTTTCTTTTGAATATGATGGTTAAACACTGCTGCGTTTTGTGTGCAATAATTTATTGCACTTTTGAGTGTATTTTGTCTTCTGGAATCTGAAGATTGAAAACTGTAATATACCTGCCAGAAGAAGACTTATATTGCGAAATATAACATAATGTAGAATGAAGTTCTATTCAAGCTGTTAGAACAATCATATCGTAAAGCTGAGAGACCCAGAGACTAAGAACTAGCAAACGATTGTGGAACATCCGAAAATTATTTAAATATAATGGTCAATCTCTGCAATCATTGCAATGTTCAATATTTTAGTAGTATGCTGACTAAAGAATATTTTAACTCCTGTTGCCATAACCGCCTCATTTCCCTACCAAACTCCACTATAACTGATAAACTAAAAGAGTTCTTCTAAATAGCCCAAATTTTGTCCAACGCATAAGATTGTTAAATATCGCGATGGCGTTCGCATTTTTTACATCAATGCGAGAGGACATTCCAATTGATTGTCCATGTTGCTTTAAAATACAAAGTAACATTAGGTCAAATGCTCTGTTTCGTGTGATTTAATGTTCGTTTGAAAAAAAAAAAAGACCAGCGCAGCGGGCACAGCCTGCTAGTATGCTTATAAAGGAATTTCAGGAAGATAGTGTCCTTAACAAAATGATGAAAATTTTGTTTATTTGGCGATATATCACCGGTTGCCGATGGAATTAAAAAAAAAAAAAAACTTATGTGTCAAATACTCTTTAAGCAAAACAGTTTTATGTTGAACTTGTTTAAAAAAGTTATGTTAAAAAACTTTAGTTTTGTCAGTTTTAGTTTGTATTATCTATAATTTTGTCATATATATTTATATCAACCCTATATATATATATAAAATTCTTATGAAATGAATTTATGAAACGACTAATTAAATGACTGTGGGGACAAGGAACCTTAATATCCTTAAAAATATATATATTTTTTTTTTTTTTTGTAAATTTCACCTAATTATTATTCAAGGGTACATTATATGCATTATGGTATGCATTTATCACACTAAAATTATTATTATTATTTTTTTTTTTTTTGAGAAAAAATTGGAATTTTCCGCGTCATTTTAGAAATCTTCGAAATGCCCCTTGCGCATTCCATATCAATGAAAATCCCCAATATTTTTTATAAAAGTTTGATTTATATATATAAATAAAATAGAGCATCTAATTTTATATATTTGAATTTAAAAGTAAAAAATAAAAATTAAAAAAAAAATGAAATTTTTGCGAACAAATTTCAAAAATTTTCATTTTTTTTTTTTTTTTAACCTTTAAATTCAAATATATAAAATCCGATGCTTTTTTTTATTTATATCCATAAATCAAACTTTTATAAAAAATATTGGGGATTTTCATTGATATGGAATGCGCAGGGGGCATTTCGAAGATTTTTAAGACAACACGTAAGTAAATTTCCATTTTTTTTCATAAAAAAGAATTTTTTTTAATATTTTTTTGTGATAAATGCATGCCATGATGCATATAATGTACCCTTGAATAATATTTAAGATAAAATTTACAAAAAAAAAAAAAAAAAAAAAAATGAAAAAATTTGGAAATTTGGAAATTTTCTCGAAAAAATTTCAAAATTTTTCAATTTTTTTTTACCATTAAGATCAAATATATAAAATTCGATGCTCTATTTGATTTATATATATAAACCAAACTTTTATAAAAAATATTGGGAATTTTCATTGATATGGAATGCGCAGGGGGCATTTCGAAGATTTTTAAGACAACACGTAAATTTCCATTTTTTTTCATAAAAAAGAATTTTTTTTAATATTTTTTTGTGATAAATGCATGCCATGATGCATATAATGTACCCTTGAATAATATTTAAGATGAAATTTACAAAAAAAAAAAAAAAATTGAAAAAATTTGGAAATTTGGAAATTTTCTCGAAAATTTTTCAAAATTTTTCAATTTTTTTTTTACTATTAAGATCAAATATATAAAATTCGATGCTCTATTTGATTTATATATATAAACCAAACTTTTATAAAAAATATTGGGGATTTTCATTGATATGGAATGTGCATTTAGAAGATTTCTAAGACGACGCGTAAAATTCCATTTTTTTTTTCTCAAAATAATAATAATAATAATAATGTTTTTTTTTGTGATAAATGCATGCCATAATGCATATAATGTACCCTTGAATAATATTTAAGGTGAAATTTGCAAAAAAAAAAAAATATTTTAAGGTCCCTTGGCCCCTTATGTTTCACAGTTATTTTTCAATAAATAATGAAGGCTTGGCGTTGAAATTAACACCAATTATCCGTATTGATCCACAGGTGTTAAAACTGGTATTAGAATTTTAAAATTTGATCTAGTTTTTGAGTTATTATTTGTTTTATAATTTTAATGACATTTCTGTAATGATGGCAATTAAATTACTCCATTTTTGTGGGGAAAAAAAAGGAGAGAACAATTAAAAACTATACGGACTATTAGATTTATTTTTTTTTTATCATTTTTAAATTGGAATTGGGATTATCTTTTACTTCAATCGATAGTGAAACAATATTGTGATTAACTTTCTACGCAATATATATAATCCTAATGAAACCAATTTCTGAAACGAATTTCTGAAACAGTTTTATGAAAAGAGGGAATAAACGACTGATTACGTCTCATGGCTATTTCTCCTATGATATGCAAGGATCGGCGGTGAAATTAACATTAATTATCCTTATTGATCCACAGTTGTCGACACTGGTATTAATTAAAATTGGAATTAGTTTTCGAGAAACTAAATTTTTCTAATTTTAATGATATTTCTGTAATGATGGAAACTAAATTACTCCAATTTTTGTGTAAAAATGGGGAGAACAGGGAAAAACTATAGGGATTTTTAGATTACTTCGTCTTTGTCATTTTCAAATTGAAACTGAAATTGAAATTATTTTTTATTTCAATCGTTAGTGAAACAATATTGGGATTAAATTTCCACCATATATAAAATCCTAATGAAATGAATTTACGAAACGATTTAATGAAACGACTAATTAAACGACGGATTATGTTTCGCATCAATTTCTCCTACAATAGGAGGTGCTATCGGAACGTTCACGGATTGTTATCACTGCGACTGCCTTTGTGAAAATCATGGTTAAAGTAAGTAAAGGTCACATTGTCCAAAACGTCCATTACTCAAGTCAATACTTGACTTCAATGTGCGAGCACTCAACTTGTTGCTATGAATTCTTTCTCGACTTCGTGTTTTGAACAGTTTGCGATTTAGCAATGGTGTGTGCATCAACTTTTCCGTGAAGCTCAGTAAATATGCAGCCGAAACTCTTGAAATGATTTGAGTGGCTTTTGATGATGAAGTTAGATGATTGCCTAGGATTAAAAGGGTGTGAACATCGAAATATCACAATACGTCGTATTATATTAATCATTAAAGTAACCTATTCCATATAATTAATTTAAATTTATGATAATAACACACCCAAGGATCAATGGTGCTATTTTTAAAACTATACGATACGGTAATTTAAAAATATATAATAATTCTTAACCTAAAAAGTAGTCGTTTCTCGTGTAGCAATGCATTTTTATACAGATCATTTTTGGCAGGTCTGTAACATTCGTCATTCTGAGAAAATGTTATATTTATAACCGAAACTGCAATTTTTGTAAATTGCTTATTTACGATGATATTTTGATAAAACTACTGTATTGCGATTAATATTTTGTTGCATACTGTCCCCCTAGCGAAAATACTTCATAGAGCTAATATAGAACCCTATAGAATTCTTTCAAGTTCTGTAGAATACCTTTCTATAGAACAGGCGTGTCCAACCTTTCAGTAAACAGGGGCCTCTCACAGGGGCCTTCAGTAAACAGGGGCATCTAATCTAGTTACAAACAATGGAGGGCGCCATTATTCACTTGACTTAAATCATGCAACAATACTCGTATTATCTGAAGCTTCCAAACGCTTTGGAATTAACTGATATATGTACCAGTGAATCTTAAAAGAGAAAAAAAAAGTTTAAAACTAGAAAACAGGAATGCTGCTTTTTCAGAATTTAGTGTTGCCCCCGATGAAAAAAAATATACATTCGAACCCCGATTTAACGAATCGTTCGGGACTATCAACTTTGTTCGTTAAATCGAGATTAAACGTTAAATCGGGATAATAAAAATAATATTTTTATACAACAGAACAAGTTTTTAAAATGGCAATAAATAAGGAGAACGATATTTACCTGATGTTAAACATTTGATGCTTTAAGGCTGTTCTTAACTGCTCCGCTCAACAAGCGCATAACGTTTTGATACATTTGCAAATTCATTTTTTAACGGAAAGGTGTAAAATTGGAACGTCTGGCCATGGAAGCAATTTGAAATTGAACTGTTTTTTTTTTCATTTTTTGATCAAACAATTACCTATTGAGTTATAAGCCATTTTGAGCACGTGACAAACACGTTTTTCGCCCGCTCTTGAGTGCTCTTTCTTCCTTCGTGAAGAAATTCGACTCAAAACGCCTACTTTGATGCTATTTTGTGACAAATCTATTGCTTTTGAAAAAAAATGGAAAAAACAGCTCAATTACATAGTTCCTGAACAACAACACCAGCCAGTTTGATGCATTTGCGAACAAAAATAAATTAAAACTTATGTCAGAAAGTTGTCCTTTTCGATTTGAGAACACTCTGTAAGAACACTCTGAAGAAAACACCCTGTATAAAAATTGATTCTTTTTTTATGTACTACTGTAAATCAAAAATATTGTAATTAGGAAAAATCTCATTTATTCAAATTTTATCGATAAATTATAAGACATCTTTTATAGATGTTTCTTTGCTTTGTTTTGATTTTGTATTCCGGACTTCTTTATCGGGTTTTTTTCTGAAGTTGTGAAAACAGTGCCATCAACATCATGAGCCATCAACTACCGTTTCAAAGTATCCAAACCGCTAACTGCTTTTTTGAACGTTACATGCGCCATCTCTATTTCATCTTCTTCATCCGATCCGCTACTACTGATTTAACAACCTCGGTGAAACGTACATTTTCGAATGCAGATATTTCTGCATCACAAGATACATATTTAGAAAATTAACAATCAGGGACATTGAAAATTCATAATAAATATTAGAAAATATCTTCAAATTTTCATTTTTTTACATCAAAAATTATTCGTTAAATCAGGATTATAAATTCGTTAAATCGAAGTATTTTTGTTCCATTTTCGTCTGAACCATAAAAAAATCGAGAAATTCGTTAAATCGGGGCTCGACTGTTTACGTACATATAAATAGTACAAAACATATTTCAATTTTGAGACCTACAGCACACGCTTTTATTTTATGTAAAATGACGTCATTCGCATCCGCTGAAGAATTCCACATTTACGATCCACGCTTAAACATCTACAGTAAAGTAAGCATAGGATGTCACTTTCGCGAAATATACACATGCAGCAAAAAGATGCCATCATTAAAGAAACTCGACCAATAAAAAAGGCTGTCTATTGATTCATAGGCCTTCATTTGTTTGTAACGTTAATATGGATACTGAAAATTAAATATAGTTTATAAAAGCTCCATCTTTTAACAGAAATCATTTGTTTACATTTTTTCAAAATAGCACGCATTTTAATTAAATTTTCTTTTGGTTATTATGAAAAAATGACAACGAAAATATATAATTAATATTTTACAACTATTTTCCCTATACTTTCTACAGAAATGGAGTACTTCCGTCTCCAATATTAAGCAAATGGTTCCAAAAACTACAAAAAATATTAATATTTTAAAAATAAATGGAGATGCAGTTTTCAAGCAAATTGCATTTAAAAGTACTTTTTTTCAATACGGTGGTCTAAAAATTGAAAATGTGCGATGCTTAGAAGTTTAAAAAAATGCTATAAAGTATTTAATCTTACTGCTTTGTTTTACGACTGGCTTCTGTAAGGTAACGTTATTTTTTGAAGATGACACAAAATAAGCTGGGAGAAAGAAATAGCATACCGTACCGAGGGCTGATAAATAAATTATTACATGAGAAATGCCATTAATAGTGAAAATTACGTCATATATTAAAACGAAACATTTAAAACGAGTTTCATTTCGGAGAATTTGAATGTGACATTACATGGTATAAAAGTAGTGCTACTAGCAAATTTGTTTATATATTATTTCACTTAATGCAGTCTAAATAAAAGTAAATGTATGGACAAAATACTTTCATTTTATTTTGTGTGATTTACTATTCGATATATATATATATTAGAAAATTCGGATATACTTATCAATTAAGATAGACAATATACATTGTGAAATATGCATGATGGTGCACTATAATAAAGAAAAGAATTCATGAATAACCTACGCCCGTTCCTGCAAATATCTAAAACTCGATCAAAATATAAAATATAAGCTTAAAATTTTCGAAACACTTTTCAATACTGTGGTTCTAAAAGCTATTCCCAAGCAGGCCGACGCTTTTAATATCGAAAGAATAGGGAGGATATCGTCGTCTGAAATATAACTACATTTTTAACATATTCATTTCATTCAAGCTGATTTTAAAATTTGTGGTTGATGTTACTTATCAATTCCGAAAACAGTCATCAGCTGTTACGACAGCGATGAATGAGTCCATGGTAACCGAATAATAACCCATTCAAACGGAAACTCATGTCAACTCGATTACAGAAGATAGCCGCTGATATAGTGATAATATCGTTAAATATTGCTCAATCTGGTAATATTTTTTAAACAGGGCATATTACTGTGGTTTTAGAGGCTGCGAAACCTGAACGGGGGTTGGCGGGAGTACCTGGCAGGGTGCGGACCCCACTAGTATAATGAAATTTAACGATCATAATTTACGATTTAAAACAAAATTTAAATTGATTGAAAAATTATTGTACGGACGAAAAGCTTTTATTTAATTTGAAATAAATCTGTTTGTAAATTTAGGTGTCGTTCAATTATTTTAATATTATCTCAACAAAAGCATATGGCAGAATTTTCCTACAAAAAATTACAATTAAAATTTTTTCGCCGCTGAATTGAAAAAAATATGTATTTTCAAATATAATTTGTTTCAAATAAATGCGTTTTGAAATAGAGTTACTAGGCGATTATCTATCTATATTATAAAGATACAAAAAGGACGTTTCTGTGCGTAATGGTGGCGTCATTCTGCGCTTAACGATAACATTTTCATTTTAATCTTTTGCTACTGCAATTTTTTTAACTTCTAAATATTGCATAATTTAAATTTTTACATCGCCGCATAGGAAAACATTGTACTTTTAAATGAAATTTGTTTGAAACCTGTATCGAAATTTAGTCATTTTTTATAACTTTTTAAGTATATCTTTCAAGTATGTTTTTTTTTTTTTTTTTTTTTTTTTTTTTAATCTATATCTATCGCGGGCAGGTTCTATTACGGAAGAATAATCATAACCCATTCACACTAAAACAATATAAAGAGTCCAGACTTTGTCTCCGGCTAATAATCTAGAACGAAATTAAAGCTTTATAAGTAAATAAATTAATAAAATAAAATAAATAAAACATAAATAAAACATATATGCAATCAAACAATTTAAATTTTTACACCGTCATTATAGTTCAAAAACGTACTTTTAAATGAGTTTTTTTTTTTAAACTTGCATCTCCATTCAGTCATTTAAAAATATTTTTCAAGCATGAATTATTTAAATCTATCTCTATCGAGTGCAGGCTTCATTGCGGAATAATATTAACAACCCATTCCACTTAAAATAATATATAATGCAGCATTTGTCTCCGGATAATATTCCATAACGAAATTAAAAATTAATAAATAAATTTTAAAAATAAAACATAAATTTAACTTATATGCAATCACAAATTTTGAATTTTTACACTGTCGGATAGGAGAAAAAACGTACTTTCAAGCATTACAAGTATAACTTGTTTGAAAACTGTATCATTTTACTGATTAGAATTATTTAACACATTTTTAATGAGTGGTAAAAACGTCAAAGAGATATAATCAAAATCAAAATAGAAAAAAAAAAAATGTTAGCATGTTTTTGTAAACTCTGTATGAAATCATAACAAAGGAATAAAATATAAATTTGAACATTATCGGCTTATTCTAAACGTGCAGAAATCGCCTGTCTACATATTGCCAGCTATAAATGTTAGATCGTTTTTTTAATCAACCAAGGAGGCTAAACAAAAATATTTTTATACTACTTAACAAAACTTGAGAATTATTGCCCTATATTTAGACCGCATGAATTACAGAAAAAAGCCCAATTTTCAACAAATTATATCTTAAAAACTACTATTAAAATTTTTCACAGAACCTCTAAAGCAGAATGATTCAGTGAAAAAAAATGCCATTTTGTGGGCATTTATTTTAAACCGGAAATCTTTCTTGATAAGTTCGTCCAAATGGCGTCATAATTTTACAATTTCACAATACTAATTTCATTTTCATTTCACCAGAAACGAAATAAAAGCCAAATCTTAAAACAAAATTTTTTTTTATTGAAGCGTTGAAAATGGTCTTTTTTATTGAAAAAACTTTTAAACTGCCTTTTAATATGGTTTATTGCTAAAAATTGAGTATTTAACTCTAGAACGTCCGCGAATTTTACTCAACCTTAATAAAAACATTTTAAGACCACACTGTTAAAAATTTTGCAGCATTCTGGCAGGTTATTCGACCGTTTTTTGAAAAAACGGTTTCAAAACCATAATTTAACTATATTCTGACCATAAAATGGCCAATAATATGGTCAGAATATACTGTTAAAATTACGGTTGTGTAACCGTTTTCGGAAAAAAACGGTCAAATGACCTGCCAGAATGCTGCAAAATTTTAACAGTGCAGAATTTTTATTTGAAACTATTTCACTTATTTATTTAACTGAATTTTATTTATTTAAAATTTAACTGATTTTACGAAAAAAATTCCGGTTCGAATCGACATTTTATTATTTGATCGGTGTCGAATTGATACCAGGTGGTCGTTCTAGTGTTAATCAAATTAATATTATGGTTGTTTTCTAAACATACAATAAAACTATATAACATAAAAAAGTAAAATCTCATGTAATTTAAATGCGACACATCGGCTTGCTATACCCCCTTGTTAAAGTAAAAAAAGAAAAACTAGTCGGATGTGACAATGCCAAAACTTTCTTCTATCTCATACATGCTAATTTTTCCTGAAAAAAAGAAGCATATCAGTGCCACCGGTTAGGTGATTTACACTAAAATCTAATCAGCAACAACTTATGTCAAGTTGCAGCTGAATTTGAAGGTTGAGGAAAATCCGTGCATTACTTTTTGAGGTAGAACTATTTCGGAAATCGTAAAAAAATCTACATAGTAGCTCCACCTGTAGGTCGATTCCCACCAACAACTAATGAGGGCCAATTTATATCAGATACTAACTGAATCTGAAGTTAGTCCTTGAGACACAGTTATTGCGGAAATTGTGATAAATGCAGCCTATCAGCGCCACCTGTTGGCAATTTACTCTAAAAACTAAACAGAATAAATTTATATCAAGGACTAACTGAATCTGAAGTTTGGGGGAAAATTCGTGCATTATTTCTTGCGATAGAGCCATTGTGATAATCATGTATAATGTCGCATTGTAGTACCAGCTGTAGGGCGATTTAAACTAAAAAATAATCAGCATCAAATTATATCAACGACTAACGTACTCTGAAGTTTGATAAAAATTCGTGACTTAGTTCTTGAAATATAGGTATTTAGAAATGTGTCAAAATGGCAGCATAGCAGCACCACCTTTTGGACGATTTACACCAAAAAGTAAAGAGCACCAGTCCATATCAGGGCCTAAGTGAATATAAAGTTTTGTTAAATTCCGTTTATTAGTTCTTTAGATAGAGCGCTCACAAAATTTGTGTCACATACATACGTACAGACAGACGGGCAGACAGACAGAGAGACCCACAGAGAGACATTTTGTAAAAACAGGTTTTTCGGGTTTTCTGACACCTAAAATGTGTAAATCTGTCGAAAACCGGAATTCGAAAATTTTCATGAATCGAATACTTTCTTCTTTTAAAGATAGAAGAAAGTAATAATTATTTATATGGAAAAAGAAATATACGATTGAAAAGTTAAAATGTTTTAAATATTTCTGAACATTTTGTTAGAAAGTACAGCTATCACAGAATAGCATAAGCTTTGAAAAGGAACTGTAAAATAAATATGTTGGACAGGGAAAAATAACATTTTCGTTCACTGGGGTCCCTCACTCAAAATTCCCTATAGAAATCTAAAAATAAAAATTATATAAAAAGTCCTATAGAATCATATATAATTATCGCCCGTTTTCTATAAGCCTGTTTAACTAAAAGTTATAGAAATATCTGTAGAAGTTCAATAAAAATGTCTGCAAAAATTTTATAAAAATATCTATAGAATATATGTAGAATTTCTATAAAAAATATTCTTATATAGTGTATAATATATTCGTATACCGCCAACTGACAGTTGTTCAGCATCCCAAGTACTAACTGCGCTCGACGCTGCTTCTACCTTGCACTGTAAAAAAAATTCCGCAACGTTCCTGGGAAAAAATGGGCAGCTGAGTTGCCCATTATTTCCAAGAAACATTTCTTGAAAATGACTGGAACTTTACTGTATATGTTAAAAACTTTCTACAGAAATGCCAGTAAGTTTCCTGCGAAATACCAGGAATATTTCTGTTGACAGCAAAACATTACTGACATTTCACAGCATGCGGGATCCGCAGACGATTTTTACATTTCCAGTTGACAATTTTCGCTTTATTATCATTATTTGTTAGAATGAAAAAATATTTTGAAATTGACATCAAAATTATTATTTATAATTTACACGAATAAATTTTCAGTTAAAATTCAATAAAGTAAATATATATATGATATATTGTTTCTGAACTTTGCTTAAAATATAAAAATGTATAAATGTAAATAATAATTAGAAAAAAAATCTAGACATAAAATATTTTGGATTTTCGTCAGTAATTTTGTTAGTTTACAAGTTAGATAAAATACATATAAATTTTCATGAAAAAGAAAAGCTAAACGTAATTGTATAATTTTTCCGAAAATAAAAAAAAAAATTCAAATTTGCAGCAATTCAAAGTGTCAAATATATATCAAATTTAAATCAAATTGTAATAAAGTGTTAAAATATAAAATTAATTAAAAAAGAAAAAAAAATGTCCAGAGGTAGCATCGAACTTGGGCCATACGGGTGGCGCGCGAGCTTCCTGCGTCCACACCACGCAAGACACGTTGAGAGCTGCAAAGTAATGGGTATTTGAAACGTATGCTAAACATCGGCATCTAATTTCTGAAAATCTAAGTCCCATTTGAAGTAATCCTTTCACAAGAATAATTAGAGATAAGAACTCTAAAACATACTTTAAATTAATCAAAATCGGTGAGAATCATGTTTGATGGTCCCCTGGTTAATGGAGATCCAAATAATAGGTGTATTTTTTTTACACGGTCTGCTCCTTAAACATTCCACAGACAAGTACGAGAGACAATATCTTAGCGATGTCACGAGGTATTGTATTTTCATCTGAATTGTCTTGACAATAGAGACGTAAAGGATTATGTCGTCTATTGATTTATTTGCATTCCATATTGATTTTTTTACATTCATTTAAGGAATTCTTTTTCGACATTCGCGCGCGAGCAACGGATTATAGCAAAAAAATAATAAATGGCGGCCGCAGCGTTTTGCTGTTTCCAACTTTTGTTCAGGAACGTTTCAGATAAGAAAACCAGAATTTCACAGGAAAGAGCTAAATTATTCTGAAAACCTGAGAAAAGGCGAAACGTTCCTGGATTTTACGTCCAACGTTACCATTTTTTTTTTACAGTGTGGTGATCGATCTTGAACGGGTACTTTCAGCATATCCGTTTCACAGAACGTCAACTCTTGTTATAATTTTTCAACTTTATTTCTTTTGTGATTTGCGTTCCGAATTATTAAACCAGTATGGAATTTACACCGATTCACAATCTGTGTAAATTGAAAAACCGAAATAATTTGTAACATTGAAAAACATATTTAACGATTGAACAAAGTACGTTAAAATGAAGAATTGATTTATTTATTTATTTTGTTGGTGGTGCTTAAAAAAATTAATGAATCATAAACAAACAAATTAACTATAATTTAAATAAAAAGTACGACTGATACAATTTTAGATTAACAATTGAAATGCAATCTATTAGAATTGAATTAAATTATAAACATATTAAATCTATGGAGTACTATTATATTAAGCTAATGTATTACAAAATTAATTCTTATTTTTTAAATTTTAATATATGTAAATAAGTTAGTACACATATATTTTAAAAGACCATATATATATATATATATATATATATATATATTAGGGTGGTTCTTAAAAAATTAAATTAAAAATTTTCTATGGGGCACCCTCCTATTTTGTTCTATATATAAAATAAAGACCTCCACAAAAATTTCGAAATTTTAAAACATGTTTTAGGGGTCGCTACCAAGGTTTGAATTTTTTTTTTTTTAATTATAAATTGACATATTTTGTAATCTAATAATATATTATTAATACAAATCCATAGTCATTGGCAAATGGAATCATGGTATGATATTAGGCTGTAAAGACTGTCTTTTATTTCAAGTTTCAATATATTTACACAACCTATTGTCCGAACACAGTCAGGAGTATTTCATGTCTACACTCTATTTCACCTGAACTTGGCCCCATTGTGAAAGGTAGAGAATCTAACATTCCGCCTTGAAAAATAGTTCTCCGTTATTTTTTAATCTTAAATATCTAAAATGCGTAGGAATTTATAAGGTAATGTTTATAAATTATAGATTTTGATTTTTTTTTTTTTTTTATTCGTAAAATATCATACTAAATGGCCATATTTGTATCAAAGAGTATCGTATCGAAGAGTATCCTATCATTCGTATCAGAGCACCAAAACTTAAAAAAAAAATCGGAAAGCTTTCCTTTCACTTTTCACTGGGATTGCAAAATTTTAGAAGACATTTTAGGATCTGAAACCGTAGACAGATTAGCCATTATTGTTTCACGTAAAGGTACTGACCATTTAAATTGCTTTTCCACAATTTCAGTCAGGAACAAGTGAGGCAATAGCTCCTGCTGTTAACGAAACATTGGAGTTGTGGAGATTATAAGCAAGTAAAATGTATGACTTTTGAAATAACCTTTGTTGATACCTGTTTATCAGGAGCAGCTTGAGCTGTTCTGGATTAGAATATGAACAAAGAAATGGTTTGGCTTGCAATCATCACATCCTTTAAATTATGCTTGAGAAAGTTGTTATTAAGTCTCTCGGAGTTTCAAGCGGACCGGACATACCATTATTCCAACGATTTAAACTTTCGTGGATGTCTATCGATTATGGCATATTTCAGACTCTCATAACTGACAATTTAATCAATGAAAAAAATAACGCATAATGCGTCCGAAATTACAGAATTTGCTCAAAATCATCTTAGAGATTTTCAACCAATGGACGATTACAAGGAACCGATAGATCTTGCCATCATTTTCTCAGGAGCAGTACCCGAAAGAGGTGTTTACATTAGAGCTCCAGGTGGAGATTCCATTGGGCTCCATGAATGGTGAAGCTGATGTATTTGCTCAAGATTTATTTATTTAAAGATCAGTTCAAACTCTCTAAGTAGAAAAAATCTGGAGTTCGTCAAGTTTTTTCGTTTGTTGTGAAAATCTACATTCACACTGGTATCAGGCCCAATGATTTATTGCTCCCGAAGAACTTCAAAAAGACTAAAATGTAAATGAAATAATTTCTTTGTGTGATTTGAAGAAATTCCTAGGGCATTTCTGTACTTCACAGAACTAGTTGCTTTTGCATTTTTCGATGACAATGTCTTTTTTGAAAATAAAAGAAAAATGGTGCATGCTTTGAAAAATGAAGAAAATTATGAATCTTTGAAACGCACACGGGCTGATCATGATGTCATTCTCCAAAATAGCTTGCAAGATTTTCTAACAAACAGCACTCTGGGATTTTTTTAAAAATTATGGATTTACCTTTAGACTTTTTTGAAAAAGATGCAGCTAATAGGAATAAAAATGAATCCTACATAACATGTAAGGCACTAGCGACTTCAGTCAAACTTGTTAATGATGTAGCCGAAAGTTATATAGCACTCATAGAGGAATACAATAAACTTCATTCAAAAGATAAAAAACAAAAACAGTATTTCAAGGATATGATGTGGCAATCCAAACCATTTCTTTGTTCATATTCTGCTCCAGAAGAACACAAGCTTTTCTTGATAATCCGGTATTAACAAAGGCTATATCGAAAATCATACATTTTACTTGCTCGGTACTCCCCACGACTCCAATATTACGTTACCAGCAGAAGCTATTGCCTCTTTAACTATTCTGATTGAAGTTTTGGAACAACAAGCAACTGGTCAATACCTTTGCCTGAAACAATAATGGGTAATCTGTCTACAGTTTCAGATCCTGAAATGTCTTCTAAAATTTTGCAATCCGAGTGTACAGTCAAAAGAACGCATGCCGAAAGTTCTTTTTTTCATCAATTTTGGCCTCTGCATGCTCGTCTTCAGATGCGAATATGTCCATTAAGTACGACATTTTACGGATATCAAAGAGTCAAATTCTATAATTTATAAACATTATCTTATAAATTTTTATGCATTTTAGCTATTTAAGATTAAACAATAACTGAGAACTATTTTTCAAGGCGGAATGTTAGATTCTCTACCTTTCACAATGGGGCCAAGTTCAGGTGAAATAGAGTGTAGACATGAAATACTCCTGACTGTGTTCGGACAATAGGTTGTGTAAATATATTGAAACTTGAAACAAAAGACAGTCTTTACAGCCTAATATCATACCATGATTTCATTTGGCAATGACTATGGATTTGTATTAATAATATATTATTGGATTACAAAATATGTCAATTTTTAATTAAAAAAAAAAATCAAACCTTCGTAGCGACCCCTAAAAAAGGTTTTAAAATTTTGATATTTTTGTGGAGGTCTTTATTTTATACATAGAACAAAATAGGGGGGTGCCCCATAGAAATTTTAAAAGTTAATTTTTTAAGGACCACCCTAATATATATATATATATATATATATATAACCATAATATATAACAAATCGTCATCGATTTCCAATAATTGAAATTAAATTTATAATATAGCAAATATTCATAACTCAGACATTTTACAGAATAGAGAAGGAACATGTAACTAGTAATACAGAATTTTATTAAATGCAACAAATTCACTAGCATGTTGCTGGCAATAAATTGATATGAAACATATGAAAAAAACGCAATTTTTGATAAAGTCTGATTAAAGACAATAGATAATAAATCCAGCTAAATAATGTTGAACCCGAAAAACCGTAACATAAACATACAAGAGATAAAATGGATGAATGAAGCCAGAAGCTTATAAGGTATTTCACTTGATCACGGGTACCTAAAATACATTTATAAGCAAAGAACGTAGTCGATTTCTGTAACGGAATTCAGCAATAAGCAAATATTGAATTCCATTATGCACCCGATCGACTAAGCACCTGTGAATATTAAAGAACATTGTAAAATATTAAACAATGTGAAATACACAACCATGAAACAATTAAAAATATTAAACAATGTGAAATACACAACCATGAAACAATTAAAAAATGAAACAAATTGAATCATATACAAACCCAGCACGAGGACATGCAAGACAGTAACATTGACGCAAACAGATTGCGTACTTTGGCTTAAGGGTCCTGTCCCTGCCGGTGAAGACACTCACGAGCTAATGCTAATCCTATGGGGAGGGATTTTTCTAATATCTCGTTTGCATTTCGACATTTTTAAATATTTTTTTTTGCATTGGATAGCCGAGTTCCGTCTCTACAGCGCACTTTGGTTACTTTTTTTATTTTGGTCGCAGATATTTTTAATAAAGTTACTTTCATTTTCAAAACCGGTTCTGAAAATGAAAGTGTCATTCTAAAAAATATCTGCAACCAAAATCGAAAAAGTAACCAAGGTGCACTGTAGAGACGGACCTCGGCTATCCAATGCAAAAAAAAAATGATTAAAAAATGTCGAAATGCAAACGAGATATTAGAAAAATCCCTCTGCATAGGATTAGCATTAGCTCGTGAGTGTCTTCGCCGGCTGGGACAGGACCCTTAAAATCCCGCTTAAATACTGACACAGTTAAAAGCTAATGCCGCGGTTGCCGCAACAGACAGTCCATATAATAATTATTATTACAATCGATAATAAAGATACTGGAATATATTACAAGAAGTCGTTTAAAATTAAACAATAAATAATTAATTGATAATAACAAATATAAGTTTAATTTAAGACACCAATACAACCTAATAATATTAGAACAAAATAAATATTTATATATAGCTGCCATCTTACGGAATTTATAAGAAGTTATATTTGAGAAAGACAATAAATGATAAAGTAACTGACTAAAATAGTGTTTAGTGCTGCCATCTATGATAGAAAACCGAATATAACATTAGATTAAATATATTTAAAACCAAATATATCATCTAGACTGCAGATAAATATCATTCATATATATATATGTGTATACATATATATATAATAAAGATTAAATCACAAATACATTAACAAATGGTAAAATTAAAAAGATGAACAAGATATGAACTTAGGAAACCCGTATGCAAAATAAGAACCTATGAATAACCCACAGAATCATCAGAGGTGCTTGTTGGTTAATTCATAGTGAAGATGCGTTGTTTCCTCCAATTTTGTCATCATTAAGCCTAAAATGACAAAATTTAGCACCTAATAGCGAATCATAAAAGAAAATAAAATAAAATACCAAGAGGTCTAAAGAAAGATACACTTCACACAGGATATTAAAAATTATAAGAGCACAATACCTCAATTACATACAAGGATCCAAAACATCATAAAGTTGACTCACAATGTTAAAACATGTGAGGATGCGAACAGATTAGGACTATTAGAACATGTGGGCTAAAGTTGCTGAGAACCAGAACATTACTGCCAGTTGATGTGAAAAAAGAAAACTACATTGTAATTAGGTTTAAAAAATGCTTAGTGCTGCCATCTATTCCCATAAAACAGAAATGAAATTAATTGAAGAAATTAAGAAATGAATTAAGATTAACATTTATTTAAAGTAGAATGAAAAAATATGAATAAACTTAATAAGTACTGAGTAAAAATAAAATAAAATAAATAAGTATATAAAACTAAGTAAATAGAAGGGCATTGATTAAATTAACTAGTTTAAAAACGAATATTATAAAATAAAAAATGCGTATATAAATAAGTTTTAAAAAACTATGAGGATTATTTTGAGATAGTAAAATATGACCTTGTACCAGTATGTGAAAATTAATGAAAAATATGATGTTAAATGTATGGTAGCCCTATTATTTTTAATATATACACATAATATATAAGCACACATACATGCACATATACATTCTCATACTCTTATAAACATATAAGGTTTTAAAACTTTTTTTAGCATTCCGACCACAACCCCCCATAATGGTATTTTTATTTTTTACTTTTTTTTATAATAGTGTATAGTGTATTTATAACATACACACATTTGTTTAAATTAATTTTTTTTTGTTTGTTTTATAATTTTTTTCAGCAATCCACATCTCACCCTCCATAATAGTGTTTTCGATTTTTTTTATTTTATTTTTATAACATATTATATGCCTATACTGGTAAAAAGTAGAAAAAATTAATATTAAGATTTGAGGCATGCACAAATAAAAGAGACGGGATAATTATAAGACAAAGCTAATTGCTTTAATTTAAAAATGTTAGGCAGTAATAAATGGAAGAAACATAAACGTTTGATACGAAGAATATGATTAAATAGAATACATCTATATACTGGAATATGTAAGCAGGAATTGAAGTTAGTAAAATTAATTAAATTAAATTAAAAGTCTTTACGTTTATCATAAATATTGAATGTTAGGTGTTATTAGGGAGAATATATTAATTTTGACATCCATAAAATTGATAGTAGAATTATTTGAATAAGAAGTGCTCAGTTCTAGATTAGATGGGTGTTTTACAGAAAAAGATATAGAATTATTATCATTAACAGAAATAATAATTATATCATCTATGTATCTGTAGAGCAATATATTATTGTTAATAATATTCTTTTTATAAAAGGAAAGATATAAATCGGATAACAGGCTTGATGAAGCATCCCCTTGAGTTATGCCCTGTATTTGAATTAAAAAAGCATTGTCTTGGAAGATAAAATTATGAAATAGTAGAAAATTAGTCAAAGATTTGAAGTAGTCAGTATCAATATTATCAGGTAAATTTAACAAAGGGAAATATTCTATAATGCGTTGATAGTAGAATGTAAGTCTTTTACAATGATATTATTAAAAAGATCTTTGAAATCTAAAGTAATAATATTGTTGGCGTTTGTTAATGGCTTTATTTTGTCCACCGATTCAAAACAGTTTTAATACAATAACTGTGTGTCTTTTGTAACTGATAACTCATAAATTTGTGTAACAATATTTAAAAATAATTTATTGGCACGAGAATTATACGTATTACAACCTACATTGACTGTGCGGAATTTAAGAGGATTTTTGTGAAACTTTGGAATCATGACTACATAAGGATTGTATGTGTATTTATTTTTAAAAAAACAAAAAGAAATCTACAGAATCAGCAGTTTGTAGATTTTCTATAAGGTTTATGTACACTATAGGAAAGTATTAGTATACAAAAAAAAAATCCTACAGAACTTCTATGAATTCTATAGAAACATCTTTTTAGAAAAAGTATTCTATAGAACTCTTCAAATCTCTATAGAAATAGTATTGTATAGAAAGGATATTGTATAGAAATTTTCTTTAGGAAAAGTATTCTATAGGACTCTTCAAAACTCTACAGAGATAGTATTCTATAGAAAGGTTATTCTGTAGTAACATTTTCTTTAGAAAAGTATTCTATAGAAATCTTCAAAACTCTATAGAAATAGTATTCTATAAAAGGGCTGTCTAACGCTGCGCCCGCGCGCGCCATGGCGTACTTTGAAGGTTTTCGTGGCGCCCTTTCGTATGTCATTATGTTTTAGTAAGGATACAGATTAATTTTAAAGAATTTTTTTTAAGTAAATAATATTTGATATATTTTTTATTAATATTATTAAAAGGATTCTGTCTGTCTCTCGTACAAAATCTTTTACATGGTTCCCACCCCCTTAATCGCTCACTCGCTTTAAAAAAATGGCCTTCTAAATTCACTACTTTATGCTATTTCTTCAAACTATTTTTAGATAGAATTAATGAATTGTAGCGACCTTATGTCTACCACAATGAAATACATGTTCAACGTATAATACGCGAGGGACATATAATACTACCAATGCTCAGGGCGTGATTACCACAGGAGCAAACTTCCATCAAGATTTCCGAATAGTAAATGTTCACCATATTTATCAGTTAGATTCTTCACTTAAATAGAGTGACGATGACTGTACAGAAATACTGGTGAAAGTTATTCTCTGCTATGATCAGACTCTGCCGACTACAAGCTTGAGATAATGCGAGTATTGTTGCATGATTAAGTCATGTGAATAATGGCGCCCTTCATTGTTTGTAACTAGGTGAGAGGTGCCCCTGTTTACTGAAACGTTGGGCACGCCTGTTCTATAGAAAGGTATTCTATAGAACTTGAATGAATTCTGTAGAGTTCTATATAGCTCCATGAAGAATGTTCGCTAAGGGGACAGTATACAACAAAACATTAATAGCAATACAGTAATTTTATCAAAATATCATCGTAAATGAGCAATTTACAAAAATCGCACCTTCGGTTATAAATATAACATTTTGTCAGAATGATGAATGTTACAGACCTGCCAAAAATAATCTGTATAAAAATGCATTGCTACACGAGAAACGACCACTTAGTTAGGTTAAGAAGATTATATATTTTTAAATTACCGTATCGTATAGTTTTAAATATAGCACCATTAATCCTAGGGATGTGTTATTATCATAAATTTAAATTAATTATATGAAATAGATTTCTTTAATGATTAATAGAATACGATGCATTGTGATATTTCGAAATTCACGCCCTTTTAAGCCTAGGCAATTATCTAAAGTTACCTTAATTCAATAAAATTTGACATCTAAATAATTTAAAAAAAGGGCATAATTTTAAAATCTCGATTGAAATAAATCACCTTACCTAAAAAAAAGACTCTTAAGGCTTTATTAAAAAAATACAAATCTTTACATTTAAACTTAAAATTTATTTACAAAGCATGTACAAATAAAATAAAATTTATGACTATAATTTAAAAAAAAAGACTTGATAATCATTGATGTTTCACAGAACATCATCTACTTCTACTTCAACTTATATATATAAAATACAAACGAAAATTTCGTTTCGTCTTCTTATAACTAGAGTTCTACTGAATGGATTTTGATAGAACTTGTTTTTTTACATAAATATTATTTCTGGAAAAGTTTTAGTGTATAGTTCAACGTAGATTATTTATGGAATTATGATGGGAACATCTGTTATTTGGAGGAAAAATGTATCTGTTATTTTCTGGGCGATCACTATCCTTGATAAATGAATTTAAACGGCTATAAATCTCGAAATAAAAACTGTTACTAATTTTATTTGTCATAAAAAAGGCAAGAAGAAAAAACAGTTTTGATGAGTAATAATATTATAAAGCGAAAATACTTAATTTAGACATGAAAGTGAATGTTCGTAATGCTTAAAAATTTATTCAATATGCAAGTTCGCAGTTTAAACAATATTTGACAGTTTATCTTTTGCGTCAGGTTAAGAAAAATGCATCCGGAAATTTGATAAGATAATATCTGAGTAATCATTTTGTTTTTGATTTCTTTAAGATTTATTTTTATTTTTATCTAACTTATCCATCATGTGACTTGCAGAAGAAACTAGCAGATGTAATTATAAAAAAAGATGGTACTTGTGAATTACATGTTGTATGTTTATTTACGATTTTGATTTGGTCGCCAAACAATTTGATTTTAAGCCAAAAAGTCATAAGCGAGGAATCGGCCTGAAAGATGTTCACAATAATGGTGATTTTTCAAGTGTACAACAACATGTTTGGTGAAATCTACTTCTACTTATATATATATATATATATATATACATTAATATAATTGGGAAATTTCCTTCTGGTTGCTTGTACTTCGAGTTCTTCTGAACATGCACTGTTAAATAGGTAATTTTTCGGGGAAGTTTTAAGTATATAACGCGTAGTTCTACACTGCTTAAGTATCGAATTAGGGTTTTAAGTTCTTTAATAGTTACTATACAGGGTGTCCCCTCCTTTTGGTGTCTAATGGCTATTTTCTGAGCCGTTAGTCATAGACATATACAGTGTTGACAGTGGGCTACTTTTTTTAAATTCAGATTTCTTGATTGGCACCACTATATGGCACAAGGTGACAGGTCACTTGCGATTTTAGACGTTTTCTTAAATAGCTAGAAAAATACATGAGGAATTATCTTGAAACTCTAGGTGTGTAAACTGAATAGTACAGGTCATATATTTCAGTGAAGATGTTTTCCAGAAACCCCATAGGGGGCCGTCAACAAATTGAAAAATCAAATATCTTTTTGATAACTCTGTAAAAACTAAGGTAGCCAAAGCGTTTAACACAGTGGCTTATGATTAAGTGCCTTATTGCAATAAACTGTGTTCATTTTTATGAGAATAGCATGTATATTCGTGGAGAAATTAAAGTTTTTATAAAGAGAGTCCCAAATTTTGACAATTTTTTTGCTTATAATTTGTAGAGTTCTTAGTATAATAAAAAGTTATTTTCAGAAAATATGACAAATAACATTGTACACAACACCCTGCAATCATAATTAAAAAATAGTAAAAAATCGATGAAAAATGAGCAAGATTACTAAAAAATGTTACACTGCGCATGCGAGAATGCAATCAAAATATAATGTGCATAATGTATTAGTTAATTGCATAGAGCAATATTTGTGAAAGTCTCAAAAACATACCTTGAAAATTCTGAAAAATATCGCTGACAGAATAAGCTCTAAATCCGTTGTTCCCAAAATGAAGCAAAAAATTGAGGGGTTGTAACCATATATCCATTAATTAGTGACAATATAGCATACAGAATATTGCACGTAGTACTGTATTTGGATACAGCGCCTTATCTTTTTGCTTCTTTTGGGAACAACGGATTTCGAGCTTATTCGATCAACGATAATTTTCAGAATTTTCAAGCTATGTTTTTGAGACTTTCACAAAAGGTGCTCTATACACTTAGCGAATACATTATGCATAATATATTTTGATTGCATTCGCTCATGCGCAGTGAAACATTTTTTAGTAAACCTGCTCAGTTTTCATTCAATTTTTATTATTTTGTAATTCTGATTGCAGGGTAGTGTGTACAATGTTGTTTGTCATATTTCATGAAAATAACTTTTTTTTATGTTAAAAACTCTGCTATGTATAAGCAAAAAAACTCGGTAAAATTTGGGACTCTTTTTATAAAAACTTTAATTTCTCTACGAATATACATGCTATTCTCATAAAAACGAACACAATGTATTACAATAAGGTACTTAATCATAATCTACTGTGTTGAACGCTTTTGCTACGTTAGTTTTTACAGGATTATCCAAAAGATATTCGTTATCTTTCAATTTGTTAACGGTCCCCGACGGGGTTTCGGGAAAAACTCTTCACGGAAATATATGACATGTAATATTCTGTTTACACACATGAAGTTTCAAGATAATTCATCATGTATTTTAGTAGATATTTAAGAAAACGTCTAAAATTGCAAGTGACCGGTCACCTTTGGCCATATAGTGTAGTTCCAATTGCAAAAATGTTTTAAATGAGGTAAAGAAGTATTTTTAAACCGATTTGGGTCAAGAAAAACATTTATTAAAAATTACGAAATTTAAATTTTTATACGGTCCCCTGGTCATATAAGTGATATTTAGCAAAAATATTCTATTGCACTAACAAGTAAAAAAAAAAGTCCCATTCCTCTGCGATTAAAACTGACCGAGTAATAGATGTTTAAAGTTGGAGTATCTTTTTTGCTGCAAAATAGGCGTCAGTCTCAAATTTACTAGAAATAAAAATAATCGTCAGATATGAAATGTAACATTAAACATTGAGAGCAAAATTAACATTACAATTATATTTTGAGATTTTTGTCCATTCTGACATATTAAATCAAAATATAGAACTTGTACTAAAAATATAAGTTAAAGAAAATATGATCCTTGTATCACTTTTATGATCTTTTACAATAAACATCAATTATTTGAATTATATGATGCTACCTGTGCGATTACTTCAATGATCTAAATAAACATAACAAAATTGTTACAATATTTTAATATTATGTTCTAATAGAGCACAGATCTATTCATTAAAGGTCGGACATCTTATAACCGCCCACATTCTCTCTTTTTAATAAACTTTTCTTTTTTTAAGATTGTGTTCCATTTGTCATTTTATAGTAATGATAAAAAAATAATTATTATTATTTTTACATTCCCTCTTCTGAAAATTCCACTGTCTCTCCCCTCAGCAAATATTCATTAGAGCGGTTAATTTTTTTTTTTAAGTTAAACATTTAAATCTTTAAAAATATTAATACTTTTAAATTGTTTGAGATTATTAAATTATTTTTAAATTAAAAATTAGGAAAAAACATATGGTTAAATGAAAACATATATTACATTATTAAATTTTAACATTTAACATTTAAGAATTTATATTTTTTCTGCCGTACTTCTCGTTAATTATGTTGCTAAGCAAGTTTCAAAAGGATATAAATCAATTTTGCCATCAAAACACTTGCCTCTGATGGTTTGAGTCAAGGACGAATACCGCCAAGAGGAGTCACTTTGACGCCGAAACTTCTGACCAATCAGATTACGTATTGCAAAACATGGTTGGGGAAAAATATGCATTTTAAACCTGAGAAAGTATTTATATGTGCATGATTTTGAATTTGAAAAAAGCTTAATATCATTAAAATGTATTTTAACACTAGAACGCCCGGAAGGAGTCGATCCAACTCCGACCATATGATTAAATGTCAACTGGAACCAGAAATTCTTTCATAAAATAAGTTACATTTAAACCACGCAGATTTACGTTAAATAAATCAATCAAATAATTTTAAATAAAAATTTTGGTGTCAAATATTTTTATGAAACTTGAGTATTATTTCCGGACGTTCTAGTGTTAAGCAATACCTGCTCATACATCGTAATGTATTTGACTTCTTTTGTGCGGCACTGCATAAGAAATATAAACGCAACGCACTTTCATTTGGAAAAATGATATTATGCATCTCAATGCGTTACATAATTGTTACTGATTTTGATTTTAAAATTTTTGTTTGTAGGCAGTAATGTATACGAAATTTTTAGTGTGGTCCTGTAAAATAAATATAAACGGTGCGCACCTAAAATCATATTAATGTTACATTGTCATTGGATTTACAAAATTATGAAAAAATTAACCTCGATCGGATATTTGAAAGGGAGTTAAAATTGGAATACAAATTTTAAACTAGGAAGACATACATACGAACGTTGTAAGTTAAATAAAAGCTTATAAAAATAATACAACTCTGTAAAATAAAATCATCAAAAGAAATACAATAGAATCAAAACACTGTATTAAACACTAGTGTCGTGAAGGATATTTCCACCTTGTTATTAATAAACAATATAACATACATATAACTACTTAAACGGCGACTCAAATATATAAAAATATTATTTATTGCAACCCGAGATCTTTCGAACACACACGCGTTCATTTTCAAAGGGGAAAAGATCACTGACTGAATAGAAATACATTTTAAAAACAAAAACAAAATAGTACGCGTGCACAAGCGGTGTCTAGCCCATTTCTCTGCAGAGGTGTGAAAAGATCAGTTCATATTATCAGGAGGTCTTGAAATATTTAAGATATTATACCAAATTGCGGGAATATTATAGGAAAGGATATCGTTACAAACATTATCACTTCTAAGTAAAATTTCAATGGATTTATGGATTATGGAAGTGTAATGGTTAGACGTTGAAATTATCATTTTAGCTTTGTCGAAGTTTATCTTAATATTTTCTTTTGATGCAATATTTTATCCATATTGCCATAAGCTGTACTCGGTTTGTTAAACTTAATATCAGAAATGTGCTCTTATAATCATTAAAAGATTAAATAAAGTATTAAGTATTAGTAAGTTGTATTAGTTAGTCACTATCACATACGGCCGTCTGACATAAAAGTATCGCTTATCTTTGCGATTGTAGAAGCAAGTTTTCACGGGAATAATTAAAAAAATATATTGGTGTCTAAAATAACGCCACTCCTAGGACTGTTAATAATATTAGAAATATTGCTAATATTGAGCATTTGAATATTTCGTAGGTCAAGCTAAACTATCAAGTTGTAACGAAAGTTTTCCGTCGAAAAAAGTTGTTAATAAAGCTTTAAAAAAGCATGAAAGCAGTACCTTTAGTGCGAGTAGTAATCACCACATGAATCTATGGTTTGCTGCCAACCATTTGGTGGTTTTTTGAAGCCATAGGCCCAGAAACTTGGGGGCAGCGAGTCCAAAAGCAGATCAACCTCATTTCGGGTGTCCTGTGCAGAATTAAAGACAGCATCAGCACGATGTAGCTGCAAGTGTGAAAAAGGGTAGTAGTCCGAAGAAGTGATGTCGGGGCTATATGGTGGGTGTGGCAAAAGATCCCATTCGAGTCCATACAGAGTCCAGCCGGTGAATGCAGACGCATGGGATATAGCATTATCTTGATGAAGCATTATCTTCTTGCGCCGGAACTCATTTTGACATTTTACCCCAATAGCAGCGTCAACACGGACTAGCATCTTGCTGTACACCTTACTGTCCATACTTTTAGCTTTTTGCAAATACTCTTTGTGGATAATACCACGGCAATCCCACAAGATGCAAAGCACTATCTTTTTGTTAGTCATATTGTGCTTTGCGATGCTTCCGACGGACTCACACGGCACAGACCAGCCCCCTTTTTGGATTGCGTTTTTGAAGAAAATCCACTTTTCATCCCAAGTGACGATCCGGTCCATACTTTTGTCCTTGCGTTGGTAATCCAGCAGATTAGTGCAGGCCTGAACACGTCTGCCCTTATCTGCTTGAGTCAGCTCATGCGGCACCCAGCGATTGAACTTGTACGCCAAGTTTATGCGATGCATAGCGCGACTAATGGACATGGCGCTAACGTCCAACTCCATAGTGGTTGAATACTGATATTCTTCCACAAGTTCTCGCAGTCGAGTTTCATGAACATCAGTAGGACGGCCGGAGCGCTCTGCTTCTTGAATGTCATAGTCCTTGTTTTTGAACTTTCTGTACCAAAACTTCACAGTATCATATGATACAACAGTAGTACCTAAAGCTGTACACATGATTCGGCGACATTCTGTAACTGACTTTTTGCAACAGATCTGGAAGTAAATGCTGGTTCTAATCTGGTAGCGTTATAGTTCCATTTCAGACACGCTGTACTTAATGATAACGATATTTGTTTTACAAATTTCACAACGCAGTGTTATAAAGCAAGTCTCTTTCTTTCAAATGCCAAAAATCGTTTGACAAAATATGAGCAAATACGTAAACGCGAACTGTTTGAAAAGACGATATTAGCATCCAGTATCTTGCTATTTACATCCTATTGTAACCATTGATCAAAAAATCAGGAAACTCGGAAAGTAGGTGTAGTTTGTAAAGTATGCATTAATTAAGGAGTTAAATTAGCTAATCGAATCTACAGACAATTGGGGTATTTGGTGTCGATAAATTACATACTCTATTTTAAAAACAATTGGCGTTACCTGCCAAATTATCGGGCATGGTTTGGTGCATAATTAACTTTTAAAAAGCTTTAAGTTGATTCTGTCTTTTTAAATCGGACATAATCCATGATCGAGTTTACAGCGAATTGGCGTAACTTAGGAGAAAGTTTTTTGTGGACTCTTTGCTACTTTTACGTTACAACAACATATCGAATGTATTGTATGCTATTGCGCTATTTATTTCAATCCTGAAAGTGCAGAGACTTTTTGGTATTTTAACAATATATGGACCTTGGCGAAATAAGGAAAATAGCCTTGGCGGAGAAGGAAATTTGGCAACATATTTCGGTTCTGCGTTTTTAACTAATAACTCACACTACTGGTTCGTACACATAAACACCAAAGCGTATTTTAAATGCGGTTTTATTTAACACCAAATTTAAGCGAGATAACACACGGCTTACACGGCTACACCATTTTTTACATTCCAAACGAACTTATGAAACGGATATATGAAACGGCTGAAATGAAACGAATTTATGTAACGATTCTTTGAAGCGACTGATTAAACAACTGATTATGTTTCACTATACACATGTGTTCTTTGCGATGAAATTAACACCAAAAATTAGTATTGATCCGCAGATCTAAAAACTTGTATTAGAATTTTTAAATTCGAAATAGTTTTCGAAATATAATTTTTTTTCTAATTTTAAATACATTTTTCTAATGATGGCAACTCAAATTTTAATCATAACAGATATATATATTTTTCATATATCAGAAAAGCTTATTATTTTAAACTAATTTGGCGACCAGTTTGGCCTTCCTTAAACGTATGCTAAGAAATGTATCACGCTACTATTATTCATAAATGAATTTTCTTGAACAATCTGTCGCTAAATCGAAAGATTCTCATAGAAAAATCAATTCTGACGGTATTTTTATGTTAGCGAGACGCAGGTGATAATTCGCAAAACATTTTTCCCGTTGGGTTTTTTTAAATTTCATTTAAAATATAATCCTTTCATTCATTTTATGTAAAATACAGAACTTTCATTTAAAATTGATGGTTTTCACTTCTTTCATTGTTTTTAAAACAAAACGAAAAGAAAAAAATTAGGCACAGATTTTATCTACGCACCGAGGTTCCTAATTGGCGCCAAAATGGCATTATTGTGACTGGCATGGTAAGCCGGCAATTGTTGTTTATTTAATAATAAATGTTTATTTCCTTTTATTTCTTCTTTAAAATTATATAAACTATTTTTTTCTATAGTTATTAATTATTATTTTTTATTTCCTTTACAAAATAACAGAAAATAATTAAAAAACACGGCACTACTTAGTAATTCCTTCGACCAATTTCGCCAAATTACACAAATTGACATACTTTTTATTTTTAATAACAAAGAACAAATAAATTAGTATAACAATAATAAATATACAAATAAAACGTCGAAATAAAAATCACTTGATGCCGTAAACACGTGTAACTTGTTTAAAGTCAAGTGAATGTGACATTTACGATCAACCATTATTGGCATTTAATCTTATAGTTTGGCCATAGATTTTTGGTCGACGGTATAACTAAGTAACACCAAAAATGCATATGTAACTCGTATTTAAAAACGAAATTTTCGCCAAATTTTCCGCCAAACCTGCGATGCGTATATGACATCTGGCCAAATATTGCCATTCGGAAAAAAAATGCTAACTGGCGAGTTGAAAAAAAAGCTATTGGCGAGATTTGCATCCGGCTAGCGTAACAGTACCAAGAATTCTTCGCGACCATGGCAGCTTTTATGTAGTTTTATTCGAAAAGTAAATTATTGATTTTTTAATCAAAATGGATAACTTACGGCCCCATATTGGCGCGATTTTTTTCTGACGTCAATGTCATATACGGAACGGGCACTTAACTGGCGCCAAAGTATCGTTATTTTGCTTGATATGGTAAGCCGGGTGTTGTTCTTTATGCTGTATGCGTTCCCAAATTGACGTCGGAAAAAAAAAAAAAATCGCCCCAATATGACATCTGTGCCAAACTTTCATATGAAAGGCGGAGAATTCAGAACGTATTTGTTTATGGCAGTTGATGACTTGAACTATTATAATATAGATGAAATGATGGCGGTAGAATAATATTTGACGACTTATCACATGTGCCTGTCTATCATTAAAGTACCAAAATGGCACATAGAGTATAAAAAGCGAAGTGGTCCGCCCGGAACTGTTGATGATAGGCATTTGACTTAGACTATTATTAAAGAGATTGTTTTAAAATACCGGGAGACAAAGACCCTGTACACTTTATTTTACTACATTACGTAACTTACTGTGTTACGTAACTTACATTTTATTTTAGCTTCTTTTCAAATGTTTAACTGATCATCTTTAATCAAAAACTAAAACAACCATTGTATGTCTTAACAGCAACTGATTCGCCCTTAAATTTTAGCAATCAAAGGGAATTGAATGGAAACCCGTTTACAGGGAGAGCTGCACAGATTTTTTCAGTATAATTCATTCTTCTCTTATATTTTTAAAACCCATCAGATTACCGTGTTTTTAGATTCTGCGGTGT
Organism: Maratus speciosus; assembly: GCA_963932465.1. NCBI lineage: Eukaryota > Metazoa > Arthropoda > Arachnida > Araneae > Salticidae > Maratus > Maratus speciosus. The sequence continues at coordinate 21,862,989 of OZ010800.1, read as the reverse complement.
CTTAACGAGGGTTGGCGAGCGTAGCTTGCAGGGGGCAGAGCCCCCTAGTATGAATATAAACATTGCATATATATGTGATGTAACGGCAGTAGAAGTTGGAGACACTCATGTTCTACTGGGGTTACATTTAATTCGCACAATGGTGTTGGCCGATTGGATAATAATGTCGAAAATAGATGAAAGTAAATAATAGAGAACAGTCAACTGAGCTAAATTACACTTTTATTTAGCATATTAAAGAACAGCTTTGGTAGGGAAATGCTCATTACCATGTGCATTATTATATTTATGTAAATTATTATGTTTTTTTTTTTAATTCGTGCCAGCCAAGCCAAGTTGAATATAATTATCTAATAGACACACAGCCATAACACAAAAGTTAACACATAAGTTAAAAAAGTTTTATTTTACGATTTTTGAAACATTTCATCTGATGTTATAAATGTGTATTTTCAAGTGAGATTAGCAACTATAATTATGTGTCATAAATTAACGGTTAATATAAAATTTGTACGTTTATACAGGGTATTATGTAAAAAAATCGTATCCAACCACAGATTTTAAAATGCAGGATGCTGTCAGAATTGATTGATTCCGAATGGATTTTTTTCGCTAGCTTTTTGCTGAATCTTGTAACAATTTGTATTGGATAATTAATTTCAATTTTGAACTTGGCTTGGCTTGCACCAACTCTAAAAAAACCAATTTATGTACATAAATATAATAATACGCATGGTAAATACAATGCTGTTAATTTAATTTATTATTAACTATTATGTAAAGAAAAAAATATTTTTTTTTACTTTGCAATAGTTTTTGAAGTCGGTTTTATTTTTGGTAAAAAACTTTATTTTTCACTTTTTAGTTTTTTCAAGTTACGATTTTTGAATGATTGTTTTGGAGGAAATTACAGACTTTAAAGAAACTTTTAAGGATTTTGATAAGTAAATAGCAGATTTGTGTACATTCATAACACAGGTTTTTTGTAAAAGTTCATTGTGTATGTTACATTTATCCTTGCTCAGATTTAATAGCTTTAAGTTTAATTAAATATTTTTGTTTCTCTATTTGGACATGGGTAGAACGATAAGAGATACTGCTCGTATGAAAAAATATCGAACTTTGGAAACTGACAATAAAAAGTTCTTCTGTTCACTAAAATTGGTCTTTGAAATAGAGAAGGAATACAAAATGACTTATATTTCTTACTTTCTAACCGATGACCAAGGCCCTGTCTTCCGGGTTGCCCTAGATGAACGGGTTTCATACCTGGCATAGGCGCGGGTGACCGTCTAATCGCCGGGTAGCGGCAGTAAACCTGATGAGAGCCTAGATCGTTTTCCTATCGGCATTACCTATTTCTTAATTGTGAACTTTTTTATGCCGGTTACTTAACATCCATATCTTGTTGTTTAGTACCCGTGCATTGCTACTCGTGTTGATCTCGCAATTTAGAAGCTTGATTAGATGACGAGACCTTCAGCTGGAAATGCACCTTAGAGGTATAATCCATATGTAACATTGAGGACTTCGCACCCACGATGGATTTTACATGCACCAGGAGCCATTAGGGTACATGGCAACCCAATGACTTATCAAAAATGATAGTGAAAAGACTACAACGTGAATTAATGTTTTCTTATATGGAGATATTATGCAAGTGCCAATATGTAATGTATAATGTATATGTAATACCCATTTGCTTAAATGTATGCTAAGCATTGCAGTATGATACATTTATTCATAATTTAAATTATTTGCTTAATCCTTTTCGAAATCTAAAGATTTTGTTAGAAAAATTGAGAATTCATTGCATCATGGCAGTATTTTGTTTATTTTTGGTTGTTATGTATTCATCTTTCTTGACAAAGACAGCTTAACTCAATCAGGCATTTTGCATCATCATTTGCGATACTTTGGGGAGTGGAGATTTTAAAACTATTACGTAATCTATCATTATTGTGTCCACTGCCAATTGGCGTTTCTGAGTTAATATGATTTCGTGTATTGAAGCGTTTTTGTGAAATAAACCTTGGGTAGTGGAGATTTTTAAACTATTGAGTAATCTATCGTTATTGAGTCCAATACCAACTGGCGTTTCTGAGATAGTATGATTTTGTGCATTGAAGCGTTTTTGTGAAATAAACCTTTTATGATAACATTATTTACATTAAACCACATTGTTCTTGATATCTTTTTTGTTTCACGCTAGCCTTAACTGTAGGCTCGATTACGGAAGATCACAAATTCTTCTTCATGGTCAATTAATAGTCTTTGTTAAAGTGCCATAAATGGTCTGCATACTAATTGGAGTGAGTATAATACTGCAAAACTTTCGGAAGTAACTTATGATACTCGCATTTCCTTTAAAACATGTTTTCTGTTAGTATTGCGTTCTTTTTGCTTTTATCGGATATCTGATTAAAATTTACTTGCTCTCATTTCTTGATATAATTCAAATGCTTTCAGAACTGCGTAACTCACTGACTTGCTCTCGCAATTATGCTTATGTCTGCTGATGTTTAAGTTATGTGCCATGTAAATACACTGAACCAACAATGCCTCCTGTAATACTTATTACAGTAAACCTTTTTTTTTTCTTTCTATGTTGTAAATCTATAGTTAATCTTTAACTTCTCCAGTATAGGGATCTTGGCATTTTTTTTATGTTTGCTAGAAATTGGATTTCAGAAAGTAAGATGTGTTTCCAAAATGATGTAAGCAGATAGGAAAACAAACCTAATAAAATTTTATTATTCTTTATTTATGTATTTAACTATATAAGAATATTTTATTTATATATATATATAGTATATATTATTGTTGTTGTTTTACACACAATTATATTTGTTTGCACATAAAAGTAGACAAATGGCTTGTTTACAATAAATAAATTCTATAAATACTGAAAAACGTGCACGTGTATATGAAACAGTGCACAGCTTGCCAAAAAGTATGCGTGAAAATTTCCATATTCACCGTAAAGTAAAACCGTCTCACAATACTTAGCTTTGGAAAATCGCTCCATGATCATGAGCATCAACATACAACCCAAAGAGTATGTTTATTTTATAGCTGTCTCAGGTGAACAGGCATGAAGTTTTCTTACGTATTTATCTATAGCAAAAATTTCGAACACCAAGCTGAAGTTGCGTTGAGTTGATAGGATACTATGTTACATGATCTACATATTGTCTACTCTGTTTATAAAGACAATCAGTACAAGAATGAAGCCTTCGGTTTGAATCGCAGTCCTTTTGATTGGGAATCACAAGCGATATCACTGTGCCGCATTGCGTTGTCGTGTTTTGTCCGAAACATAATCATTTCTCTTTTCCGTTCAAGTTTCGTGAAGTCACAGTGTAAGAAAGCACGATAAAACGAATGCATGTTTCAACTGTTCTATTCTTCGCATTAATGTCCACAAGGTGTATTTTCGTTCTAAATCGATGATGCTCTACAACTTTGTAAATCACTTTTTCCCTATCTATTTCCGTTTTCGAGACAGGAATGTTAACGCCACAGTTTTCCTCCAGGTGTTGCCGTAGGCTGTTACATTCAGTAGCACATGGATAATTTACTATATCTAGACACCACTTTAATGAATATACCGGGTGTCCCAAAAAGGACTGACTGATTTTAAAATTCAATAACTTGCAAACGGTGACAGATATTTAAAAAATTCTTGCAGGGGGGTTATGCATAAGGTCAAAAGTTTTTTTACAGTGATTTTCAATTTTAGTTCGAATTACAAACAATAGATGGCGCTGCGATCAATAGACGCTGAATTCAGGCTCGATTTTTGGTACTTCGTGGCCCGGATAATACATTTCCATCTCCTTTTTCAGCATGGAACAAGAGAAAGGACCAGAAATCGAGCCTGTATTTAGCGACTATTGCTTACAGCGCCATCTATTGTTTGTAATTCGAACTAAAATCGAAAATCACTGTAATAAAACTTTTGACCTTATGCATAACCCTCCTGCAAGAATTTTTTAAATATCTGTCACCGTTTGCAAGTTATTGAATTTTAAAATCAGTCAGTCCTTTTTGGGACACCCGGTAGCTGCAGCCGTTCCAAAGTTAAGAGGGTGGAAAGGGAGATTTGTGGTCATACTATACATAACTGTTTAATCCTCTTTAATAAAAAGCCACGTGTTGCTGACGACTGGCTTTTTCGCTAATCGTTTCCACAGACTGATCTCGGAAAAAGAAACATTTGAAGTTACTGAAAAAAAAAATTAATAGCTCGAAAAGTATTTGTTAGAAAATTGTTAGACAAACTGAATTAGAAAAGTAAAAAATTGTATTTTTTTACCAGCATCAGATTACCGACATAAACAAACGAACATTTCAGAAATTGTGATTAATTTTACAAATGTAAACAATGTGTAGTGAGTCATTCATTTTTGAAAGTTCATTGATAAAAATTTTTAAATTTTCGCGCATTGAATATTTTAATTCCTGTAGTATTAATATGCCTTTGACGTCATTCGCCTATGAACGAATGAAAATAGTTTTTAATTTAAAAGTGAAGTCTTAGAAAATCCAAGTCTCTTTTCGGTATTTTTATGTTATACGGTGGCAAATATCCCCAATAACGGGGGGAGGGGGGTTGCAATAGTAGTTATTTTTTCGTGTGTGTGATTTAGAAACAATGCTTTAAAGGTGAAATAAAACGCTATGGTATTTATTATTATTGTTATGTATTTTAAAAGAAATGAGTGCAAGGCATTATTGTAATTGCATGCAATATATGTATTTTGAATGTTTGTATTTTAAGTAAAAGTTATGCTTTTAAAATGAAATGGTTAAAGTTTTATATTTTAAGGGAAATTAATGAAATATGAATGATATCACTGGGAACAATATTTGGCGATTTATCGCATCGCCAAGCTCACATAAAATTACCCTATTTTCTGTGTATTAATGTAATGAACATATTGTTTAGATTGTTTGTTTCAGGTATGTATTTTAAATTTATTTTGGAAAAATTGATTTGATGAATAATTAATCCATTTTTCTTTTCTATTTCAAAATTAATTACTTCTCAACATTACATAATTTTAAATTTTACACAGATGAATAAGGAGGTGTACTTTCAAATGTAAATTGTTTGAAAACAGTATTTCAATATTTCAATTTACTGAGTTTTTATGATTTTTAAACCAAATAGCTCGATTACGAATAATAGTATATAAATATTTTTATCATTTATTTAAAATTTTAAGGGAAAACCACGATTTCTACACACCGTCCAAGGACGGGAGTTTCCACTAGAATAATACATTATAGATATAGATATGTATATAATATATATATATATATATATATATATATATATATATATATATATACATATATTACCATTAATTAAACATAACCTACCACCGTCAATTATTATGAATTAAAGCTGTAAATATTAAAAAAAATATATATTATAAGAATTATTATGGAAGAAAAAAGAAAAAAGTGGACACCGACAAAAATTGAAAAGCTTATACATTGAATTACGTTATCAAGGGCACAGAATTCAATGATATAAGCAAAATGGTTGTTTTCTGTGGGAAAAATAAGCTAAAGCTAAAATTAATTTTCCCCTGTGCCCGACAACCACTAAAATCAAGTGAATTGATTAAAAATGAAAGCAGAATAGAAACAAATAATATGAAATGGAAGAATCAATAAAACGTATTTAAATATTTATAGGATATAAAATATAAATAATAAAAAACACCATACCGATTAATATTTCAGTATTTTACAAAAATCCATGTGCACATGTCTACCAGTATATCAAAAGGATTAAGGTGAATAAAACAGTTAAGAAATCACAGTAAATGATACCAAAGGATGCAGTTAATACATTTTGAAATAAAATTTGAAATACCTTGTAAAACAAATTTAATCTAATATAAAATAGATAGATATTAATTACATTATTTAAAATGCACTATTAAATTAATAGATAACAGTTTAACAATATCGTCAAAATTTACTATATATATATATATATATATATAGTATGTGCTACCAGTCTGATGTTATGTGTTTAATTAAATATATACTCAATTACTGTTTTATATTATTTTAGTTTGCTTCTGTATTATTTAACATTTTTAATAAATTTTATCAATGACCCCTGGAATGGAATTTGGACCATACTTTGTACTGAACTGACCCCTCCGGTTCCGTCTCATTACCAAATCAGCCTCTAACCCAGTGGTTCCCAACCTTTTTTTGGCCGCGCCCCACTTAAGCATCTGTAAAATCATGATGTCCCCCCTTCACTTCTCTATCATATAAATCTTAATTTTATATAAAAAAAAAATTTCTATTTTCCTGGAAGAATTCGAAAATAGCATTAACACTGATAAGTGATTTCATATTCTTTAATTTATTGAAATCATATTTTTTATTGCAAGTATGTTTTTATCAGAACTCTATTATTCAATGAGATCATGGATCTTCTTTACATATTCAAAAGTTTTATTTATATTTTCATCTTACCTCAAATTTAAAAGTGATAAATAGTGTACATTTTAATCTTCGTAAAATTTCTTGAAATCTCTCTCACATTTTGTGTTACATCTGATAGAATTGATACATTTTATAATGGATTTTAGTACTTCATTAAGAACAAGTGATATTTGTTTATCACCAAGACTGTCTAGATAACATAATTCACAAGTAACATTTCAGGATTCGCGTCTTTATGCCATTTTAAGTAACTATTTTTCTTTCCCCTCATAACATGCTTCTTTGATAGCGGGCTTTCTTTTTCCCATTATTATTATTTGGCCACCATGTTTTTTTTTCTGATTTTAAATTTTAAAATGGATATGTCATGAAGCATGTATATTGTGCATGTGGTTTCCAGAAGAGTCATAAGAAGTTTATTTTCTAATTTCATAAAAAATTCCAAACCTTATTTAGCTAATTCAAAACATTTTTTAGGTGAAACATGTCCAAGTAGTCAATTTTAGATATATCCTACAAAATTTCATATGGGAAAGTTCCTTCACGGGGTATATTGTACTATGAATAGATATAAAAGTTAAAAAAAAATAGTATAAAAAGAGGTGTGTTTTACTAAAATAATATTAAAACCACAAAAATTTAAGTGCCCTTTTTAATACATAAAAGTGTAAAAATATCTAAAAAAAAATCTCATAACTATTCCGGTGTCAGTGTGTTTTGAAGTTTCAAAATTTAATTTTTATTCAGTTATTTTCAAATTTTTTCATCTATTATTTCTATTTTTAGACTAGGGCCTTTCATTAGGAAAAAAATGACAGAAATTTTGTTAATAAGAAATTTGAAATTGCCCCCCTGAAAAGTCATATTGCCCACCATGTGGGGCGTACGCCCCACGTTGGGAACCACTGCTCTAACCTATACTTAAGAACTCAACTTTTTAACCCTTATGTCAATGACCAACATATGACCTTGTATCCAATGACCGGTAAACCTCGGTACCTGCTGCGATTTTAGCATACACGAGCCATAAAACACTCTTGTTTCACAGAGTTTAACTGCCCAGTCATTGGAGAAGACGAATTGGACGCATTTTTAGTAGTATTAATTCCTCCAGCTGTCAACAATTCAAACAAAGATAGCACATTAGAAATGTGGAAAATAAACACATATCCGTTATATCGAGCAAGTATGAGTGTAAACCGATTCTGGTATTTTCTTAGATTTATTCAATTTGATAACCAGAACGCGCGAATAAAACTTCTTGAAAATGATAAACCTGACGCAGTTCGTGATTAAAGGACTATCGTAGATCATAACCTATGGAAAAAAATACAAACTGGTGGAAAACTTAACGGTTGATGAGCAGTTATTTTCGACTAGAGGAATAACAAGATTCACCCAATCTATTCCGTCTAAACTGGCTAAATATCGAATCAAAATATGCTGGGTATGTGATGCAAAAAATTATTATTCTCTCAACTACCATATATGCACCGGGAAACAGGTATAGACCTTGAAAATAAACCAAGGTGAAAGTGTTGTGAAAGACTTGGTCGCTCTATTCTAAGATTCGAGACAGAATATCACTATGGACAATTATTTTTCTGTTCCTGTGGCCAAGAATTTATTATACCTGAAGCTCACTATGGTTGGCACTTTGAAAGGAAATAAACCTTATATTCCCAACGAAATGAGGCCATGTAAATCGCGCAAGTTTTATCCACATAATTTGGACTTTATGACGACGTAAGTAGTTGTTCATATGTTCCAAAAAATAACAAAGCTGCTACTCAAATGCTTACAATACATCACGATAAAACCATTACGGGACAAAAAGAGAAACCCATAATGCTTCACTTTTATAATGAAATGAAATTTGGAGTGGATAAAATGGATAAATTATTGGGGTGATAAGACTTAGGCATACAACCACATGGCCACTTACATTATTTTTCAATAATGTAGATATAGTAGCAATGCTGCTTACATTATACGTACTGAAATTAATGATATGGTTAGCCATAAAACAGACAATCGTCGCCTGTTTTTGCGGGAATTAGGTGGGATCTTGAGCCTTGAGCCTTCCATAAATTTAGGTTCAGACGAAAAATGTACAGGCTGTGAGACATTTTTTGATCAAATCGGGAATTGAAATTAAAAAATCTGAAAACATCTTTGTCCGTATTTGAAGCTGTCACACGTCCAGAATGCAGCTGAAAGAGCTTAAAGCGAGACGAAATATGAAGGATAAAAGTAGTTGGTGTTTGATGCGCGTGTCGCAGGCTCGAAAACGGAGAAGAAAAATCCGAAAATCATGTAAACAACACTGCAAAAATATGCCCTGAATTTAACAGGTGTTATTCTGTGAAATTTCCTTTATTTACCTGAAGATTTCCGTTTTGGGAGAAAACTGGAACTTTTCCTGGAATTAGTGGAAATTCTCAGTTCAGCGCCTGCGACTAACTGAAATCTTCCATTTAGCCGAAGCTGAATGAGTAGAACGGAAAAGTTTCGCTCCTCCGGCTAGACGCCCGAGGTCGAGGATAATAGCAGTCTGTGTTCGAGTGTATAAACTAAGCGACTTCCCTTGAAGTCTGTACAAGTACACACATAAACACGTGTTTTAAGCATTAATTCCTTTGAAGACTAAATTTGGTATACAGAAAAGAGGTAAGCTATTCAATTTTTTTATACTTTTCTATAACGAATATTTTAAGTATTCTAAATGAACGTTGGTTTGAATAAAATGCAGTTATTACGCGTTAGGTGTATTGCAAAAACATTATGTATTTTGTTTTCTCTTCGCGATTCAAAAACATACGAGTTGTGAAACTGTGCGAGATTATTATTTTTTAAATATATATAATCAAAATGATTGTTGTAAAAGAGTGTTAAAATATCTAATCATCAGATTCAGAAGTTACAATTGATTTTCTGTCGATTTGTAGACAGCAACGTTTTACAGCTCCAACTGCAAAAAATAAAAATCTAATGTTGTAGTCTCTTTTAAAGATATTTTAATAACAATTTTGATAATACTTTTGTGAGGCACTCATAAAAAAATAATAGGTATATCAAATCATATATTGAGTTGTCACTTTCCGAGTGCTTTTATGTATTCGGAGTTGAATTTAGAGTGTGGCCGGGGGTAGGGAAACATTCCCTCCAGAAGCAATGAGATGTCTCCCACGAAAGATGTGAGATTTTGTGTTTTTAATGTCAAAAGTGCAATCCCCCCCACGGAGCCACAGAAATCCCTCCCGGAGAATCTTCCGTGTCTGAATTGAATACTGGTATAGGTATATATATTTATTTTTTCTTTTTTTAAACTGTGAGAATCTATGTGCAAGTAAATTTTCATATAAGACCAAATATTTATAAGAAAGAAAAATTTTATTTAAATATTCAAAATTGGTGTTGGAAAAAAATTTTGATTTTAGGATAAATAAATTTTAATTTTGCTAATTAATACAGAATTTTGCTAAAAGCTGTTGTTTTTTACAAATAAACACTTTATAGATAAAGAATCATCATTTATTAGTATTTTTAGCCATTAGTCATCTAAATATGTATCATGCTCAAAAAATACCTGCAATTTAGATTGCATTAAATTATTTAATAATACATTATAATATTAACAAAATGTGTTAAAACAAATTTTATTCTGTCAATTGTTCATATCATTCAAATCAAAATTTCATTTAATTTCTTTGAAGTAAAAGTTGTCAAGTTGTATTTTCTCAAATGTAGTATGTATCTTTCAAATAAAGATGAAATCTTATTTTTTGAAAGTAAAATTTGTCAATAAATTATTGGTATCATTATTTTAAACGAATTAGACCTGAAGGTTCAATTTTAGGTAGTTTTCATTACAAAAAGTAAAAAGCTACCTATTGCAGCCGTTCGGAGGAAAGCACTTCTGGAGATTTTTGGTATATTTTCACCGATCATGATCCCCGGAACCCAAAACCAAACCTTAGTTAAAATGTGACTTATATATATATATATATATATATATAATGCTATCATTTTGAAGCACATTATCTTACAAAAACAGTTGAAAATTAACTAAAAAAATATTTATAAACAAAGGTTTGATTTTTTTATTTGTTGTGCGGAGAGGGGGGGGGGGGGTCTGCCCCATGTACTGCTGTTATTCCCAGTAAATTTAGCTATTAAATATAAAAAATCAGATTATAAAATTCACGTGATAAAAAAATAAAAAAATAATACTTATATTTTCTAGAGGATTCTTTGGAATTTGTTATGTTACAAAAAAGGAGTAAAAACTAAAATTTTGATTCAAAGGGGTTTAGTCAGGATTTAATTTCTACATATGTGTACATATGTCACATTTATATATATACACTATGACGCAAAAGTTTAGACAATGACGTCATTCAGCTTTAAAATGTAGAATTATGACGTCAGAATTACAAAAACCTGTAAATATATTCAAAAACTGATTTAAAATGCTATGTACAAAAGACAGTCGTTTTATTTGCTATAATACTAATTTTTTTCATAAAAATTCAAATGTGCTTGTCGCAAAAGTTTAGACACTATTCTAAATTTCTTTGAATATTCGCTGGCATATGCAAATTTAGAATCGATGATGTCACAAATTTGGAGTACTTAAGTTCTGCAAACGATTGCGCTTCATAGTCGACATGCCGAGAGCTAAAGAAATTCAAGTGAATGAGGTTTCAAGGATTTGGCAGTTGAAAGGTGAAGGGAAGAGCGTTTCTGAAATTTCTGCTATTATTAATAGGTCAAAAAAATCTATTTATCGAGTTTTATCGAGTGGTTCCGAATATAAAGCAAAATGTCGGTCTGGGAGGCCACGTGTGACAAATGTACGAGAGGATCGCCTGATACAAAGACTAGCGAGTACTCAACAAATGAGCGTACGTGGAGTTCAAAGCTCATCGGGACTCTCTGTATCAAAGGATACGATTCGTAGACGAATTTTGGAAAAAGGAACAATCGTTTATAGCAAAATGCAGAAGAAACCAGCTCTGAAACCACATCATAAGTTACAAAGACTTATGTGGGCTCGAAAGCATATGTCATATGGAGAGAAATGGCAGTCAGTCATATTTAGCGATGAAAAAAAGTGGAATCTGGATGGTCCAGATGGTTGTTTATCGTATTGGCATGACTTGCGGAATTAACCTCGACGTTTTTTTAGTCGCAGACAAGGAGGGGGCTCGGTGATGGTTTGGGCAGCCTTTTGCTATAATGGACAAGTATCTCTGACCTTCACCAGTGGTCGTCAAACTTCACAGCATTATACACAGACATTAGAAGAAAACCTACTGCCATTTGCTGAGCTTCTAGGGGGTCCTCAGTGGGAATTTCAGCAAGACAATGCTTCAATTCACACTGCAAAACATTCAAAATCTTGGTTTAATTCCCATAATATAAGAGTTCTCGACTGGCCAGCATGTAGCCCAGATCTTAACCCTATAGAAAACCTTTGGAGCATCATGTGTCGCAAAGTTTATAGCAACGCTAGACAATACTCTTCTGAAAAGGAACTTAAGGCATCTATTGAGAATGCATGGTACGATATCGATTCACAAACTATGCAAGATTTAGTTTCTTCCATGCAATCTCGTGTATATGACGTAATACATAAGCATGGATGCGCAACCAGGTTTTAAAAATTGTTTATTTCGATTTTATTTAATTTGTGTCTAAACTTTTGAGACAGCAGTTTATTTTTGTTACCATTTAATTTATTGCAATATGCACAATTCCACTTTTCTTTGTTATAAATACTGTTTATATGTACAGCACATTAATTTCAAGCAGTGATTTGAAAATTGAATAAATATTTTTCAAAGTATGTAAGAATTTCTTCATTGTCTAAACTTTTGCGTCATAGTGTATATATATATAAATGTGAAAAAGCATTTGATGTGAGGTTGTTTTAATAGTATTTGTTTGTGCTGCAATTTTCTATTTTTTGTTTAGAATTAAAATAGGGATTATTTTATGGTATAGTATAGTTGACATATCCTCCAAATTATCATTTTTTTATAATGAAAGGTATCCAACATTTGAAATAATCACCCAGCCTCTCAGATAAATTTTTTTTAATAATTTAGAAAGTGCAATCTGCTTGAATATCATCTCCAAATGATGTCAGCAATGTTTTGCTTTCAACATATACCTATGCATTACTAGGCTGGGAATTAAATTACTCTACTTCAACTATCCACTGGCAAGTAATACTTTTTTGACAGGGTGATTAAGTTTTTAGTTTTCTCTTTCAAAAACTACAGGCTATAGAAAAGAAACATACATTTTTTTAATTAGGTACTACTTGATTATCCCTTCGACCAAAAACCTATCGCCAAACTATAAGATTAAATGCCAATAATTGCTGATCGTGAATGCACATTCACTTGACATTAAACACGGTACAAGTGTTTGTTACGTCAGGAAGGGATTTTTAGTTCAACGTTTTATTTGTATTTTTATTAATGTTTTACTAATTCATTTGTTCTTTCGTTATTTAAAATAAAAATTATGTCAATTTTTACAATTTGGCGATTTATATAATTTGGCAAAATTGGTCGACGGGATAATCAAGTAGTACCTTTAATTTTTTATTAGCCACATTTTGAAACTTTACAATTGACGCACTTTAAATATGATACCAAGTTCTATTCTATACAAAACTTTCTTTTGTTGTATATATTTCTTATTTTTATTTAATATTATATATATAACAGAGATATACAGGTGTGGTCTCCCAGCTAGGACCAACATATCATTGCCCCAGGTACCTGGTAGCACATAAGAGAAATCTTACACTAATATGAAACTCCATAAGAAGAATTATCCAGATACAGGAAGCAAAGCCTCCCGGGTAAATGCAATAAGAATAATACAGTTGCAGAGCGGCTTATAAATCTAGTTAATGTACTGAGTCTATGAAATATATTTTAATTTCTGATATTATAGGAATAAAGTATTTTTGATATTATACTTAATTTTGCCTTTTTACTGGTACTTTTATTTAATATTTCTAATATATTTTCAGCAAAAATTCATTAAAAATAATAATATATTTAATTTGGGTTTACTTGTATAATTATGAGTGCTAATTTATATCAATAATTGGATCACAAATGCTATTGTTGAGCAGTAAGGGGTTAGGGGGTACTTGTGACGAAATTGTTATAATTTTGTGTCACGATGTTTTTTTGTTCAGTGATGAAATACAGTGATGCTTTTTAAACTTCAAATATCATACTGAACAATGATAAAGTATTTTAGCTAACTTGTCCTAACACATAACTTTTTGGTACTCATTTGATGATAACCGCATTCAAATTGAACCACATTTAACGATTTATGTCCCGTCGGTACTTTAAAGTACCATAAAAAAAATTATTATAAAATTCATTTAATGCATATAGATTAGTAGTAATACAGTTTAGAATGAATTATAGATACATTACTTTATCTTGTCCCAAAAGCATTATTGTTTGATCAAAACAAAAATATTTTTAATAGGATGATATATATTTCCTTTGTATTTTGATTTATATTTACAGCTTTCATGACGTTGAAAAATTGTGTGTGTGTGTGGGGGGGGGGGGGGAATTCAGTTCGGAAACATTTCTATATTTCTATTGTAAGAACATTATACTTGTACATTTCCTAATTCCACATAATACAAAAAAAATATTTTAAATAAAAGATCTGAGTGGTGTTATAAATATTGCACAAAATCTCTATAAATTCAAATTTAATTAATTAATTTTAATTGCAAAATCCTTCTGAAATTTAATAAATAATTGTGTAAATCTTCTAATTTATTTTCAAAAATTCAGAAAAAAGGCTTTATAAGATATTTTCATAAATTCATAATTTGGGACATAAAGGATAAATGTCATCATCATCTACGTTGACCACTTTTTTACTTTGTCGTGCAATCTGATTAAAATGAATTGATTTTCTTGTAGACGCCGAACATTATTCGATTGTTTAATCTTTACTCTCCTTTTTTTATACTGTTTAGAACTTTCGTAAATTTTAAAGCACTCTTTTGAGCATTTCTAAAAATATATTGATGATTCGTTTTATATTTTGATACAGTAAATTTTACTGCATGCGGCAGCAACCGGATCCAAATCAACCCAGTAAGCAGTCAAGTTTGCGTTTGTTCTAGTGCTGCTATTCGTCAATAAACAGATAACGCCAATTTTTGTGCCGCCTAAGTTATATATATATATATATATATATATATATATATATATATATATATATATATACAGTGTCTCAAAAAGGACGGCTGCATTTGAAAAATGAAAAAAAAGGAAAGCTATAGAAATGCACAATATGCTGCATTTTAATTTGTAAAACCTTATAAATTTTTAGCCCCACAGAATTTCCAGTTTAGATATAAACTATTCCAAAATATAGCTCTCATATGTGGTAAACTTTAAAAACTGTATGGAAGTAATGTTAAAAAAGTCTGAAAAATTAAATATCGATATTTCCAATATATCCACCCTGTGTAGTAAGAAGCGTGGGCTGAGAGCAAAATTATCAGAAACCCTGCCAACGCTAAATCTGGAAATCTCTCACGCGCAGAAGTGATGTGCTCTTTTACTTCGGCAGTCTGTTATGGATATTGGGGGTACACCTGATCATTCAGGTGCTCCCACCACATAGAAAAAGTCACAAAGTGTAAAATCAATTAAATAGGGATGCCAATATATGCCGTTTTCTGAATGGTTTGAATAATGAAGGGCAATAACACGATCATCGAAATGTGAGAAGAAGAAATGGAAGACTTCAGCTGTTCGATGAGGGCAGGCACCATTTTGCAGAACTGTGAGATGTTTCCGCGGTACTCGAAGACATTTTTGCCGCCAGACATTCACGCAAAATATTCAGATGTAAGCAAACGTTTGGCATCTGAAAAATGGCCCAATAAGTCCTGTGAAGAATATTGTTGCACAAACTATGACTTTTAATTGATGCTGGAATGACAGTATGTCAACATGAGGATTATCAGTTCCCCAAATGCTCCAGTCAAGCTTATTGACGAAGCTGTCAAGGGCAAGTATGCTACGTTGGAGAACCAAATGTTTCACGCATTGATTTCGACAGCATCCAGCTACTGCAGCATAGCGTTCTCGAATATTTGCTGTGTATTAATGCATCAACAGTAAGTGGTTGATAGGCCTGAATCTTGTTTGTAAACTGATGAAGGCTGTTGTACAAGATACGTTGTGCTGACATGCGCCCTGTTTCAGCCAGATCTGCAACATGGCGATTCGAAATCCAAGAACTCTCCAGTATTACTTGATGCACGTCTTCAACATTTACAGCTATAACTGCAGCACGCTGGCACAATAATTTCCAGTACGATCACCATTAACGTTTCCAGTTCATTGAAATTTTTCAGAAAGAGTCTTTAACATATACATTTTCTGCCCTTTTCTGAAAACTGCGGCTTGTCTAAAAAATATTCCGCTCCAGACGTTGAAATTCTAACGTAAGCTATACCAGTTGTTCTAACGAATAAACCATTTTTTCAGGGTAACATGAATCTTTGAGCAGCTCGCGCTTGAGCAAGATGACGAATAACAAACTAGATATTTAACGCAGTGTATTTTTCTACAGCAATCGTAGATCCCTTGGGCTGCCATATTTTGGCGAAGTTCGAAACTCAATTTGAAATTCATCGTGTCTAAATATTTATAGATTTTGCCAAGTGGAATGCTACAGACGGTGCATTTCTATCATTTTCTGTTTTTCTCTATTTCATTTTTGAAATGCACCTGTTATTTTTGGAACACACTGTATATGGATAATTGAGTTAGCTAGTGCTATGACTGTTAGATTGGTATAGCATTCATTAGTTATTTAATCCTTCTTAGTGATATTTTACATAATCAAATTGAGCAAACATTTCCTCTAACTCACCTTTATCTAGCAGTGGTAAAAGATCGACATTGGTGGCCTCCTTAATCTCACCTGTGTGCTTTTTTATAAGAACTATGCTGCAGATCTGAGGAAAAGCCGAGTGGAAAATTTCAAGGTTACATGCATTCCGTAGTATTGCTTAATACTCGTGACCATGCAACATTTAGGCTGTGTGTTTAAAAGGAATTCTGTCAAGAAGGTTCTGCAGAGTAACGCAAAGTAATGACAAAGCGTCAAAAATTACCGAAACTATATTTTTAATTTAAGCCCCGCCGTTGAACCTTTTAGTCCAGGCAATAGAGATCGTATAGGGACTCTACCTAGCAAAATTCATGGTAGTTCTGGAAAAAGGCTACTATATATTTTTTGGGTCACTAAATCCGAATTTTTAACTTCACACAAACATTTTCCCCGGCAACCCCTCCAAAGTTTGGTAAAATGCCCCCCAAAACAGTTTTTATTAAAAAAATCAATTTTTTTATTGTTTTAGGGAAAAAATATCTAGAAATTCAGAAAGTAGATAAAATTTGCAACAAATAAGATATATGACATTATGACGTAGGATGAATGGGGAGGGGGGATCTGCCTCGCAACATGCGCCGCGGTGCTGCGTGAACAAAGTTGCGCAATTTCACTTAACCACTCACGTCGTTTACATTCGCCCTCCCATCTCCCCTCCAAACTTTCCCTATAAGGTTCCCTTTAAGTCTTTTGGGTTTTTGAATCCGAATTTTTAACTCCCCCCTCCCCTGAACCACCCCCCCAAATTAAATTAAATTAAATTTTTTAATTAAATTTTTTATTGTTTTAGGGGGAAAATATGTAGAAATTCAGAAAGTAGACAAAATTTGCAACGAATAGGATGCATGACATTATGACGTAGGATGAACGGGGAGGGGGAGGCCTGCCTTTGAACATGCACTTAATTTAAAAACAACTATTTTGGGAGGGGGTTGCGGCGGGTGGAATTTTGGGGGGGAGTTAAAAATTACCCAAAACACTTAATCAAAAACTCAAAACACTTAAAGTTAACCTTATAGGGAAAGTTCGGAGGGGAGACGGGAGAGTGAATGTAAACGATGTGAGTGGTTAAGTGAAATTGAGCAACGTAGTCCACGCAGCACCGAGGCAGATCCCACCATCCCCATTCATCTACGTCATAATGTCATGCATGTTATTAGTTGCAAATTTTGTCTATTTTCTGAATTTCTAGATACTTTTCCCCTAAAACAATAAAAAAATGATTTTTTACAAACTTTTCTTGGGAGCATTTTACCAAAATTTGAGGGAGGGGAAATTTTGGTGGGAAGTTACAAATTCGGATTCAGCGACCCAAAAAACATAAAGTAAGCAGATTTCCAGAACTACCATTAATTTTGCCAGATAAAATCCCGTATTGCCTGAACTATTTAGCTTACGGGGAGATTACCGTAATCGTAAGAAAAAGAATGTTTAAAAACACGGGGTTGGGATTACGGTTTTCACGAAGATTTCCACCCCTCAAAGACGCTGTGCAGGGATTCATTAAGACCGCTTTTCTCAATAGGGGTCGAACTGCATATCGGAGAAGGGAAATTCTGTAAGGAATATATTAATTATGTTAGGGAAAATCAAGGAATTTTTTTGCAGGAAAGAAATTAAACATTTTTTTACTCACACGACTTAAAAGTGTTTCTACTGCCACTTGCTACAAACTATTCGAAGATAGTTCTTGTTTGCGGGATGTGATAGTGACACATTTGACATGACAGGGAATAAATTATTTTCAGTAAATTATTTTAGTAGCTTAGTACTGCTATTTTTGCTTAAGTTTCTGTTCTTAGAATGTCAAATGTAGCATTATTATTTTTTTATTTTACACTAACACACTCGATATCTTAAATTATGTACGTTACTTTATATATTGAACTGAAGAAAAATCAAACGGTTATAGACATTACTATTTTAATAAAAATGCAGTAATTTTATAGCATTTTGTAATAGGATAAATAAAAAAAAATAGTTTCCTTTTATTCTTTTTTTTTTTTTTTTTTTTTTTTTTTTTTTTTGTAGATTAAGAAAACAAGTTACGAAACTCTTAAAGCTATTATCAAATCCAAAGGATCTACTTTCTGACGCATTTCTGAATTCATCGCTGTTCGAAAACTTATGAAATTGGTAGATGTTCTGATTCAGAAATTATGTAATCTAAATACGTTTTCCATGTTTAGTAAAGGCAAAATATTATTAGAAAATTCTCTCAAAGTTGGCGTTTTGAACTAAATTTCCGGACGCGACAGTGCGGAAAAGTAAAAAACCTATTGCCACGTGACAAAAATTGCTTATAAATTGATAATTTATTTAACCAAAAATGGAAAACTGCATTCGATTACGAATCCCTTCAACAGTTAGGCTTGCCACTTTTATACCTTCACGTTAAAAATGATTAAATAACGATGATTGACAAAATGGGTCTGAAAATTTCACGTTTGTTGAACATGGGAACTTGAAAACCACATTAATTTTATGCTCAGAGACAACTAAATAAAAATGGTTTATCCCGCGCGTATGATACTTTATATTACCTGTTTCAGAATATTAACAATTAGTCAAACCCGAGCACCATTTGTAAATAATCTATTCAGCAAGCATCTCATTCAAATCAAATAATATTTATTTATGCAAACCATAATATAGATTACATTTTCAATTTCATGGCTATTTTTTAACCGACATAAAAAAAGAGGGAGGTTTTCATCTTGATGGGTACGTATTTTTATTTGTATATTAACTGATAATTCCGGAGCTACGAGACCTATTCATGTGATTTTTTTATTATTATTATTGAAAGAGGATATTCTCGAATTGGTCCTTTTTAAATTTCACCAAATTTGGTAAGGTACTTTTTTTTTTGGAATTCAACAAGAACAAAAATTAAAAGATAAGCATTTTTAAAAAATTTAATTTACATCAAGTGGCGTAGTGCTATCTGTCTGGCGAGAAAGTCACTGTCATGCGATTTTTCTCCCTCTTTATAGTATGTTTTATTGTTTTAATCGTTAAAACCTTTTATGACGTAAACAATAATAAATAAATAAATAATTATAAAGTGTTTAAATTCATCCAATATTTCTGCGGTACACTCGCTTCATTTGAAGAACTATATTTTTAAAGTGGTGAGATTTGTACGCTAATACAGCGTGCTTGAAAGGCCCCTGGAGAATTTTTTAATTTAGTTTTTTTGCGCATATCAAAAATCAGTTTTTTTACAGTATTTTTTGAAAACGCCTTTGTCTTTACAGAAAACAAGGGAAATGCTATTCGATCTCTTTTTTTCGAAAAAAAACATACCTTGAAGTTTCGTGAATTTAAGCCAAAAAATGAAATAGTAAATGCCTCATAAATGTAACCAGTTTGGATTTCAGGACAACCTGTCTTTTTTTGTGGTGGTGGGGAGGGGGGTGCATGTGCTAACTTCCAACTCATCGATATTATAGAAAGGTCTTAACATAAAAGTTCGAGTATTTCAATATATCCACAGATAATTTCTCACAGAGAACACCAACACATTTAAATGTTACCGTTCCTAATTATACAGAAATGATAATGTTTAAACTGGATATCTCTGATGAGATAAACTGATCCACCGAAACTACTTTTAACATTCCACATGGAGGGATCGTGTACATTTTACACTCCCTCCCCTCACCTTTTAGGTAGCTTGCATTACAAAAAGATACCTATTGCAGCCGTTCGAAGTAAAGCGATTTCAAACAATTTTGGTATATTTTCATCGATCATGACCCCCTGACATCGAAACCACCCCCCGTTCAAAAGTTGATATATATATATATATATATATATTTCATTACTTTAAAATGCAAAAACACCATAACTCAGAAAAGAAGGTGTATATCTGCAATATTTCACTATAAAAAACTTTTAAATAAACAAGTAAAAGACAGGTAAAAAACAAAAACAGTCTGTCCTTCTTCAGTGGGAGGACACACTTAACCTAACTGTCCTCTCACTGAAGAAGAACAGACTTATTTTGTTTTTTACCTGTCTTTTACTTGTTTATTTAAAAGTTTTTTATAGTTAAATATTGCAGATATACACCTTCTTTTTTGAGTCATGGTGTTATTGCATTTTAAAGTAATGAAATATGTCTTTGTTGCATTTGATATGAGCTGCTATTAGCGCCAGTTGTGCAATAATTTTTTCATTATTTATATGATATATATATATATATCCGTAGTAGTAATTATTATTAGTAATTATATATATGTTACATTATTAGATCGAATTCCGCGATTTCCTTATCTTATTCTAAATTACTGCTTTATTTTTACAAAATTTTTATCCTTAAATAATCTCTATCGTTAACTTTGTTTAAATCCCTTTAATTTAATGTCTCACTTGTCTTAATTGCTTTAATATTACGCTTTTAGTATTCTTAAATTAAATGTTCCTTTTCCGCGACCTTTTTCTTTCTAGATTATACTTTTAGCTTCCATTTTACTTTCCCGCGCATTTCCGAGGTTATCCTTTTTCCCTTCAAATTCATCCGCTAGCTCTGTCCGCTCTCTTTATATGACGTGGCATTATTAATTATTCATTTGTTGAGAGCGCGATCTACGTCATATTTGTATTCTTACACGTGAGGAACAAAAAGTTGATACTCGCTGTGTTTCAGCAGATTTTCAAAGATTTGAGTTGATTTTCCAGTTTACATCCATCCCTGGTCACCGTCCTTTTATTCGATTACCTGGAACTTTGTTTAAACCTAATTACTACTACGGAGAGATGGCTAATTATCTTGGTGGAAACTGCACCTTTTGCATGATGTTCTAATAAAGTGCTTACCTGACATTATGAGTTGTTTCAATTTCTTCTGGGGAAACTTCACGGAACGATGTATTCCATTGTTTTCACTCGACAACTGCATTTCAACAATTTGTTCTACTAATATAACAGATTCGAATTATCTGTTCTGACCACTTCTTTTACACCATTATCGCTGGATGTGATCCACAACTACTATCGTGACAGCCACTACTACATTTTCAACGATAAAGCCAATCTAATGTTGCTAGAATGCAAGATTTAGCCGGTAGGATTTGGGACTTCAACGCCACTCCAGAATTTATGCAGCATGAACGCCATATTAAACATCTAGCCAGCGCAAATTCGAATCATCGAATGTCAACTAAAATGTCCAAGAACGCCTCACTTCACACGACGACGGTTCCAGGAAGAAACAAATTTCAGAAATCCTTTAACATCATTTAAATAAAAAGAGAACAACAAAAAGTTGTTCCTGCCCAAATAAAGACACTATTACGTAAGTCATTTTAAAAAATGATCTCTGTTTTCTGATGAAAAATTTTTTATGTTTATTCTTTGCTATTGCATAACTTATTTATTTTATTTTATTTTACGATTTATTCGAAATAGGTTGTGTTTATTTTTACTGACAAAGTATATGAGCATTAAAGTGACAGGTGTTTTATTTAACTTACGTAATCGGAATCAACTATGTTTATTTATACATATTTTCAAAGATTACGAGTATTTAAAAGACAGAATATTTTAATATTTTGAGATTTATTAATGTTGTGCTAATTTATTATTTATTATGAGATTTTTATTATTATTTTTATATTTCTGTTAAGCAATATGATAGAGATTTTGAGGTATATTTATAATGCTTTTACGATCTGGAAGTAAAGTTAGATACTCTAGTTTTATTACGTGAAAACAAAAAAAAATGACTGAAACTAGTATCTTTTGAAAGTAGTTCTAGTAAAGTTAGATACTCTAGTTTTATTACGTGAAAACAAAAAAAAAAAATGACTGAAACTAGTATCTTTTGACCCCGATTTGGGAATGAACATTCAACAATGGTTAACATACTTTGATAATTCTTGCATTAAACAAAATGATACTTGTAAATTTGAAAATATTTCAAAATATTTAAAGGCAGAGGCCTTGAAAATTTATATCAATGATTGCCAAAATTGTGATAGATATGCTCAAATTTCAGAGATTTTAGTAGAAATTTTTTTCAAAATTGAAGTACCTAGATTTTCTGATTTTTCTTCACTTAAATTAAACGATCTAAAAGATTTGGAAGATTACTTCCATAAAAAGTAGAGATTAGTAGGAAACTAAAATTAGGTGAGACAATTATTGTGCAGGGTCTTACTGATGGCTTAGTACCACAGTATCAGAATGTTTTGATTGTAAGTTCCCCAAATAATGCCACAGATTGGAATAAATTAGTCAGAGAAATTGTAGTCACTCCTACCTCTAATATAGTGGTTCCCAACCTTTTATCGACCATGCCCCACCAAAGCAACTGTAAAGTTTCTATGGCCCCCCTATAACCTTTAAAGTATGTCTCTTATTATTTAAAAAGTGAACTGTATTCACAATGTGGAAGTGTAATAGACCCTTAACAATAGCTATTCATTTCACATTTTTAAACTTTTCAAAGAGGTGAATCTTCTACGACAAATGTGTTTTTAACATAATTTTATAAATGCAATGAGATTATACACCTTTGCCTGTTTACCAAAACGAGTTTTGTTGTACTTTTCCAACTTAACTCAATGTTAAAGAAAAGTGTTATACGGTCTGCATTTTTCTCTTTACAAAATATCTTAATAGACACTTACATTTAACGTTAAATGTGATAAATTCAAACATTTTAAAATGCATTCTTGTAACTTATTAAGAGTTGAGGGAAAACCTTTGGACACTGATATGGATAACACAATACACAAGAATTATTTCAAGATTCTCATCTTTATCAAATTTAAGTAACCATTATTCCGCATAACATATTCTCTCTGTTTTTATTTTACCAATATCGTTAATTGTCTTTTGGAATAGATGTAGAAAACTCATTCAATAAATAATCGAAAGCTTTATGAAAAATTTAAAAATTTAAAATCAGGAAAATGATAGTGAGTTTTAATACTTTGAAAGATATCAAAGTAATTTATAAGATTATTCGCATAATTATTCCGGTGTTAAATCTATTTTAAATTTCGATAGGGAGCATTTAAAAATTCAATAAGAAAAAATTATTTCTTAAATTAATGCTTGTATTCCATTTATTTTTAGTCTACAATATTACTTTTTCCCCAAAAAGACAAAAGAAACTGATAGCGAATGAGTGAGTAAGAAATTTGGAATTGCCCCGCTAGAAGGTCATATTTCCCCCCTGTGGGGCGTACGCCCCACGTTGGGAACCACTGCTCTAATCCAAATACTACAAGAAATAACTTTTCAAATGATAGATCTTTTCAGCAGAATGCTAAATCATTTCAACCCAATGGCAGAACTTTTCAGCAACATGCTCGACCTAGTCAACCACGATATGATGCACCCAGAAATTGGGTTCGTACACCAAAATTCAACCCCCTTAATACTAACTTTAATTCCAATGCACATGGTCCTAGATTTCCGAATCATAGAATGCAGAGCAATCATTTTCAAAGAAATTATCCATCTAGACCTTGTAGAATTTGTTTGAATCAAGGAATACTTAATGCATTTCACTGGGAGAGTAGTTGTGTTATTAATGTTAACCCTTTACAATCTGATACTACTTCCACTCTCCCACCACAAAATACTGATAATTTTTGACAATTAATTCTGTCTGGTTATACGAGAAAACATAAATTACCTTGTCTTGTGGATACTGGTTCTACAATTTCAATTTTGCCACTTCATTTTGTACATTTATTGAATACTAAACTTAAGAATATTTTTCCTATTAATGTTGGTCAAGCCAAAGGCTTTGTCCAAATTAAAAAAAGCTTGTGGTTTATTTTTTAGAATTGGTAATATTGAACAATATGTTAATTTTCTTGTGTGTGATACCGATTTAGAGTATGTAATTTTAGGATTACCAGACTGTGCAACATTTGATTTGAAAATTAATTCTAATAGTTATAGTATCACTCAAAAAGATACTGTTTTAAATTCATGTATAACCAGAAACAAAGTAAGATATCTTCATTTCAATGTTAGAAATGAATATGAACATATGCAACCCGATTATGGAAAAACCATGGCTCCTCAATCCTTCGCGCAATCTAATGATAATAATTCTAAATTAATTGGGGAAATAAATGCTATAGATAATGTTAACTTAAGGGAAATATTAAGGGATTACTTAGAATTTTTTTCTAGAAACAAGTATGATGTAGGGAAGATAAATATTGAGCCACAGAGAATTTTTTTGAACTCTGACCTACCAGTATTTACGAGACCTTATCGTACATCGATAGTTGATGGAAAGGAGATTTCAACCCAAATTCAATCTGTGTTAAATGCTAGACTAATAAAATAAGTTACTAGTCCTTATTCTCCCCCCCCCCGTCACCTTATTAATGAAGCGCGATGAAGGCAAACAGACAAGATTATGTGTAGATTACCGAAAATTGAACTCCATAATGAAAAACGATGCAGAACCTCTTCCCCGTATTGATGATATTTTAGATAAATTGTGTAATGCCCAGTATTTTTCCACATTGGATTTATCCTCTGGCTATTGGCATATTCCCATTCACCCTTCAGATAGAGAAAAACTCGCTTTTACTACCAATTTTGGCTTATTTGAGTGGAAGGTTCTCCCCTTTGGTGTAAAAGTTGGGCCCTCCATATTCAATAGAACTCTTAGAAGAATCCTTACAAAATATAAAATTGATTTCGCATGCTATTATTATGACGATATAATTATTTTTTCTTCCTCCCTAACTGAACATATCCAACATTTAAACAAAATTTTTGATTTGTGTAGGCTTGAGAATATAAAACTTAAACTTTCTAAATGCAAATTTGCTCAAAATAAAATTAACTTTTTAGGATATGAAATTAAAAAAGGAAACCTAACCCCCTCAAATGCCAATATTGATGTAATTAAAAAATTAAAACCCCCTACTAATGCTAAAGAACCCCAAAGGTTTTTGGGATCAGTTAATGTGTACCATAAGTTTATAAACAAAAATGCCGAAATTAGGAACCCTCTCAATAAATTACTTAAGAAACATGCTTTGTTGGAATGGAGTACTGAATGTCAAAATTCTTTCCAAAAGCTGAAAGATGCACTAATAGCAAAACCCATCTTAAAATTTTATGACCCTAAATTACCACTCCATATGTTTGTTGATGACTCACGGGTAGCGGTAGGTGCCGTACTTAAACAATCGGATGATAAATGGTTTTTACATCCAATTGCTAATTACTCCAGAGGATTGAGAAGCTATGAACGAAACTACTTTGTTACGGAATTAGAGTGTCTTGCCATCATTGATACCTTAGAAAAATTTTACCATTATTTCCATGGTGTAAAGTTTACTATTCATACAGACCATGCATCTCTTGTGTGGCTTAAGAATGTAAAACACCTAAGAGGTAGACTCTTTAGATGGTCGTTAAAACTTAGTATGTTCGAATATAAGATAGAGTATTTAAAGGGATCTACAAATGTCGAAGCCGACATGTTGTCCAGAAACCCTATTTCTCATTTTAGTCGACCACTCACGCTTTTGTTAGATGTTAAAGAAGTACTTGAAATGCAGGAAAGGGATAATGTGTGCGGAAAAAATTACTTAAATGACAATGGATTAAGGATAACTAAAAGAAAGGGCTTTAGGAAAATAGTAGTCCCCATATCCTTGAGAAGAATATTATTTGGAATTGCTCTTGAAAATTTTGGTCACCTTGGAATTCAAAAAATGCAAAATCTAATTTCTCCCAATTATTATTGACCTGATATGACTCAAGATAGAACTAACTTTGTAAAGCATTGCGATATTTGTCAAAAAAATAAAAAGCCTAGACAGAAAAAAATTTGTCTTATTACAAGCTATGCCTACCACATATCAACCTTTTGAATGTCTTTCTGTTGATACTGTGGGAGGATTCAACTACTATAATTCAACTAAAAAATATCTTCATATTGTCATCGATCATGCAACCCGTTATGTGTGGGTATTTCCTTCGAAGAGTGTCACCACTGAAACCTATACGAGTTGTTTAAAACAAATTTTTAATATTCAAACACCACCACAATTATTCTGTTTTAATCAAATTTCTAACGTTAGGACACCTCAAAAATCTTAAGCGATAGGAATGCCGCCTTTACTTCTTCCAGATTTAAAAAAAAATTAAGGAACCATAATATTAAGCAGCGTTTAACCTCATCTCACCATCCTCAAACGAACGGTAAATGCGAAAGAGCCATTCAAACGATAGTAACTAGGCTAAAATGTAAAGTTAACTCTACTACCTCTAAAGTTCCTTGGACTAAACTCCTTGCTGAATTTGTAAATGAATACAATTATACCCCCCATTCAATAACTAAATTCCCTCCTGCTTATTTACTCTTTGGCCAATTACCCTATAATTCCCCCCTTCAACAAGATTATTACCCCCCTGTTAATGAAGCACTTAAAATCGCAAAAGCGCGAACTGATGAATTCCATTTAAAAAGTAAGAAATATTATGGTCAATATTATGTTGAGCCAAAATTTGATGTAGGCGATCTCGTTATTTAAAGAAGAATTTCCTTACCCAAATACAAGAAATCTTTCTCGGGTATTTTCTGGACTATACCAAATTCTTCGAAAAGTATCCGATGTATATTTTGAGATCGATAGAAAAAACACATTTAAAGATACAGAAATCATTCATTTTTCAAAATTGCGTTTGTACCATCATCCTAATAACTTAAATTTGTCTCATGAGTAATTACCAACAGCAGCAGGCGCAGGTTAAATCGCTAAGTTAAACTGAATTTTTTAACAATGATGTGCTTGTAATTTAATATTAAAATTTGAACCTTAAAGAATATTTATTATTTCAACATTGCGGATGAGTTTTTGGGAGACGTTCCAAGAGTTAATCTGTTTGGGAATTTATTTAGATTAAATTAGTTATGCGGGCATAAATTGGTTGATTTAGCTAGAGTTCTAATTAGTGTTGAATTAAAAAATTGACCCAAAAAACTTAACTTTACTTAAAGTATTTGCAATTAAAAACTTAATCTTACTTGCTATAAAAATTTAATAGAAACCCAATTGATATTCTTTAAAACGCTTTAAATATTACTCTCAAAATAAAGGATTATCTTAGATTGCATTTTATCAGTTTTTACAACAAAAAAATGAGAGAGAGAGAGAAATATTTCAAGATTTGATTTTCATTTCCCGACAGAAATGTTGCAAAACCATTTACTAATTCCAATTGCAAAAATTTTCGTCTGCGATATTTTTTTCTTTCTAACCACGAAAGTCACAAGTCATTTTTTTTGTTGTTAACGATTTGATTTGATTTCTATTCCTTTTATTTAAGGTAAATATAATTGCAGATGGGAATTGGGAAACTATTTAGGATTCTTTTTCTGCCTTCGACATATTATAACTTTCCTTTCCCTATTTTGTTTTAATTTATGATTTTTTTTTCATTATTTGAGGAGTGTACATGTAATTCCTATTAAACAGATAAAAAGGAATAAAATTTTACGACTCACATACGAATGAATGATACGAGATATTTATAGACATGAATTTATTATGTGATACAGCATTAACATTATATTATTATTATTTATAAAAAGACGAAAATACTATAATTAAGAATGTTATTGAATTATTTATATAGAGATTTAAATAATTTTTGATGAAGACTATACTAAAACAAAAGGTATGAGTTACTCAAACTGTGATGATGGTTTAACCCTTAGGAGGACCTGTGAGACGATGCACCTCATGATGTCTTCATTTCCGGTGAGAAATCATTACTTTTTTTCGAAAACTTATATAAGATTAAAAATAATACGAGGAATAAAATTACGTAAGATTAACATCTGTTGTGATTGATACTGTTATTATACTGAGAGAATACTGATCTGTAATAATGAAAAAAACATGGCAAAAACTATCAAAGATCGTACAGTTGTATATTTACATTATAGTTGACAAAAATTTTATTTACTATGGTTTATTAATTTATTTGATATATTATTATTATACAAGGTTATTCTAAGATTATTTATTTATTTATTATTGTTATTAGTGTTTAATATTATTAATATTATTAATGAAACATAGTCGGTGATATAAGATTTAAACAACCATAAAACTCTTATGAACTCTACAAATCCATATTTTAGTACGGACTAAAAATCACTAGATGGCATATAATTTAGTGAATATACTGAATAAATATGGTATGGTTTTGAAAATTGTGTCACTGTTGCTAACTAATGAACTGTTATTAATATTGTGTATTAATTCACAGAAAGCAAAACCGTTGCTATTTTTGAATATTAACCAAATATTATTATAATTGTTTTTATTATTGGATATGTACTTATAACAGCAGTTTCCACTATGACGCGATTTTTTTTTTTAAATTTTTAATTATAAATTTTTTTCTTCCTTTCAAAATGAAATTAAAGCTTTGAGCAACGCGATTTGATGACAAAGTCAAAGGTGACATTTTAAAGATGATTGTAAAACAGAGAAACAAAAATTGTAAAACGAGTATCTGCTTTCTCTCAATGAACTCGCAGGTCATCGGGACCTACTAGTTCATTCATTTTCTTTTAGGGGAGGGATTTTGTTACATTATTAGATCTAATTCCGCGATTTCCTTATCTTTTTATAAATTACTACTTTATTTTCACTAAATCCTTATCCTTAAATAATCTCTATCGTTAACTTTGATTAATTCCCTTTAATTTCATGTCTCACTTGTCTTAATTGCTTTAATATTACACTTTTAGTACTCTTAAATTAAATGTTCCTTTTCCGCGCCCTTTTTCTTTCTAGATTATTCTTTTAGCTTCCATTTTACTTTCCCGCGCTTTTCTGAGGTTATCCTTTTTCCCTTCAAATTCAACCGCTAGCTCTGCCCGCACTCATTATATGACGTGACATTCTTAATTATTCATTGGTTGAGAGCGCGATCTACGTCATATTTGTATTCTTACACGTGAGGAACAAAAAGTTGATACTCGCTGTGTTTCAGCAGATTTTGAAAGATTTGAGTCGATTTTCTTGTTTGCAACCATCCCCTGGTCACCGTCCTTTTATTCGATTATCTGGAACTTTGTTTAAACCTAATTACTGCAACGGAGAGATGGCTAATTATCATGGTGGACACGGCACCTTTTGCAAGATGCTCTAATAAAGTGCTTAGCTAATATTATGAGTTGTTTCAATTTCTTCTGGAGAAATTTCACGGAATGATGTATTCCATTGTTTTCAATCGACAACTGCATTTCAACAGTTTGTTCTACTAATATAACAGATTCGAATTATCTGTTCTGACCACTTCTTTTACGCCATTATCGCTGAATGTGATCCACAACTACTATCGTGACAGCCAGTACTGCCTTTTCAACGATAAAGCCAATCAAATGTTGCTAGAATGCAGCATATATATACATATCTGATCTTTGTCACACTGTAATTCTCGTATTTATGAACCGATTTGGATGTAAATTCGTGCATACATAGTGCATACCAATGCCTTGAACGAGTTCGTTGGCCAGCTTCATCTGCCATCTTGTTTCAAAATGGCGGCCATTTAATTTTTTTTTTTAATTTAACATTTGAAATGTGGTACCAAAAAATTAAAAATTGAAAAATATTTTTTCTTATGTCTTTAAGCTTGATACAAAGATTCCGGAGCATTTTTTGTTTCGTCTATATCTTAAAAAATGTCTGAGTTATAGCACTTTGAATTCCTAGCGTGGCTGACATTTTGAAACGAACTGATATTTGTCACACGATAACAGGCGTATTTATGAACCCATTTGGATGTACCTTGGTGTATACATAATCCGTACCAATGTCTCGACCAAGTTCGTTAGCCAGCTTCATCTGCCATCTTGTTTCAAAATGGCGGCCATTTAAAAATTTTAAACAAATTAAAAATTTAAAATGAGGTACCAAAAAATTTGAAAATGAAAAATATCTTTTTTGTATATGTTTGACCTTAATGCAAAGATTCCGGAGCATTTTTTGTTTCGTCTATATCTTAAAAAATGATTGAGTTATAGCAGTTTGAATTGCTAGCGTGGCTGACATTTTGAAACGAACTGATATTCGTCACACGATATCAGGCGTATTTATGAACCGATTTAGATGTAACTTGGTGTGTACATAATACATACCAATGTCTGAATCGAGTTCGTTGGCCAGCTACATTCGCCATCTTGTTTCAAAAGGGCTGCCATTTATAAAAAAAATAAATTTTAAATTTAAAATGAGTTATCAAAAAATTGAAAACTGAAAAAGATTTTTTTTTATGTCTTTGACTTTGATACAAAGATTCCGGAGCAGTTATTGTTTCTTATATATCTTGAAAAATGGTTGAATTATAGCACTTTGAATCTCTAAAGTGGCTGACATTTTGAAACGATCTGATATTTGTCACATGATGATACGCGTGTTTATTAACTAATTTCGATGTAAGAAGGCATCTGGATAGTATATCGTAAAGTCTCGACCAAGTTCGTTGGCCAGCTTCATCAGCCACCTTGTTTCAAAATAGAGGCCATTAAATGAAATAAAAAATTATATTTAAAGTGAGGTAAAAAAAAAATAGAAATTGAAAAAGGCTTCTTTCTTAAATATTTGACCAGGATATAAGGATTCCGGAGCATTTTTTGTTTTGTCTTTATCTTAAAAAATGGCTCAGATATAGCAGTTTCAAATTCTAATGTGGGTGACATTTTGAAAAATCTGATTTTTTGCCTGCGAACCCACTTGTATATATCAACCGATTCCAATGTGAGAGAGCATGTGCACATGAATTAATAAGGTCTCGACCAAGTTCACTCGTTAGCCTCATCCACCATGTTGTCTTTAAATGGCAGGAACTTCAAGATATTGCCGAATTTGGCAACCAAATATAAGTTACTTTAAATAAAAGGAGCTTGGATAAAGCTGACTAATTTCGCGAAATTCTCATTATTATTGAATCTCCTATAATCGGTTTCCACTAAATTGAGCTTCTTGTGTTTGAATCATATAAGCTTTCTTTTTAAAAATAAGGAATATGAAATCGACCTCTTCCTCCCGGCACTGCCCGGGAGGACTTTTTTGTTCCTTTATATCTGGTCAGCTTATTTTGAATGTATTGTATTTACGTGTTACTTTTATTGCGTGTAGATACAGTGAGGCGTAGTCCATACTATTGTACACATATAAATAATATTTGTGACAAGTCTAATCCCCCCCACACCATTCCTAGAAAAAACAAACTCTAGGATGCATAGTACGTGACAAGGGATTAAAATCGACAGTTACAGAATCATATTCACCGGTGAAAATAAAATATATAAATTTCCCTTTTGAGAGAAAATTAATTCTACGTCTGGTGAATAGGGGATTTTTTATGCTGATATTTGTCTGATATTTGCGCATGCAAAAATTTCAGTGAGGCTATGCTAAATAGTGTAAATTGACAAAAAAATTTGTGAGATGTGGACAAAATTATTACATTTAAAAGAGATCCACCTCCCTTCCCTCTCTCTGGGAACATCAGGGTTACTATTTTAAAAACAAAAGGAATTTCTGAACGTCAAATGAACAAAATTTGTTCCAGCTACTTAAAAAAAAATAATGAAGTAGAATAATGAATATTAAGTAAGCTAGGAGAAGAAATTATTGGGTGAGCTGTCATATAAATTGGCGTCTCTGGTCGTGCGGAAAAAATAGCATTGAGTTTATTTAAAAATAATACAGCGCATATGTAAAAAGATACGTGCATAGCCTTATTTTATTTATTATTTATTTTAATAAGTCAGTTTGAAGAATCTAGGGGTATTTTAATTATCTTCTCATTATGTCATATTTTGCCCTTTAGAAGTTTTAAAACAGATATTTTCTCTTAATAATCTCATTTTACATAGAACGAATATATTTATATTAAAAGTATTATAGTGCACAATTTTATGGGATAGAATATATTCTTTGAAAAAAAAAAAAGAAAAGAACCGTTTATTTAAATGGAATAAATATTAGTTGTATAAAGACTGCTCTCGTTTCAATACATTGCTGATGGTATCATACCGGAATTTAAAATACTAACTTTTTTCAATGAAATGATGTCTACTGGTTAAAAAATCCAAAAAAAAATTTAAATATATATTTATTTATTGTGTTTTGAGGTTTTTGCGAAAATAGCTTTCTTCTGTTTTGATCACTTTTTTGACTTTCTTTAAACAAACGGAGGGAAACGGAGGCAACAAATTCTACTCTTCATTTGTAAAACAATTTAGATACTGGAAGTAAAAGTGTTTGTCATATTTTTATTTCTTCTCAGTTTGAGTTACAATTTATTCTCCATATTATCCTCCCTAACTTAATATAGATTTGTGAGAGAAAATCTGAAATTATGTTTAACGACATTAAAAAAATTAAAACAAATGTATTTAATATTGTATGTTTAAATATATATATGTATACATTTATTTATTTATTTATAAATAAAAATATTATATACATAAATATTATATATAATATTTTTTTGCAATTATTTTAACTTACTGAAGGTAAAAATGAGAATTCGTGAAAAAAAAAGTCTGTATTTATTTCATTTCATTTATTTTATTTTATTTATTTTTTTTTTTTTTTTGTAAAATTTTATAAAAGTCAGCCGCATTTCTTGAGATATCATAATTATAAACATTCTTTGTAATACAGCTGACCTTGTCTTTTTCATGTAAAAAGCTTAGTACTAGAAATTTCGTTATTCTTATATTTTCAATTACCACCCTCCCCCCCCCCCACACACACAATAAAGAAAACAGTGCTTCAGACTACATTTTACAGAAAGTCTACACCAAATTAATTTCTTCCAGTAGAAAGATGCACGAAACTGCCATTGCTAAAGCTCTGTTATTTGTTTCTCTCTAAAAAATATAAATATAATTATTTTTTCTTATTTTGGTATGCTTACTTTAACACTTAATCGTCGCGCCCGATACTTAACCGGGCATATAGCCCTTGAAGGTATCAGACGTGAATATTAAAGGGTTAATAATTTGCTGAACAACATTCAAAAACCTGTATTTTAGAGAACACCTTTTAAAGAGATATTGTGTCATCATATTGCTCAAGTAAGAGAACTTATCTAATTGCATATAAACTACAATGTAGTTGTTTGTATATTATTAAGATTTAAATAGTATCATAAAAATATAAACATTTTATTTGTTTATAAGAATGTCTATTTTTATATGATTTATTACGTGTTTTAAAAAATCGATTTAAAAAGTCATAAAAAGTTGACATATAACATAAAATTTTAAACAAATAACTAGAACTTTAACTAAACTGAATGTACTTTTATATAATGTACATATTGAGGTTCACGGAGATTATAATTTTATAATCACAGCATTTATATTTTAACTTATTTCGTTCCAAATATGAAGATGAATTTTCCATACTGTAAAAATATATTGCTTTAAAATTAATACTTGCTTTATATATTTAGTAATTATGGGCATAAAAGTACCACAAAAATAATAACTACATATATGCCTTAAGTAAATCATAATGAAATGAAATCCTCTCACTATACAACTTTTAACTTACTCAAATTTCCAATTAGATTTAGAAAAAAAATCTTAAATTTAAAATAAAATGCAAATAAATAAAGTAATTTTTTACACTGATTTTGTGTATTTAAAATTTACAGTGTATATATTTTTTTATTATTTAATATAGATTAAAAATAATTCGTTATTTGATGAAAGTAGCATTTTGCACTACATTACTCCGACATTCTTTTCCTGTACCTCAATTTATTTACATATTCACCACGAGAACATACAACCAGACTAATATTCAAATGCTTATCAAGTACTATTCAAAAAGATAAACAATTATCATTTTACAGCAGCAAATTATTCCTTCTGATTTCATTCGGGGAAAATATTTCCCAAGAAGCAAAACGAGACTCTGATAACTGAAACCAGATGCGCTAATCACTTACGTCCACATACCAACATACCACCTGCGTGTTTCTCCATTACTGAAAAGGGGGATGCAGACACTTTAAACTTCCCGTAACGAAGCAACATTTTAAAGTTAAAAGCCCCGTTTTTTAAAGGTTAAAGTGTTTTTCTATTATTTGACAGTTAAAAAATAAACCCTTGTTTCAATCTTTCACAAAAAAATTCTTTGCGCTCGTACGGAGGAGTTAAAGTTGATCTTTATAAGAAATTTGAAACTGATCAATTTTAGTCGAAATTTTTCTTTTCGTGTATCTTTATATTCAAAGAAAATCTTTTAAAATTTCGAGGGTATATAGAGGACAAGAAACCGAATTAATGCGTTCAAATCTTGCGTTACTATACTGATAATTAAGCTATACAATATTCACATATTAAAATAGTAAGTAAAATTGTTTATCTAGATTTCAAAAATCGCTTCATTAACCCGAGACATGATCTACAATTTTCATGATCTGGATATATTCATAAAGTAGCTATATTTATTTCAGCTACAATTATCTGCAATTTAGGCCATCGAACAGACTTTTGTCCGTTTAAAGCAGCAGGAGGTCCATGTAGGTTCAGATGCTTTTTAATCTGCAATATTAGATGCCAAACGGATGAAACAATGCTTAAAAGTCGCATCAATATGATGTAAATTGCCTATAATGCTGAACCGCCTTAATGTAAGTGCCCTGAAATAATAAACAACTTAAATTATGAAATATCAAAAGAAAAGTACTTATAAGCCGTAAACTATAAGTCGTATCAACCTACGACAGATCTAATACCTTTCGTCTAATACAAATACATTGTTCAAAAATGATTTTCCAACAGATGGGATGATTTGAAACATTTTTGCCGGAAAACCGGGTTTCGAGCCACTGTTTGACGCAGTGGTGACTGCAAGCTTTTAGCAATCGTAAATAATTCCTTTAGAGGAAAGCAAAAGTTAGTTGTTTAATTTTGCCATATGGTCCATTAGTTTTCGTAAACATTAGACTTGTACACGGCTAGAAATGCAAAGAATAATAAAAAGAAAAATAAAACAGAATTTTTTTAATAAGAAATTGTAAGTGTGATAATTCATCTGAAAAACTAATACATAGTTATGTAGTTAACAAATTAATGTTTTACAATCCGATTACACCGCTGTTTGAAAATCAAAAATTTTAAATTTATCAATTGAAATATTTTTGGCGAATTTTGATTTAATTAAAACTAGTAAATATACCATATCTCACAATTTAGTAAAATGTTCATTTTTCAAGTATAATATCCATGTTTTTTATTTTTTTGCAATATAGAAAATATTATCAAGTAGGCAATTCATTCATCGAAAAATCAGTGCTTATCCGGATACTTTTCATTCTAATAATAATTTCAATTATTAAACAACTTTTACTAAAAGAAAATTAATTAATATATATATATATATATATATATATATCATTTAGATAAATATAAAATGAGAACAACTACATACATTTGTTATTGAGTAATCAGTTATAACTTGTGAAGTGAAGCTGTAACTGTTTTCTCTGAAATAAATAAATAACTAATTAAATAAGCAAATTATATATACATACATACAATAGGAAGATTAAACAAGACGGGGGTTGAAGGATTCCGCAAAAAAAAAAAAAAAAAAAAAAAAAAAAAAAAACATTAGTTCCAAAAGGCCTCGCTAAGCAAATATGTGTTGCTATTTAATAGAAAAGAGAGTTTAAAAAATTACAGAATCCATACTGATATAAAATTACCTTTTCTTTAGCACATTAAAATCAGGCTCAATGTGGCCGCCTTTTTTGTTTACCACATATTGTATTCTGTGCACAGCATATACTTGTACAACAGAAGAAAGTAAGATGTTTGCAGGAATCTCCCGTACACTTCGTGTTATGTTATCCTTCAACATAACCAGGTCTTGGACAACTTCGTGATAGATCTTGGAATTTACGTAACCCCATTGCCAGAAGTCGCATGGGGTAACATCAGCGGGCGGATGTGGCAATGTACTTGGAAAGCTGAGCCTCATTACTCTTTCTGTTGTTAATTATTGTCATAACTGCTGCTGTACTCGCAAAGCGATATGTGGAGAGGCTCCATCTTGCATGGAAATGATTTTATCCAGGCATTGTCTTTGCTGAAGTGCCGGAATGACAAAATTGTTTAAGGGGACAAGAAACTTTCAAAATCATTTTTTAATTACACTTTAAATACTATTTAAGGGCACACTATATTAATTATGGCATATATTTATCACTCAAGAAATAAAGAAAAGTAATTGTAGAAAAATAAGGTATTTTCCTGAATATTTTAAGCGTTATGAAGACCTTTTCAAAATGCCCCATGCGCATTCCATATCAATTAAAATCCTCAATTTTTTTCATGCCAGTTTCGTTTACACAGACAAAAAAACTGTGCATCGAATTTTAAATATAAAGGTATGAAAAAAAAATATTTTTTAACTGTATGAAATTGTCAGCACTTTTGCACCATATTTCGGGATTTAAATACCTTTATCTTTTTCAATTATGTTTAATTTAAAAAAAACTATGCACATTTTTATAGGAGGTCTATAGGAGAAGGTATTTTGTAGTGTATTTTAATAGTGTTACAGAATTTTAAACGTAATGAAATTTTTATATATTACTAGGACTTCCTTTAAAGTCTGAGCTACGTTGCTGTGAACGTAGATTTTACAACAACCTATGGCAGAAAATGAAAAATAAATGCTGTCAATAATAAAATGGTGATACAAATTCAAATAATGAAAATTAGCAAACTAAATTCTGGAAAAACAAATTACCATACATTAATTCATATATACTTTTCAAAAATGTTACGGAAGCAAATAGACAGAGCAGACAATACAAGAAAGTCATGCATGGACATATTTAAGTTAATACAGAAAATAAGACACTAAAACATCGTGTATCGAAATTTTAACTCTTTGAAATAATGCCAGAACTCGAAGAAACGCGTATTATTCGACACGTGTTATCACACCAATTTGAGTACCTGTAAAGGACAAAAAAAAATTGGTTTAAAGAGGATGAAAGATTTTGTATACGTATGTTGTCCACTCGAACAATTAAGACTGATGCATATCAGTTTTTCATGTATTCGATGGTATATATGAATTTGGGGGAATTCTGTACCACTCTCCAAAATATGATATCTCAAAGTTAAAAGTGGCATCGCTCTCGCTGTATTATGTCGTTCAAGCATGCCCAGACACTCTCGATTGGATTTAAGTGAAGTGAATATGTTGATCACTACATGTAAGTAAGTAAGTAAGAGCACCCACCCTGGGAACGACAAAAATATTCTCCACAAGTCGAGCTGTATTACGCATTACCATGCGTTAAAAGAAAGGAATCAACATTGGCTGCAGCATACAGGTATGGCAAATGATATCTGAAAATCTAGTCTGCATACTTTTGGGCTGTCACTCTAAGTAATATATAGCGCAAAGTGCCACTCCAAATAATATATAAACACATGCTTATTTTTTCAGTAACCCATGCTCGTAATGAAATTACGGAACTTTCCACGCATAATTTACTAATAGTAAGGGCAGAGGTTGCACAAAGCATCTCTTTATGGAGTTCAAGGATGAAAGTCTATGATTAGTTATAACTCACTTAGCATATTAAGATACATCTTGATGGAAACCACCCGGAGACCCAATTCCAATGGTTTATTTATAGGTTTATATGTGGGTTATTACATAAACCTGCATAATAATTCATAATTGTTTATATCATTTGGCAATAAATCTTACTTTCTTAAACCGGAATTTCATCAACATTTAAAACAAATGCCAAAGACCGTATAAAAGGGAATTACCCTCAATTCTATTAGATGGATATGAATTATTTCGGTTGTAAAGGAAACACCATAATCGGTTTTGCAGCCGGCGCCATGTTTTACAAGTGTGGCTTAAAGCCAATTTAATTTCATTGCTGTAGTATTTTGAGCGGGGGGATGGGGCGCAGGTATTTACATTTGAATCAAAACTTCTTCCTCCATCTTTATGTAACTGCTGTTTTTATAACTAATTAGTGGGTCAATCCATTTCAAGTGGTCCAGCACTGGTTGCTCGACCACTTTTAAAAAATCTGAAATTTTTTGTACAACAACCCTAAAATGATGGAAGTTCAAAATGACTATTATTTTAATTTTATTAATTTTTGTTTGTGTATGGCGGCCATCTTTATTTCATCGTCTGCAGCAATCGTCTCACATCAAGGGTTTACGGAATTGTAAATAATTCACCGTTTATTTCTCCAATTCAAGTTCGGATTAAAGCAAATTGTACACAATACATTGGGCTAAAAATTTGGTAAAAGAGTATTTTCCGAAAATAAATCCTTATTGGTGAAATTTAAGCATGAAGTTTCAGTTTTGTTCCAAAATTTGTCCGTTTACAAGAGGAAATATTTCTAGCAAGGAAACTTGTCAACGAGATATATATATATATTTTACAAATAGGCCGAAAGTACTTGTACTCACACGCCAAGTTCCAGATCTGGGACTTGCTTTCTCTTCTCTAAAAAAATCCCAAATTTTTAAAAAATCCCAAAAATTGCACTTTTGAGGCTTTGATATCTCTGGTAGGCACGAGATAAAAATTTTAAGTTCTGGTTTCTGACAGAATTGTATGGTAGTGTT
This sequence comes from Maratus speciosus, assembly GCA_963932465.1. NCBI lineage: Eukaryota > Metazoa > Arthropoda > Arachnida > Araneae > Salticidae > Maratus > Maratus speciosus. The sequence goes on along the minus strand of OZ010800.1, from coordinate 21,823,862 downwards.
ATGCACAAGAAATTTCAGGATGGATATTTGACTGCAAGCTGAGATATGGCAATGGCAACATGTCAAAACAATGCTGCCAAAATATTGTTTTTTATAGTCACAGGTAAGCATTTATCTCAGAGTGTCATTTAAATAATTTTTTTTAATTATCTTTAAATAACAGTAACAGAAAACAAAGTCTCTTGCATAGCGTAGCAATTAATTAAAAAATAATTTCGTCTAAGTCCTACATTTTGTATGGTTTTAGTAATTTTTGTTGTAATTTTAGTAACTAAAAGAAACCTCAGCACATTTACATAAAAAAATATTTTTATGCAAGACCTGAGACAAAAACAGAATAGGGAAAGAAAAAAGCTGTTAATGTTGGCATACTTCTTGAGGCATGATCAAACGCGCGTTTTGACATTGACTGAGACATCAATACCAAAACAAAAAAATTATGTTATAGAACCGCTCGTCGTACAGGAAAAATGGCTAATATTCCACATTCACGTATAGAAGAAATGTTGGCGTCGAGAAAGAGTAATTCTAGCAACAGTATTGTTTTAAATGTATGATATATTTTTTTAAATAATGATAATTCATGGTCCTAGCTGCTTTAGTCTCTATTACGGAAATTACTCCTAGAAAATAACCGCAGTCGGAGTATTTTACATTTGTTTCGAGTGAAGATTTGTCTACAAAATACTAGGGAAAATCCATTTCAAGTGGTCCAGAAAATCATTTATTCGTTGCTTGAAAATTTTTTTAAAAATCTGAAATTTTTTGTACAACAAACCTAGCATGATGGAAGCTCAAAATGACTATTATAATTTTATTAATTTTTGTTTGAGCATGGCGGCCATCTTTGCTTAATCGTCTGCAGCAATTTTCTCACAAGAAGGGTTTACGGAATTGTAAATAATTCATCGTTTATTTCTCCAATTCAAGTGCGGATTAAAGCAATTTTTACAGAATACATTGGGCTAAAAATCTGGTAATAGAGTAGTTTCCGAAAATAAATCCTTATTGGTGAAATTTAAGCATAAATTTTCACTTTTTTTCCAAATTTTTTTCCGTTTATAAAAGGAAATTTTTCTAGCAAGTAAAACTGTCAACATGACATATTTCTTTTTACAAATAGGCCGAAAGTACTTGTACTCACACGCCAAGTTCCAGATCTGGGACTTGCTTTCTCTTCACTAAAAAAATCCTAAAATTTTCAAAAATTCCAAAAATCGCACTTTTGAGGCTTTGATAAATCTCGTGAGGCACGAGATAAAAATTTGAAGTTCTTGTTTCTGAGAGTATTGTATGGTAGTGATATGCAGAAGAAATTTCAGAATGGAGATTTGACTACAAGCTGAGATATTGCAAGGGCAACATGTCAAAACAATACTACCAAACTATTGTTTTGTTGTAGTCACAGCTAAGTATTTATCTCAGAGTGTCACCTAATTTATGTTTTTGATTATCTTTAAATAATAGTAACGGAAAATAAAAACCTTTGCAAAGTTTAACAATTAATTAAAAAAAAATATTTATGACTAATTCCATACATTTTGCATGGTTTCAGTAATTTTTGTTGTAAGTAATTTTAGTAACTAGGAAACCGCAGCACTTTTATATAAAGAAAAAAAAATTATATACAAGACCTGAGACAAAAACAGACTAGGGATAGAGAAAAGCTGTTAATGTTCTTATACTTGTTGAGAAATGATCAAACATATCAGAACACAGTATTTCTTGTTGGTTTAAAAACCACAATTTTCATATTTCTCAAAATTTTATTTGTAGGAACCAAGTCTTGTCATCTCTTGATAACTGGATCTTGGCCCTGCTGGCTAAACTTTGGATAAACTTTGGATAAACTTTTAATAGAAATAAACTTTGAAATCGCTATGTGCACGTCTCACTTCATTAATAATTCCTGGCTTACATCTTATGCAAAAATGTCATTTTCCTGAGTATAAATTTTGAAAGGTCTTTGGATATCTTTACTTTCTGAAAAATTACTTGAAGCTGATGCATGGTAACATCGTATAATATTTCATTTACAGGAACATACTTATGGTAGGAATAAGTTTCAAGGACTGGCAAGCAGCATTAAAATTTTGGTTTTTAAACCAACAAGCAGATATGTGTTTTGACACGTTTGATCATGTCTCAACAAGCATGCCAACATTAACAGCTTTTCTCTTTCCCTATTTGTTTTTGTCTCAGGTCTTGTATAATTTTTTTTTAATGTAAAAGTGCTGAGGTTTCTTTTCGTTACTAAAATTACTACAAAAATTACTGAAACCATACAAAATGTAGGCCTTAGGCATAAATATTTTTTTAATTAATTGCTACGCTTTGCAAAAGGCTTTGTTTTCTGTTACTATTATTTAAAGATAATCAAAAATAAACTTAAATAACATTCCGAGATAAATACTTACCTGTGACTAAGTATAGTTTTGACATGTTGCCCTTGCCATATCTCAGCTTGTAATCATATCTCCATCCTGAAATTTCTTGTGCCTAACACTACTATGCAATACTCTCAGAACCCAGAACTTCAGATTTTTATCTCGTGCCCCAAAAGAGATATCAAAGCCTCAAAAGTGCGATTTTTGGCATTTTTGAAAATTTTGGGATTTTTTTTTAGCGAAGAGAAAGCAAGTCCCAGATCTGGGACATGGCTTGTGAGTACAAGTACTTTCGGCCTATTTGTAAAAAAAAAATTATGCCATGTTGACAGTGTTCCCTGCTAGAAAAATTCCCTCTTGGAAACGGACAAATTTTGGAACAAAACTGAAACTTTATGCTTAAATTTCACCAATCAGGATTTATTTTCGGAAAATACTCTAATACCAAATTTTTAGCCCAAATTTACTCTGTACAAATTACTTTAATCCGAACTTGAATTGGAGAAATAAACGATGAATTATTTACAATTCCGTAAACCTTTCATGTGAGACGATTGCTGCAGACTATGAAATAAAGATGGCCGCCATGCGCAAACAAAAATTAATAAAATTAAAATAATAGTCATTTTGAACTTCCATCATTTTAGGGTTGTTGTACAAAATATTTCAGATTTTTTAAAAATGGTCGAGCAACCAGTGTGGGACCACTTGAAATATATTGACCCTTCGACATCCCCTTTTAACTCCTTTAGGGGATAATTTCTAAAATCGTTGAAATGCGTGTTTAATTATTTTTATTTTTTTAGTAGATATTTTTTCTGCAATTTTGACTCTGCTATCTAAAACGGCTGCTGAGATATGCAAAATGTTCTAAAATTTTCGAACCTTCCTTTAACCCTCTTGGGGGGGATTTTCAAAATTCCTTTTTAGTGCGCTCTTATGTCATAAGAAGTACCTAATTCCGCCCTTCCCCCCAATTTTCGTGCTTCTAGGTTTAGAAATTTGGGCTGTGCATTGATTATGAGTCAGTCAGAACAAACACTTATATATATATATATATATATATATATTAGACGTATCTGGCCCCTGCGAGCTACTCCCTCCAACTCCCGTTCAGACATGGTAATGTGCCTAGTTTTAAAAATATTACCAGGTTATGGAATGTTGAATGATATTATCACTAACAACGACTATATTCTGTAATCGGGTTAACATGTTTTTCTGTTTGAATTGGGCATTTTCCGATTACCAATGCTTCTTACACAGCTCTCAGGATAGTTCACGGCTGGTTTTGGAATTCATAAATAAAATCTGTTACACATTTGAAAAACCGCTTCTATAAAATGGTTAGATTTAAAATGTCGCATCTTCTATACTTTTAGAACGACGCTACGGTCAATATTCTTCCTTTCGGTTCGAAGATTATAAAAAAAACAATGCCGTCTGATTTGTAATAACATTTAGAACCTTGGAATTGCACTGTATTTTAAAAATTTTCACTTATATTTTATGTTTTGATCGACTTTTATGTGCAGTAACATGATCTATTTTTCCTCCAGATTTAATGTACATTTTCATTTTATTTTTTAAATCTAAATTGTTTATTTTATTTAATAGGTTATATAATAGTTTTTTTTTTAAAGTATTTACTTGAAAGTAATTCGTACAAAATAAATAGAAATCGAAAATAGTTTGCTATTTATACTGCATCAACGCATGAAATATTTAAACGAATTTGTTAGCTGCGCTACTTTTATACTATGTGATTTCAAATGTCACGTTACATGAATATTGTCCATAAGAAAATCATTTCAAACATACAGTTTTAATATGTGGAAGATTTTCCCCCTCAAATTTGTTTCGCGTGTGATAATTTAATTGTTTTAATTTTTTTCTTTTTTATTTGAGATTTACGTGTAAATAAGTGCTTCATTACATGTAAATCTATACTAATATTATAAAGAAGTAAAAATTGTTTGTTTGTTTTTAGGAAGTAACCCTTGGAACTACCGAACCGATTTCAAAATTAATGGTATCAAAATGATTGTGTGGACCTTCTTTCGACTATAAGGCTATATGGTAAGTGCATGCCACTAACCCAAAGGAAGTGCAGGAGCAAAAAACGTTCTAAAAATGCGATTTTTGTTTTATTGAAGGGGCTAGAAGCATGAAATTTGGCATGATAGTTGCTTATAAGAAACAAATGATCTCTAAGAGCCTTTTTAAAACATTCGAAATTTAAAATGGGTGAAAATGCGCGAAAAGCGTTCTAAAAACGATCTAAATGACGATTTTTACGCAACCTCAAAAAGTACCAAACCGATTTAATAAATAATGGCGTGTCAAAATCATGGTGACAGCCATTTCTCCAATATAGGCTATATTTTATATCGGTGCCACAAACCCAAAGGGGGCGCATGAGCAAAAAACATTTTAAAAGTACGATTTTTGTGTTATTGAAGGGTCTAGAGACATAAAATTTGGCATGGGAGTTACCTATTACATATAATTGATCTCTAAGAACATTCTTTAAAAAAAATTGAAATGTAAAAGGGGTTATAATGCGCGAAAAGCGTTCTAAAAAACGTTGATGGTGACAACACTTGCTCTAACATACACTCTATTTTATGTCGGTGGTACTACCACCTTGGTGTTTTAGGAGCAAAAAACGTTTTAAATTGCGCTTTTTTCTGATACTGAAGGGCCTAGATACATGAAATTTGGCATGATAGTATCTTTGCATATATAAATGATACCTAAAAAACGTTTCCTAAAAAAATCGAAATTTAAAAGGAGTGAAAAGGCGTGCAACGCGCTATAAAAAACTTCTAAATTGAGATTTCTACGCAATCTCCAGAAGTATCAAACCGATTTCAAAAGAAATGTTTGGAAATTTTTGATGATAGCCCCTGCTCCAAGATAAGGTATATTTTACATCGGTGTCACTACTTAAAAGGGGGAGCATGTACAAAAAACGTTCTAAAAATACGATTTTTGTGTTACTGTGGGACCAAAGTACATGACATTTGCCATGGTAGTTACTTATTAGATATAAATTATGTCTAAGAACATTTCATAAAAAATTCGAAATTTAAAAGATGTGAAAATACGCGTAAAGTGTTCTAATACACGTTGTAAACGGCGATTTCTACGCAATCTCATGAAGTATCAAACCGACTTAAAAAGTAATGATTGGAAATTGATGGTAAGAGCGATTTATCTAACATACGCTCTTCTATATGTCGATGTTGCTACAACTTGGAGTTTGCAGGATCAAAAATCGTTCTAAAGTGCGATTTCTGTAATACTGCCCGTGGCTAGCAACATGAAATTAGGCATGGTACTTACTTATAAGATATAAATTCTCTCTAAGAACAGTTTCTAAAGAATTCAATATTTAAAAGTGGTGACAATACGCGAAAAGCGCTCTTAAAAGGCTCTAAATTGCGATATCTACCTAATCTCAGGAAATATCAAACCGATTTCAAAAATAATGCTTGCATATTGATGGTGAAAGTACCTGCTACAATATCGGCTACATTTTATGTTGTTGTCACTACCACCTGGGTGTTGCAGGATCAAAAAAGGTTCTAAATTGTGTTTTTATGGGGATACTGAGGGATCTACCATTTTGAAATTTGGCATGGTAATTACTTAAAAGATGTAACTGCTTTCTAAGAACCGTTGGAAGAAAATTCTAAATTTAAAAGGATGAAGTGAGCAAAAAGCGTTCTAAATTACGATTTTTAAACAATCTTATGAAATGCCAAACCGATTTCAAAATGAATGGTAGCAAATTATTGGTGATAGAACTTTCTCAAACATAAGTCAATTTTATGTCGGTTCCACTTTGCTGCAGGACCAAAAAACGTTCTAAATTGCGATTTCTGTGATAATTAAGAGGCAAGAAACTTGAAATATGGCATGGTGGTTACTTATAAAATACAAATGCCCTCTAAGAACAGTGGAAAATAAATTCGAAATCTAAAAGCGGTGAAGCGAAGGAAGGAGCAAAAAGCGTTCTAAAAAAATCCTAAATTACGATTTCTATGCAATTTTAGTGAAATAATAAACCAATTACAAAAGTAATGGCAGCGGATCAAGGGGGGGTTTTGATCCTACACGGGCTATATTTTATGCGAGTGCCACTACCACCTGTGGGTTGGCAGGAATAACAAGCGTTCTAAAAATGCCCTTAGAAACTTTCTAATTTACGTTTTCTATAGAGGATTAGGAAATACCAAACCGATTTCAAAATTAATTTTGGCAAATTGATTATGACAGTCTTCTTTTCAAAATAGGCATTATATGCTAGTGTCACAACAACCAGAGAGGTGGTACACCGTTATACAAGAAGCTTGGAATTTGATAAGGCTGTTAATTTTAAGATGCAAATGCGTACTACGAATGGATTCTAAAAAAATCAATACTTCAAATGAATGCTGAAATGAGCGAATGAAATGAGGATAAAAGCTTCAAAATACTTTCTAAATTATCATTTATTGAGAATTAGTTTTAGTTCTTTTTACTAATTAAAGTCTGTTTTTTGCCTAATGCAGTGTAATAATGAAGTTTAGTCAAACTGTGTCTTAATTATAATAATTTTTGAATTATTCCTAAAAGCATAATATCTTCTAATAAAAATTAGACCTACAAATATCACTTAGCATATTTCAACTATTACGCGAGCAAAGCCGTGGGTTTTGCTAATAAATAATATAATTCAAAAATAATGCTGCTGAAATATTCATTGTTTAAAATTTTAATAGTATTTTTCTAATAGCATGTAACTGTTTTTTGTTCTTGCAGCGAATGAAAGAAAAAAAAAGTAAATGACATCATTTTCGCATTATTGATGTCATTTCCTCATTAAAATTGAAAAGAAAACGTAGTGAAGAAATTTTATTATCTTTCCATTCAGTTGGGCAATTATTATTTCATATTTTCGTTTCAGATACCCGGATGGTTCTAAAGATGTCATAATAAAGGTTACAATTTTAAATGTAATTTTTTTTTAAAGTAATATTATTGAATTACTAGTTTGTTTTAAATTTTAATGGCATTTCTCTATTATCGGCAGCAAAGTATTTTAGCCCCCGATGTGCTATTTCTTTATCCATGTGTTAAAGTGTCGTGTCTAAAAAATAACGTTGTATAAGGCAGCCGTAAAACAAAGCCGATGTATCATTGTACGGTTAAATACTCTACTGCAATTTTTTAAACTTCAAAGCATCGCACTTTTTCAAAATTTATACCGTCGTATTGGGGAAAAAGTGCTTTTAAATGCTATCTGTTTGAAAACTGCATCTCAATTTGCTTCTGACGTATTAATTTTATTGTAGTTTTTAGCGCCATTTCTTTAATTTTGACAACGCAGGTACTCCTTTTCTGTAGAAAGTAAAGGGAAAATAGTTGGAAATTAATAATGATATCTTTTTGTTGCCTGAAAAAAAATGTAATTAAAATACGTGTTATTTTGAAAAAAATATATAAAAATGAATGATTTCTGATAAAACATAGTTCTATTATAAGCTATATTTAATTGTAAATATTTATATTAATATTAGAAACACATGAAGTCACATGAATTGTTAGATTAACAATTTTTTTGTCGAGTTTCTTGAATGACGACAAATCTATTTTTGGATTTGTGTATTATTCATCGATAGTGACGTCCTATGCATACTTTACTGTTGATATTGTTTAAGAAGGGATCGTAAATGTGTAATTCTTCAGATGACGTCATCTATATATATAAAAGTAAGGATGGATTTTGTATTAATGAACGCGCAGCCCAAACCTTCTGAACCTAAAATCTTGAAAAATGGGGTAAAAATACTTCTTATGACATAGACTGCCACTAAGAAAGTTTTTCCGAAAATTCCAGCCCTAAAGGGGGGGGGGGGGTAAAAAGGGAACGAACTTTTAAAAAGTCGCCTTAAAAGTCTGATTTTATAGTTATTTTTTAACGGATAACATATTTTAGTGTATTTTTATATGCTGAATCGAATGATACTAACCAAATTCTCTTAAGTCCTATAGTTCGCGAGATATTTCTTATTTTTCTAATTTGGCGCCAAAACCTGAAATTTTCGAGTGATAATTTCTGAAAATACATCCGTTACAATAGAAAGTGAAGAATTCAAATTGAGTAATTTTGTTAATCAATTCTTTTGTTTAAATAATTAAAACACCTAAAAAAATCAAAAACTCCTCGAAAACTTAAAAAAAATCGTTTTTTGGTAATTTTTCGTTATACCAGCACCATGCCAAAATATGTGCTATTGTGCCATTTATTTCAACCACAACCGAGTGAAGCATTTTTATTGCAAACATTCAGATTTGCTATTTGTTGCGTTCATCCATGGTCTTAATTATAATAGTTTTTATTTTGGACCTCGCGCAGACGATAGTTTTTGTTGACGAAATGAATTTGTTCGAATTGTTATGAACTAAAATCTGGCTATGGAATATTTTGATGTAATATATATGGAAACGAAATTATGATACACGAAACGTTATATATTTGATTTGTGATAGTTAAAATATGTGTTGTTATGTGTCTACATTTCGTTCCTTCAATTACTACTTAAACAGTATGAACTTTTATTCCAAGGAAATTTAAGTTAGCCTTTATCTCCCGATAAGATGAACGTAGGTAAGCCCAATCCATTTGTATGAATAAATAGTAACATTTTAACTCAGAAATGAATATTGATAATTAAATATCAATATAATAAGATTGATGATATAATTTTATAAAAGGGACAGATTCAATATTATTTGGCATCCAGCTGCTAGAATATTATATTATTTAAGAAAGTAAAATAAGATAACGGTACAGATTAAAAATTGCGCGCTACATTAACAAGAGCTTTTACGCGAATTCTTATTTTACTTGAGAATAGATTAAATGATGAAAATACAGATGTTGAATAAATTGAGATTTTATATGCTCAATGAGATAAAAAATGAGCAGATCTAATACCAAAAGAAAAAGAAATGTTAGATCTTCTTTTAAACGATAAATCACGTTCTCAAGAAAATCATGATAAAGAAAACGAAGGTTTTAGCGTGTATGAAGGGAAACTTATTAAGTTAAAAACTAAAGTAAAAAAAAAATTATAAGATTTCTGAAACTGAAAATATCAAGAAACGTAAGTTGAAACTTCCTAAAATAGAATTTAAATTAGGTATTTGGGGGAGATATTAAAGATTTGTTGGCCTTTTGGGCTCAGTTTGAAAAAATACATGACGATACTTAAATCGCGAAAAAAGATAAATGTCAGTATTTGTTAAAAGCAACGTTAAAGGATTCAGGGGCAAGAGAAATTGTCGAAGCATACCCCACTACTGGTGATAGTTATGAAAATGTCATTGAATTTTTAAAGGCTCGTTTTGGTCGTACTGATATGTAAATAGAAGTTTATATAACATAAGTACTTGCTTTAATGATGAATAATACAACGGGAAAAGGTTGAAGAAGTCCTCTTTTTAAATTGTACGACAAAATTGAAACACATTTAAGATCATTAAAAATGTTAGGTGTTTCAAGCGAACATTATTCTGCAATTCGTTACCATTTATTGAAACGTGCTTGCCTGTTGAAATATTGAGAATTTGGGAAAGAAGTTTAAATTCCATTACTATAAATTCAAAATATGAATGTAATAATAAGTTAGATTCCTTCATGAAATTTTTACTGCACGAAATCCAAAGCGAAGAAAAAGTCCGTTTGGATAGAAGTGTGTTTGAACTAGAAAACGTAAAAAAATATTTATCTTGCATCAAGTAGGCAAGAAAGAGACATTCCAACGGCTACAGAATTATACAATTCATCGATAAGGAAAAAGGAAACGTGTGTTTTTGTAACAAGTCACATAAGTACCGAAAGTAAACATGCTAATGGTTTATCTCATGAAGAGAAAAAAAAATATTGATGAAAAATGGGGCTTATTTTAAATGTTAAGGGATAAGAAAACAGATATCCAAATTAGAAAAGTCACTGTTTTATCCAATAAAACAAGTAGTCTCCACGTACTTTTACAAACGCTTATTGTCCGTATTAGATGTAATATTAAGATGGATTAAATAACAATATTTATTGATTCAGGCAGCAGTAAATCTTATTTATCAGCTTTTGCACTGATCGAGATGGCATATGAATGCATAGGGGAAGATAATTTAACACATAGTTTATTCGCTGGCACATAGACTGTATCATCGCATACGAAGTACACTGGTGCCACAAATTAAGGACCAGCCACAAACTGCTACTTTTTAAGTAAGCGAATACTCAAAAGGAAATAATATAATTCAAATAATTATTATCCCTACATCATAGCTAGTCCATATAGCATCTCATTCATGTCACACATGGTCACAAGTGTCACAGTCACTACGGTGAAACAAAATATATGAAATTCCACAAGTCTCATTATGAGTCTCAAATGATCAATATATGTAACTCCACTGAGACGTCAATGTGACTGCTGCTTTGTGACGAGTCGCCAGGTGACTTTACAATGTAGTTACATTGTGACTCTCATGTGACTGTCATTTTTAGACTCAATTTCAATCATTATGAACGTTGCATTATGATAAGTCACCAAATAATATCACATTATAGTCACGTGGTGACTTTTCACCAAAGAGCACAATTGTGACTTCACAGTAGTCTCTGTCACCTGAAAGTCATCATGTGACTTTAATGTGACATAATTTGGTAACTTATCACAATGCAGCGTTCACGATGACTTTGAAATTGAGTCTACAGATTACAGTCACAATGTAACTACATTGTAAAGTCACATGCCGACTCGTCACAAAACAGCAGTCACAGTGACGTCTCAGTGGAGTCACACATAGTGATTAGTTGAGACTCATAATGAGATGTATGAAATTTCCTATTTTTTTGCTTCACCGTAGAGACTGTGACACTGGTGACCATGTGTGACATGAATGAGATGTTATATGGACTAGTTGTGCTGTAGAGATTGTATTTATACGAATTATATTATTTTCTTTTGAGTATTCGCGTAGTTGAAAATTAGCATTTTGTGATTGGTCCTTAATTTTGGACACCAGTGTATTTGATCAGTCTGAGCGACTTCTTTGATAGTTATCGCTGTCGTGACGAAGTGTTAGATCAAGAAAAAATTTGTTCGGACATTCCTAAATTTCTTCGTGGCTATAAGTGAAATTAAGAAACAAAAATCTTTCTCTCTGATTTGAATAACCAGGTTGAATTGCTATATCAATTTTCACCTAACTAAATCCATGGGCTTATAGGAGCTGATATAGCAGGTAAGTTGTACACCGAAAAAAATAAAGCAACTGATTTCTGGTTTATTATTAATAGAAACATTTATTGTTTGGACTTTGATGGGGGAAAATGACATATTTAACATATCCGATAGCATGAACAGCGTCATGTCACACAATGTAAATGATGCAAAAATTTCAGATTTATGGCGGCTAGATAAATTTGGAAATCTTGATCCTGGTGAAAACGGAAACAGACAAGAAATCGAAAAAGCAACTGAAGAACATATTATTAAACATTTTAAAATAGATGCAGAAAGAAGGTATGAAGTGACCCTCCCATTGATTGAAAATCATCCCCTTTTACCAACTGGTCAAAAAATCGCTGAACGACGATTAAGAAGTTGTGTTGAATCACTAAAGAAAACGGAAACGTTACAAGGATATAAGATGTATTTAAAGAATGTATACAAGAAGGCATTATTGAAAAAGCTAAGGACTCCTGTAATGACGAACGTAAACACTACTTGCCACACAGAACTGTGATTAAAGAAAATTCTACTACAAGAGTTAGACCAGTCTTTGATGCTTCAGCAAGACTAAAAGATTCATCTTCAATCAATGATTGTTTAGAGAAAGGTCCTAAAATCGTAGAACTAGTCCTAACATCGTTTAAAATAAATTTCGATTGAAGAAAATACGTGTTATTCGGATATTCGAAGAGCCTTTTTAAAAATTGGTTTGAATGCGCGAGATAGACCATTACCTAAATTTTTATGGTGGGGTATGGTGACACCGAAAATCTGAAATTTATCTGCATAATAGGGTTGTTTTGGGTCTAACATGTTCGCCTTATTTGCAAGGTGCAACTATCCAATATCAACTGAAAAACGTGCCTTCTAGATTTAAATAAACAGCAGATAAGTTGTTAAATTCTTTTTACGTACATAACTGCGTCATTAGTGTTGAAAACCATGAAGAGCCTGAAAAATTTATTGAAGAATCCAAAGTTATTCTCCAAAATTCAAAATTTGATCTTCGAGTTGACGTTGTATAAGATTTAATTCAAGACCTAAACCGATTATAGAAGCACCTCTTCTGGAAGATCGTATAAAAAATATGCAGCATTCAAGGTTGTAGGAACTCACTACGCCGGTCCTTTACTTCTTCAACGAGGTCAGAAATATTGAATAGCTATTTTCACATGCACTGTCTACAGAGCCATACATTTAGAAATAGCCACATCATAACAAGAGCTTTATTCATAAGCACTTTAAAATTATTTTAATATACTGTACATAATTTATTATTTGAAACATCATGAACATATTTTATGCCATCATAAATGAAATAAACCATTATAGGGTACAGAATTATCGTTTTGTTTGGGTTTGATAACATGTGATATTTCAAAATTGAGAAAACATACGTTCATTTCTGATCCAAATATACTCAATTCGATATGAGTACATCAATTTACTCATTTTTGAGTTCTTCATTTTTTTCAGTGAAGTTAATATGTGGCGCGTATAAAAATCTTCAAGTAATATACAGGGCTGTAGAAAAGAATTTATGTACGTTTCTGTCTATAGGAAGAAAACACTAAGTTGAATTTTAATCTCCGATATGATTTTTCTAACTAAATTTTAGAATACTGTGTAGAATATATACAAACATATAGATTATATACAGACGTGCACAAAAGTATGTTACGGCGAAGTATTCTTTGAGTATTCAAGAAGTGCTGATAAATGTCTCCTAATCTATCCCTGATGCATGATTTTCTTTGTTGTTAATAAACTGATCTGATACTATCGAAAGACATGCTTCTCAAAATTAAAAAGAATGGGATAAAATAAGTTAGGTTCACAGATGCCCCTTCTTATTAGAGCACCTCATTTCACTAAATCTGCGAACTAATGATTTTTGTTTTTTTAAGTTCATTTTTTTATGCTGCAATAATTTTTTTTTCAATATTGATCTTGATAAAGTCGGTGATATATAGTGCGTATATAATATGTACATCAGTTTATCATCTCTTTAATCGTCGTGCTCGATACTTTCACGGTCAAAATGCCCGTGAATGGATCGGGAGCGACGATTAAGGCTAATGTCAGACCAACGTCTATTTGAAAGTTTTTTGTTTGAACACGAAAAAGAAACCCCTGTTAGCTAAAGTGTTTCTTTTTCATGTTGAAACAAAATGCGTGCAAATAGACGTTCGTCTGATATTAGCCTAAGTGATAAAAGGTGTTTATATACCTTTAAATATACTTCTTTTCACTTTTATCATGTTATAATTTTACTTTAATGATAATAAGTTATTTTTCTTATGTAATTTTATAATATTTATTTAGATTAGATCTTGCATCTATGGCCATGAAAAAGTTTTCCTGAATCAATTTTTTTTTTTTTTTTAATATTAGATTTTTAAATTCGATATAATAGATTCAGTTTAATTAAATATATCTATTTGGATATTAAGACAACATAAATTCATTGTTCAAACTCTTGCTTATCCTAAAATAATCTCAGTGTAAAACGAAGTCCGAACTACACTATAACTGTTCGCACAATCATTAGGAAATTACTAATTTAAATTTAATGAGAAAAAGAGGGTAAACGTAATTTTTCATCTTAAAAAAATTGGCCGACTAAGCCGTTCAACAGAATTTTAGAATATTATTATCGCACTGTGTATAATTTATCGCTTCTAATATCCGAAACCTACCAAGAATTTTATATTCTTATAAATATTTATGTAATTAAAAGAATAATAATAAAATGCGGATTGAAGAATGTTGAACTTTATGCAAAGTGAGATTAAAACACAATGAGTTGCAGAGTGACGTTGAGGTCCTGATCAGCAAAGTTACTATTTATTGATAGAATCATGATTAATGAAATAAAAAAATATATTTTCATTATTCCGCCAAAATATCTCAAAAACTGTTTTTTCAATTTAATTAAGGAAAGGAATATTTTTTGGACTTAATAGAAATAAAATATGATCTGTAGATTCTGACAATATTATTTTCTTATCGAATGATTTAAAAAAAAAAAACATTTTTTTATTATTTTATTGAATATATTTTTCCATTATACGGATTTATTTTTGTAAACGATAATGAAACCTGCGTATTTCTTGCAGTAAATAAAAATCATCGAGTCAGTAAAAATAAATAAAGTCATGAATGATTAAGTACGTGAAATATTGTCGTTGCATCAAAATTTCTCATTAAAAAAAATTATTTAAATAAGGAAAGGATTATGATAAAGATGCAGATTTATAAATCTGCATCTTGCGAAGACAAAATATTTTAAATATTGAAAATAATTGCCGAATTTATATTTCAAACCGTAAAACAACATTAAACTTTCTTATATTAAAAGCGTATGTTATTTAAGAGGGTAATATGCATTTTAGTAGAATAATCTACTGAGATTGGTTGGAAATGGTGCATATTTTGGTGCTCATTCCTTTTAATCACATAATAGTTTCACGATTTCTTTTATGAAATTTTTAAAATACCTTTTTTATGAAAATTATAGCATATTTTTAATGAATTAAAATTTGTGAAAATTCAATTATTTACATTCAATCATAATAGTATTTATCAGTGTTAAGAATTCAAATACACAATTTATTCTTATTATGTGAAATCATTCACGCAGACGATACTTACGCATTTTAAAAGAATTGTATTATGATTTTTTTTTAAAGTGGCAACAAAAGAATTGTAAATAAATGAAATTAATTGTTACATTCGTCATATAAAGTGTTATTCGAATTCGAAGTTTGAATAATAACAATAATATAATAAGTTAATAATTCTTAGTATCAACCAGAGCAGATTTCAAATGTTTTTCCAGACAATAGGATTTTGAAGAAGTAACTTTCTTCAAGCTCTCATTGAATATATTATTCAAAGATTGCTATCAAAGATTATTTGATGTGAATTACAAAGATTGTAACATACATATTTCAAACCATTTGAGAAACCACCAGAGGCTATTGTAAAAAGTAAAAATATCTTTAAAAGAGATTTTAGTTGAAAATTTAAAAATATTTTGTAAAATTTAGCTTCGAATATATTTTTATTTGAACCAGTCTTATATGATAAATAAAAAATTCCGAGAAAATTCTTAGTTATTTGGCTGAATTTACATTTCTAAAATTAAAATGCGCCAAAACATAAAATAACGTTTTTGCTTAATAAAGATGCAAAAATAATTAAAAAAAATATTGTTGCTTTCAAATATTTATCTTATCAAATGATGCTTCACGAATCTAAACAAAACGTGGCTTTTGCTAGTCTAAGTAAATGGTCGTTTTCTTTTAAATATTACTTCATGTTCACTTACTTAAGCATTTCTCCTGGTGTCTTATTCTCAGTATTAGCAGAATGAAAAAAATATGGAATTGTAACACCTTTATGAGGAAGAATGTGTTTTTTCAAAAGTAGCACGTCATTTTATATTTGAAATATTATTTTGGGGCAGCATGACCCTAATGGGATATTGCGTGGCTAAATCCTATACAACAAACTGACCGTAGAAAATTCAATCGTTAAAACAATGAAAGCCATCCAATCCCTACCATTTTGAAGAAATTTCATAATTTTTTTTTTTTTTTTTAATGAAAATATAAAAATGGGGATATGTTAAAAAACAGCTAGTGCGGACAATGAAAAGATATTTCAGTTAAAAGAATGATTAGTAAAATTTGTTCAGTAGTAAACTCAGGGCAAATGACTAAAAAGCATCATTGTGTATATAGAATATATATATTTTTCCATTGTAAGTAAATAGTCATATTTAGAATTCTGGTTAGCTGATAATTATAAAAAAATACATTAAGCAGATCATATTATTTTGATAAAATTATAGTAGAATGTCTTAAAGAATAGCAATAAAATTTTATTAGATGAGCGACTATTGAACAAAACTTGGAGAACCTGGCGTTATTACTTTCTACTATCTTTAACAGAAGAAAGCATTGGATTCGTGAAAAATTTCTATTTCCGGTTTTCGATGGATTTATACGTTTTAGAAGGTCATGAACACGATTTGGTGGTTTTTAGAAAATGTCTGTCGGGCACCCTGTCTGTCAGTCTGTGAGTCTGTATGTGACAAACATATTGTGGCCACTGTATCTCAAAAACTAATTCACGGAATTTCACAAAACTTTATATTCAGTTAGACCTTTATATGAACTGGTTTTGATTGCCTTTTGGTGTAAATCGACCAACAGGTGGCGCTGCTGAGCTTCATTTTTCCTTATTTCCACAATAGCTCTATCTCAAGAACTACTGCACTGAATTTCTTAAAACCTCAGATTCAGTTAGACCTTGATATAATTCGGCGCTGATTACTTTTTGGAGAAAATCGCCCAACAGGTAGCGCTGTTATGTTGCATTAGTGTTGATTATCGCAATAGCTTTATCTCAAGAACTAATACACGAATTTTTATCAAACTTCAGATTCTGTTAGTCCCTGATATAGATTAGTGCTCTTTAGGTTTTGGTGTGAATCGCCCAATAGGTGGCACTGCTGTGCTGCATTTTTCACGATTTCCGAAATAGCTGTATCTCAAGAACTAATGCATGAATTCTCATCAAGCTTCAGATTAAGTTAGTCCCTAGTATAAATTGGACCTAATTAGTGTTTGGTGTAAATCGCTCTCAGGTGGCTCTGCTATGTGGAATTTT